>SSOS01000002.1:603801-961904 GCA_004849945.1 Aspergillus ochraceus | reverse complement strand
GGGATCCGAGCGAATCGCGTGGAGGGGACGGGAGGTAATGTTTTGAAAGAGGTGCCGCGAGTTGAAATTTTGAAATTCTCGCGTGTGGGTCACGTGACCCACTAGCGCCATTTTCGACTCGCGGCACCTAAAGAAGGGCTCTAACCGAGCTGCAACCTGCTTGGAGCCTGAGGCAGCGGGAGCCTTACGAGGGCAGGAGCGAAGGTGACACGAAATCCCATCGCGCATATCGCTCAGTCCTTCTTATTTCCCAGCTATGAAACACAACTCACAGGCCATGATACTCCATGACTCTCATCATGGTGGCTTCCCGTCTACTTCACCGGCTTTTCCACCGCACCTCCAACCCTGATCCCGCACCGCATCAGCGACAACAACAGCAGCAGCAGCAAGCGCCAGCGACACCACAACCGATTCCAGCTCCAACTCCAACGCCCTTCAACACCGTGCCCAATTGGTCACGTGCTGTCATAGATTCGATCGGAATCGATGCCTCGACGTGTCGCCATCATGGGGATCCTGGCTATTCTCGTCAACTACCCGTTCTTCCTCCCGACTATCGTTGTTTGGGAGACGACCCCGATCGGGTAAACTCCACGATCAATATCCAGGAGCAGAGCACCTTTTTCACCCGTCTGCCGCTTGAAGTTCGCGAATTGATCTACACATATCTGCTAGGCAATCGTCGCATCCATGTCGATTATGACTTTCATCCTCGAAGGCGACGATGGCGATGGTGGTACCGCGTGTGTGATGACCCACAACACTGCCCGGATAAATCAGACCCGTTCGTATGTCCGGAGTATGCGGGGGCGGAGGAGGCCATGCTGGAGCTAGGTTCCAGTGCCTGGGTGAAACCGGGGTTCGAATACAAATTTCATGCGCTGGGTTGGTTGATGTGTTGTTGGAGAGCGTGAGTCTCGTCCGTTTGCGACCTGCCCTGGCCCGACATACTAACGGAAACACCACGTTAGTTATCAAGAATCGGTACCCCTGTTATATCAGTCCAATTGTTTCGTCCTCACCCACGGCATTGACCAGCTCTTCCGGTTCTGTCGAATCATGCCTCCGTACCACCTCACATTGATCACGTCCATGAGCATCGAAATAGATATCTACCGTGCGTCGAAAGGGCCGCCGGAGATGGAAAAGAGGTTTCAAATTTTCTATAATAGCTTTTTCGACCTGCTCCACCACTCGCTTCCTAACTTGAGGAACCTACGACTTTCGATCGCTGGCCTCCCTAATCGAGGACAACGAGGGATTCAATGGTCGGAAGAAACAGAATGGAAGTGGATCGGCCCTTGGGAAATCCTGGGTCAAAGTCGGCGATGGAAGGTGCTGGAGATCGCTGTCCCAAGGACATGGATCGAAGACTTTGAAGAAGTGGTCCAGAGACGAAGCAAGTTATCTGAAAAGGACAGATACAAACTTGTCATGGGAGTGGACCTTTATCCGCGCGGGTGGTAACTGTTTTCGAATCTGCTCTGTGCTTTGGTTCGCTAAGAGTCGCGATCGGTAGCGAATAGCCTCCGGCGACATTGAATTTGTAATTTGACTTTAATGGAACCCTCTTTGGGGCAATTCTAGGTCTATTACAAAACTTTCCGATCGTTTCACATTGGTCTTGTTCCTCGTCGCAAGTTGTCTACCACTCCCACAATGTCGAATCAGCCTTCAAACGCTCTGCAGCGTCACGACCAATGTTCATCGAGACGTCTACTCCGTCATCGCACCAATGCCGTTCTCCTGCGGAATCCTTCTCCAATGCAGGCCTTCCCTCCGTTAACCAGATCATTCCATCCAAATCCGGCATTTTGATATCCACAAACCGTGCCTTGCCCCACCTGCATCCAAAGTCCACCGCATACAGGTTCAAATGAGCCCAGCTCGTGAAAATCATGTTTCGGGCCCCGAGGAATCCTTCCCAGAATCTCTGAGGCGCGCATTCGAAGCACAGATCATATATGCGCGTTTGCAACGCCTCTTTCGTATACAGTGCCAGCGTGTTGTTGATCTTCCGGGCTACATCGCCTAGCGCAAGACCGCCGCTCCCTTCTTTCCCTGTCGTCGTAATAGTCGTGCTGAGAATAGGACTTCCCATGAAGGTTGTCGGCAGACCGAGTCGTTTCCTCAACCCAAAGATGACATGTAAGGAGACATTTCGGTCGTCGTCACTCCATCCACGCGCCCGGTTCACGGCTCGCCACACATGGGCCAGAATTGCATCATGTCGACTCACGCCTTCCCCGGCCGCTTGCCAGATTCGTTCCGTCTCGGCCGATGTGAAGTGCAATTTGACGTGCGAGACAGGCGCGTTGAAGTCCCAATCTTGCATAGGGGGTTTGACTCCCGGGGATGTGATCATGTCGCGAGTCAATCCCGGGGGAAGGAATCGGTCTGGGTCATCACCTTCGGCGGGCCATAGGTTATCATGTCGCAAAGAGGGTAGGCTGCGCGATTTCTCCAGAATTGCCGAGTCCGGAGTCGTGCCATCGATATCCCCCGGCGCGCATCTGTCCAGCATCTGGGGATCATAGAGTGGATTAGGGGGTGGAGATACGACGGTCTCCGACAGTGTGGAGCTCTTATCGCAAAAGAGCACAGTGTGATCATATGACCAGCGATGTGCCACCATAGCCAACGTATGCGCATCAGCCATGGGATGCGTAAACATCATGCCGATCGCGACCGCACCGCACGCAAATTGCGTAACTTGAACCAGGGCCGCAGGCGTCGGGCCTTCTGGCGCGTTTCTGAAAAAGGGTAGTTTCGACATATCCGGCAGAAAGAAGGCAGGGTAGGCGCTGCTTGATCCCCAGGCTCGGTATGCGGGATCCTGTCGCTTCTTATGGCTAGGTATGATATCGTCCAATTTGAGGTCGCATTTGGCCGTGTCAAACTGTACACCCGGGTCGGTCGTTGCCCCGTATGTGATTTCGAGCCGGGCATATCGCTGGGTATGATCTCCTTCGGGGTTATGCTTCACCATCTTGAGATGACCAGCCAGGTGCGGGAAAACCGACAGTGTGACCTGAAGCGACTCTTTCAACTGCGCAATCACCTTCTCGATATCATCCTTGCCAGCATCTTCAAAAAACCAAACTGCCGACGAAGGACCATAGTGCATAACCATTGCATCCACAACCGACAACGGCACCGTCACCTCGTCATGCTTAGTCCTGGGGTAAATCCGACTGGACGTAAGCACGTCCACCTTCGGTTTGTCAATGTCAGCAGATTCTGACGCCATCTCCAAAGTTTAAAACCTAAGCCGAGATAAGATGGCCGGCAATTTGGATGGATGGATTGATTGATTTGATTGATTAGATTGATAAAGAAAGAGAGTTTTTTGCCAGGCGCAGCGAGCCAGCGATTCTCATATATTTTTTTTTCTCTCACCCACTAGTTATCAACACACCCTCGCCACCAATTCCTGTATCAATAAGCGATGTCTCACTCAGCGGCCCAAACCGAAAGGTTCCTGGACTCTGATTGGAGCGGTGGTTCTTGGCTGCACCGGGCATTATTCGTGATTGTGGTTCCCCTCATTAGTAATGCCATCCATCAGTTAGGGCTATTCCTCCATATGGGATTAATTTCCGATCTGGTGGTGGGGGAAGGCCGTAGGAACCGGTGGACTTTGAGTCTTGGACGCAGGGTCCTTGATTGCTTTCGGGGACGGACGGAGTTTTTAGGACTCCGTGGGCCGTGGCTACTCCATTCTTCGCTCGGAAACCGGCAAGGCTTGAACATGCAAGAGTCGAGCGTTGCGAATTGTGGAACTACTTGTGTATCGTAGGGCTCGTCGGCTCGGTCAAAAGTGGGCATAGGATCAGTCTCCAATTGTAATTTCAATTCGATTGATCTGTTCATGGTTGCGGATTGCGATCCAACGCCGAAGATTTTCCGTCCGTGATCTTCTTTTTGGTTGAACTTGAATAACTCGCATCAAAAGACAGCCACAAGATAGGAAGTCTCCAGGGCTTCAACCGGTTTTAGTTCATCTTTTCATTCTTTTCTTTCTCATGTCTTAATCATTCAAAGTAAGGATTTGATAGTCTCTCGCATACTTAATTCTGGAATGGAAAGTGATTATCCGATCATCGGCCGTCTAAAAGGATCTTCCGGGTCTCATGGTGCGTGCGCAGAGCGTCATGAATATTCGCCATTGCTGCCTGGTCGTCGGTTTGCTGTTGTTGAAATTAAATATTTTGTTACTGACTTTAGAATTCGACTTGGACTATCTTTAAGATCGTAAATGCTTGCCTTTATAGTGGTTCTAAATGTTTTTATTTTAATGTTTGCTGCCTTCAAACGAAATCGAATTATTTTTTAGGTGGTACGGCATGGAGCAAATAACATATAACAGACGGCACTTGACCCAATAGTTTCCCATCGATTAGGGATGTATGACACAACAGTTAGGCTTGTCCCCAATATAAGGCAGTATTTCATGCCACCACCAACTCCCATAGATTTACTACTCAAATTGTTATTATCACCTTTGCGATCCAAGCAGAATAAATACGGAGTACACAACAGGTAGAAGAACGTTCGCCACCCACGCAATATCTTGGCAGCGGACCGGGAGCATCACAACTTAATAGCCCAACGGGGAGATATAAAGCGTCGATCATCTTGTGGGGGGAATGATCGACAATACGTTCACCAAATGGGGGATTATGAAGCGCTGGAAGCCTGGGATACGATGCGATGTGATGCTGCGCCATGTGGAAGATTATTCTTACCTGTGAAACGTGGAAACTTGGCGTAGGTCAGAAGGCTTGGATGTGAGGTCTGAGTGTTGATGAGGACGTATATATATGGGTAGGATGGCGAGGTTGAGTTGATTGTTAGGGAGGGACAGTGTCAGTTTCTTAAACACTAGTATACACTCATCTTTATCTGTCTGCAATCAAATCTTGGGATATATCTATCTATTGTGGTTGAAACTCAGAACTGGTAAGCTTGCACCCTCATACAAAGTTGTGTCCTGTTGTACATACTTACCATCCGTGGTAGCCCATCAACAACCAAAGAAGATGTGCTTCGGATCTAGAAAAGACAAAGACTACGACCCCTATTGGTGGGGTTACATTGACGACGGACAAGGCTGGACCGCCCGTCGCAAATCCGAGTATATGAAAACGCCCGAATACAACAAGGAGCTTCGGCGGCAGATGCGCCAGGAACGGAAAGCGAACAAGGGCCGAGTGCCGGTGCCTCAGTCGGCTTATGGACAGGGAAGGCATGGATAGAAACCTTAACAACAGAGGATCATTTCTCCACAAGAGTGATGGTCAACAGGAATGACTTGTTTTGTTATGATGTGGATATATTCAGTCGTTGTACTTTATTATAAAGGAATAAGCTCGGGATTACGTGTTATAGCTCCTCCAGAGCTAGGTCTGCTTAGCAATATCAACTAGGGGAGACAGTCTTGTATATTATCTTATTGGTCGACAGCAACTGAAAATATAGCAAGCATAGTAATATAGCGATATTCTGACAGAGTCCTTCAATTGTCTGACTCAGAACAGCGTGAGAAGGAAAGGAGAGCAGGTTTGAGTCGTGAAGCGCCAAAGAAAGCCGTCCTGCTGACAAGCATGTCTTTGCAGTCCTCTAAGCCAACCGGTGCCATACCCATCTTCTGCCTCCTTGAATTGATGGCCTCGTAACGCTCATTTTTTGATTCGACAGCTTCATCTCTTAGTCTCTCTAATGCATCGTCGTCAACCAGCTCTCGGCGACCATCCTTCCAGTTATAGCCGCGGTTTTCGATATCTTCAATCTCGGCTATCCACGCTTTGTCATTGAGAGCAAAGTCATAGCCCATACACATAGGGCATGATTGGTCTACGGCACAGCCGCCTCCAATATCCGGAAAGCGTTCTTCAACCGGCCCACATCCAGGACAGAACCACCCCTCATTGCCACAGTTGGGATACCACCCTTTGAAGTAATACTTCAGGACGTCACTGGACAAGATGATCAGCAAAGCTGCAGCTTGGGGAATGGAAATCTAGCTATAAGCACCGTCCATGTGGTTTAACGATGAGCGTGAAGCCTCTGTTTGCCTGTGAGCTTTGTCATCGGAAGATGTCTTCGAGTATAGGAATAGGTCGAGGCGAGTCTCGGGATTGTTGTTGGAATGCTTATCACACAAGCAATACTTATAGTCCTCGTCCTGCGTGCCATAATGTGAGTAAAATACGCTTGGACCGTCAAGAACCCAGTAGCCTTCGAGATCTGGAACATGCCAGTTGACTTTCTGGACGAAGACCGATGATGTGAGAGGGTTCGTCTGCTGATTGTCCGGGGCAGATTTGACAAGTAGCATGTATTCGTTCTTCTTGTCGTAAGCGAGGATCAAGTCATTTACCTGGACGGGCTAGTCTAAAGTGTTGGTCGCCATGATGGATGGAGTTTCAGTTGTGTTTGATCAGATGAGAAGGAAGATAGGCCAGCAAGAGTAGTTGTAGAAGGAAGTTTTTCTGCGTAGAGGAAAAGTGATAATTGCAGAGGGATGTCGACAAGGCAGAAAACAAATTATCTAGGTGACGGAACCTTCGTCACAGTACCGGCATTGTGACTCAACTGGAAATCTTTGTGCGGGTTGATGAGGCCGCGATGCGGTCATTTCAGTGTCATCCAGATATTCCATGAACACTATAGTGAAGTCGGAAGCCTTTTACACTAACTGAATCAGATCGATTATATTGTTGTAATGGCAAGCTCTGTGAAGACGCTGTTGCCCTAAAATAAAGTAAAACACCCTAATGGATTCCACCACCGAACAAAACACCGGACATGAACAGGCGTGCCAACGGCATTATGTCAATACCAACCTCGGAGATATACTTCTGCAGACATGACCCCATAGTGCAACACATCAATTTCCACAAGCAGATTAAATCTCATCACAGCGCTCCACATAGCGCTGGAAATGCTTTGGGAAATCCTCATCCCACAGCTCCGGGCTCTTCGCATACTGCTCCACTTTCTTGCACGAGTCGTCGTTCATATGCTCGGTCAACCTAGGGAGCTCACGAGCAGAAGAGGCATTGATTTCCTTCCGAGCGCATTCCAAAAAGGGGTTGATTTTTTCGGAGTCTTCGCAAAAGTGGCCTCTGTCGTCGATCTGATCCTGGCATTGGGATTCCACGCTCAGGAAAACCGCATCGAGATAGTCGACCATCGCTTGCTTGCCCTCTTGCAAGTCATTGCGCTTGGCTCCGTCCTCGACGATGGGCTCCAGGACTTCCTGTTTGCCAAATTTGCTCCAGTGGCTGAGCTTGGGTTTGCAGCCAGCCTCGCAAGAGTGTTCCTGAACATGGGTCAGGATGTCAAAGGGGAGTTGCTGCATGGCGTTGACAGCCTTGACACAGGAGGTGCCAAGGACAGCAAAGGCGCGGGGAGCAAGGCTGAGGCCTGCGACGAAGGCGAGGGTAAGGGCTTGAGAAGGTCTCATCTTGAAATGGAGGAATATGTTGAGAATAGCTTGAAACGAGACAAGAGATGGAATGCGGCCGCGACGATGGGAATTGCTCGGTGGCTTGTGAGTGAAATGCAGAGTCCTGATTCTTTGCAGTCTGAGGACATGAGGCATGGTTATATAGACCTTTGTCCGAGAAGATTATCATCAAGAAACAGGGCCGTCAGAAGTAGCCCCTGACTTTGGATCAGCAAACAACTATTTACTATTAATCGAACTAACCCCGCACCCTTATTGAAAGCGTGGTGCTGATCATTGAGTAGCCAATGGTATCAACTATGAGCTTCAGTGTGATATTGATGCCAATTCCTGTCCGGAATGATCGGACACAGTTTCGAATCGGGGATGCAGGGGGCTAGGAGACATGTTTGCTAGGTACCTGAGCATCCCTTGCATAAATCTCACCTCGCGTGTTCTGCTAGGTGCGCCATAAGCGATTGCCCAGAAAGGTGGCTTGGTAATACGAAGAAATCATCAACCATGAAGCATAGAATCAACATTTGGCCTAGGTATTGTGAGTCTATCACAAAAGTGCTCTGTGGCTGAACTAAACAGCAAATAGTCCATTGTAGTCCAGGTACAATAACTTGAGGAACAATAACTTGAACCAGTTTTATATGGCTATGGCTGCAGAAAGAAAACCGACGAAAGTCCCGCCTTTGAGTCGCCATTATGGATAGCGAACAGCTTTCAATGCTCTATTTTGACGTAGCTCGATAGATAATGCGCAGGTCATCATCAATAGTCACCATCGTTCTGAGGGGTTGCCCGAGGATAGTCCTGTACCCCTAATTATCGACCATGCACTCCACTCAGAAAGGCAGATGCAGGTCATGGAGAGATATCACAATGTGACTTGTATGTAGACCTTTTCGGTAATGGTCGTTCAGTGGACGGCAAAGTTGTTTGCTAACGACCTATCCTTCGAGGACGTCCCTAATTTCCCAAAACTCATCAAGCTATGAGAGAGAGAGGGTAAAAGCGACAGAGTGAAATCGATTAATGACCTTTGTCGTATAGGCAATCCGAATTCAGGTACTGAGCAATGAAACATCATTTTCACTGATTGGAATGGTACTAGTGACGCAAATTCAGTCAGTGGCTTCAAGTGAGGCCGTATCATATGGGGGGACGGTATCAAATAGGCCAGATCTAGTTCAGAGCAGTATGCTCGGCGTGTGAATGAAGCACTCCGTATGTTCGGGGTTCAATTCCTTGAAAGGAGATCATGGTTGTAAGAGCGGTAAATATAGATAGAAACACGACCACGTGACTATGCGAGCGCGTCGCGTCGGGTTACTCCGTACTCCGTACTCCATACATGTATCTCCTATTCTGAGCCTTCTTATCATCTACACAGACACCCTAAGCTGTGGCATTTTCTTCTTTCCTCACCCCGTATCTTGCACGGAGAGTCTCCGTAACTAACTTCGCAATATTCCCAACCGTTCTGGCCTTGACAATGTCCCCAAGCGAAATCTCCACTTCCACCTTGCGGCGCAGCCAATGTTTAATCTGCAGACTCATCAGAGAATCCACATCGAGATTAGCATAATGGGCTACACCTGTCTCTTCAGACAGCCCGTTATGCGATACAATCTGCTCGCCAAGGTTTTCGATGATCCAAGTCTCACATGTGCCGTCTTTCAGGGGCGTCGAATTGTCTCTAAGAGACGCGAGTTTCTGCTGCAGTTGTTCTTCGTCGATTGCCCCAGCGGTTGACGCGTCCGTTGCTGCGGTGGAAAGAGTGGAAAATCGCGCATCATGTTGTAACCATGGGTCGCTGGTAATAACGGTAGGAGAAAGCCCGGAGACCACCACTGCAGGGCGTGTCGAAGACAGGCCATCTTTCGCTGAGAGTAGAGCTACCTGGAACGCCTTCAGCACATCTCCTTCGCCCATCATGTGGCGGAAGGTTTGGCGCGCTTTATTCAGGAGCTCTTGCTTGTCCGCCATGAGACCCATCTCATCCACGGGACCCAGGCTGACCAGCGAGGCGGGTAGGTCTAGCCCTCGGCGGTACTGTACAAATCCGTCCAAGAACGAATTTGCAGCGGCATAGTTGGCCTGTCCTGGGTTTCCAATCATGCTAACTGCGGAACTGAAGACAATAAAAAAGTCTAGTGGTTGTCCCAGCAGAGCATGGTGAAGATTCCAAGTTCCTTGGACTTTGGTTGCCAAGCTCGTGGTCCAGTCCTCATATGTCATCTTGTCAAACAATTGGTCCTGAACTTTGTGTCAGCAATTTGCGAGGCCATGGATGATTACTATGGTTACCTTTAGAATAGCTGACATCTGGATAACACCGGCGATTGGGCGTGCGTTTTGTCGAATCGTGCGCTCAACGGTGTCCGAATCCACCACACTTCCGGCGACCATATTTACGCGGCATCCCTGGCACTCGAGCTCTCGAGTATATAGATGATCTTCTTTGTGGAACCCAGCCGATCGCGACAGGAACACAAAGTCACGGGCCCCATACTCTACCATCCACCGAACAATGGACCGACCAATGCCTCTCAAACCACCAACCAGTAAATACGAAGACGTGGGAGAAAATTCAAACCTTGGCTGCGCGGGAAGCAATGGAAGCTGTTTCTCGTCATCCGGCATCTCGATGACGAACTTTCCAATGTGTTGTCCCTTTTGCATTTGTCGCATGGCAGTTTCTAACTGGTCTGCTTTGAAAATCGTATGTGGAGGTCGGTAGTCTGTGTCGCCAAAAAGATTATTACCCATTTCAAGGGCCCTGTTGGAGGTATGTTAGTTCGTGGAAGAGCTCAAAAAGATCATGCTACAGGACATACCATCTTCCGGTTTCGACATCGCCATACGCCACACTATACAAGTCGAAGCCACTGAATGAGCGGCACCCCTGGAATCCATTGAGATCAAGCATGCCATGCCCGAGAATATCTCTCTTTCCAATTTCGAGCATTTTGCCGAACTGAGCGACACATTTCCATGATGCGCGGAGCAGTTCCCCGGCCAATGAATTGAGCACCAGATCGACGCCCCTGCCATTGGTCTCTCTCATGATGCCCGTTAGAAATGAAACACTGTGCGAATCAAAAATGTGAGATCGGGGGATCCCGAATGTTTTCATTAGATACTCGATCTTTTCATCGCTGCCAACCGAGGCAAATACCTGTTTTCTCGTCATTAGAACATGTAACACAACGGTGGAACGATTTGACATACCTCGGCGCCCATGCACTGGCAGACATGTACTGCCGCTAGACCAACTCCGCCACACGCGGAATGAATCAAGACAGACTGGCCTTTCTGCATTTTCCCGATTCCGACCAGTGTACATATAGCGGTTGCGTAAGCGCTTGGAACGGCGGCAGCTTCCGCGAGCGTTAACTTGCTGGCAACGGGGAATACACGATCGACAGGGAAAACAGCTCGGGTTTTCATCGGTTGGGGGTCGAACAACGCTACTCGATCGCCGACTCGCTTAGTTGTCACCTCCGATCCAACGCGAGTGATAATGCCACTAGCCTCAAAGCAAAAGTCCATTGTTTCGGTCCGTTCAACGATACCCAAAGACATCATAAGGTCTTTAAAGTTCAGCGCCACATACCTGGCCTTGACTTCCACGTCATGGGGACCGATATCCTCCGCGGGCACAGGTCTCCATCCGAGCGAGCTCAAGTCGCCGACCGTTTGAATGTCTAACTGATGGACATTTAGCTGGTCTGTTGCCTGAAGATGGTCCGTAACCTTGGTGACGATTGCACGGCCAGTGTGACCCACACCCCTATGCGAGATGAACTCATAATCGCGAGACGTCTGCCCTGCAATCGGGGTACCAAGCTGTTTGTACGCTTGCGTTACTAGGGGAAGCGCGGCCTCGTCAAATGAATCGACCTCACAAGTGCCAATATCGACATTCAATTCACACCGCAATGTGCGAGCGAGACCAAGGATGAGGCTGAAACGAGGATCTTTAGATTCCATTTGCGTTGAATGGGTCACCCAAAGGAGACGTTTCACCGATGACATCCAGCTTTGCACCGCACTGTAAGTGGATTGAGGTATATCGTGCAGGAATGGGCTTTCGAAATCCAGCAGTGCGATCACATTATCTGTTGGAAGTTCTTCCCCCCAGATGCACCAATGCACTTCGTGTCCTTTGGAGGACAGGTGGTGCGCCAGACTTTGTACCCAAGGGTCGGATTTAGTGTTCACCAAGCAGAGCAGGTTAATTGATGAGCGCGGGGAATCGACCGCCGGTTTTGTTGATAGCATCAGTGCCTGCCAGTGGAGCGGCGCAGGAGCATTATATTGGAATCCATCCAGTCCGGCGAAGCCTGCCTTGCATAACTCCTGTTGCCAACGCTCCACCGCAACGTAAGGTTTGTCAACACGATTGTCACCAGTACCTACCCACCAGCCAGGAAGAATACCCATGACGACATCGAAGTGTGGGATCTCCGAGCAGGGCTCGTACAAAAGCAACCGGCCTCCAGGAGCAAGTAAAGAGTGGATGTGCGCGAGTGATTGGCCAAGGATAGGCGTTTCATGCAGAACATTGCAGACGACCACTAAGTCGTAGCTATCTTCTGCGAACCCCTGCTCTTCCGGACTCTTCGAGATATCTAGAATTTTGTGCTCCATGTTTGGAACGCTTTCAAAACGCTGTTTCAATTGGCTGACAAGCCCAGGAAGGGCGTCGGTTACCATGAAATGACTGAAAAGACGGTCGCCTCGCTCGGTGGTCAATGCATCCAAGATAGTCGCTGTTGCTGAACCTGTCCCTGCTCCAATCTCTAATATGCGCATACGTGGATTCGTGTGGGACAGAGGGTCGAAAAAAGCTCCCCAGTCGTATAGCTCAAGGCCCCATTCGACAATGCCCTTGATCGTCTCCGAAAGCGATGTCTCCTCAAAGATGGTCCCGTCTATAAATTGGTTTGAATGCTCACTTGCGTACGCCCAGGCATCCCTATAGAATCGTTCAACCCTCGGGTCCGGGAATTGGCTTTGCAAGGACCTGAATAGCGCCTTCCGCTGCTCTCTACTCATTTCTTTCATTTCAATAAGGCCAGGGACATGGTCGTACTGACCCTGAAGGACCTTCTTGCCTGTGTCCATAACGAGCCCTCGGTAATTGGCTAGGTGTGCAGGAAGGTGGCTATGAGGCTTTAAGGCTTCAATCATCTCGAACACAACAAGAAACCCCGCCATGGCAAAAGTTTGAGTTGTTTGTTGATTCAAAACTACGGTTGGTGGCACTTGCTGGGTCCCCAACAGAAACCTGATATCAGGCTTCCACTCAACATGAGTTGCAGTTTTCGATCCTTTGGCTTCCTGAGCTGCGTCTGGTATGGGCAACAAGCGCAGCCCCTTCATCTCCAAAACAACGTTGCCTGTTGGCTCAGAAACCACCTTGAAATAACAACTTAGGCTCTCCTTGCTTGAATCCGTCGTCTCTGCCTCAGCTAGCATCGTGCTGCTCCCAGGGGCGAGGTAAACACGGTCGATGTACAGCGGCATGCCCGCCTTGTCAGGATAGTGTGATACACCTTTATCACTGGCCAAAAGCGCGACTTGAAGGCACTGGTCTAGAATCGTCGGATGAATGGCGTAGTAGCTGTCGTGAAGATCACGATTGTCCTCCACTCGTCCACGGGCTGCATTCTTCAGCGGACTGGCGCTGATATCATGCAGCCCTTCGAATCTGGGACCGTACTCCAGGCCTTTCTTTTCGCATCTGCGATAGAAATTATAAGACGTAATCTCACGTGGGAACGGCTCCGAAATAGTGTTTGATGGAAGAGGTTGATCCGTTCCTGCCCTTACCCTCCCGGAACAATGCTTTGTCCAGCCTTGACCATTGTAAGTGCACACCGTAAATTCATACCAGTCCGAGTCCATCGTTGCATTCATTGTCGCTTTTCGCAAAGTCGTCATGATTTCAATTTCTTCATCATCTCGGACAAGGGCCTCCATTAGCAGAAGCTGCTCAAGCGTGCAGTCAGTTGAACCGGATACCTGTCGGATAGCTTCCGAAATCAAGGCCACGTATCCCACGGCTGGGAATATGACCAGACCCATCATGCGATGGTCGTTGATCCAGGGAACCTCTTCACCCTTGAGTATATTTCTCCATGCCGGCTCGAAGTCATTGGATTCCAAACATCGCACCCCGAGCAGTTCATGGCGAGGAAATTGACGCAACCGCCATTGCTTACTGATGCGAGTTTCTGCCCAAGGAATGTCTTCACGTTGCCATGGGTAGGGTGGAAGATCGGTGAGTGTTCGTCCCTCATGGCCTTCGTTGACAGCGATGAGGTCCACCGGCAAATGATTGACATAAGCGGTTCCTGCAACAGCAAAGACGCGAGAAATGTTACTCTCGTTGCTTCTCATGGTTGCGCAGTACGTGAAACTAGTGTCTGTCGCACGCAAAATCTGTTGGATCGGCCCGCGGAGTGCTGAATTGGACCCGATTTCTATTACAACATGATGCTTGTTCTGTGTGGATGTGGCCAAGTCTCGAAAAGCGGTTGAGAACAGGACAGGGGATTCCAAACTTCGGCGCCAATACGCCGCGTCGAGCTCTCCAGGACTGGTGGTCACTCCGCCGGATACTGTTGAGTACATTGGAATCATCGAGTCTCTATCACTGACCAAATGAGGTCGGGTGAGCTCTTCATATTTGGAACCCACGGAGGCCATATGTGCTAGTGACTAGTTAGTATCGACGCTGATTCCTTGAATAAGGAAACTTACCAGAGTGGTATGCTCGCTCCACGGGCAACATTTTCAATAGGGTATCCGGATTTTCGCTCCGGATTCGAGACGCGACTTGCTCCAGCTGACCACGTTCCCCTGCAAGAGTTACGCTGTTTGGACTATTCTCGCAGGCCAACACAATTTCGTTGTTCAAGAATTCGCGGACGTTGGCTCGGCCAAGCGCCACCGCGAGCATGCCTCCCCCTTCCGGGGCCATGTTAGCGACTACACCGCGGGTATAGGCCAATACGATTGCCGTCTCCATAGATAAGGCGTTGGCTGCATAAGCCGCCGCAAACTCTCCACTCGAATGACCTATGACTTTGTCCGGGGTAATGTTCCATCTTCTAAGGATGTTCACCAAACCAATTTGTACAGCAGTGCACAGAGGCTGTGCTATTTCGGGCCGGTCGATGCCACTGTTCTCTCCTGTTTTGACCAACTCCTCTTCAATTTCATAACCGCGTTAGTTAGTGAAATAAAAGCACTCAGAAAGTTACAGATCATACCGTGAATTCGCCATGCGGGGGCATTTGGCAAGCTCTGAAGAACCTGATCCATGTGCTCCATATCCTTCCTGAAGGACGCAAAGCCATCCATTAACTCGGTACCCATTCCAGCCCACTGAGCTCCCTGGCCGGGGAAAGCGAATGTTACGACCTTTTTACCAGCTTTTGTGCTCTCAACTTTCGTGAAGGCACTGCCCTCAAGAGGAACTTGTCCATCAGTGACTGCGAAGGCTCTGTGACGAAGGTGTTCTCGCTTTCCACTGAGAGTATAAGCTAAATCAAACACTGCCTCTGGATGTCGCACGAGGTATTCCTGAATGCCCTTTGTTCGTTCATTAAGGGATTGAGGACTGCTAGCCGACAATGGCAGTAGTCGTGGGACGTTGCTGCTAATTTTTAGCGACTCCATGGACATAGAAGACATTACGGATGCTGCTGAATCGACAATGACCTGTTTTGGTGAGTCGGAAAACAATTCTAAAGGGGAGGAAGGACATACATGAGCATTTGTCCCGCCGACGCCGAAGCAGTTGACACTAACACGTTCTTTTCGGTCGACTGGCCAAGGAATGACATCCACAGGAACCGTCAAACCTGCTTCCTTGAAAAGAACTGATACCGAGTCAGCAAGGGCTTAATGAAGTGTTATTATTAGAGGGAAGCTGTACTGTTCGGGTTTGGGGTTGAAAAATTGACGTTCGGAGGGATCTGTCGGTGCTCCAGCGCAAGCACGGCCTTGATCAAGCCTGCCAGGCCTGCGGCGCCTTCTGTGTGACCAATATTCGGTTTCACCTGCGATGGTATACATTAGCGTCCAGGGATTTATTAACCGGTGACAAGCATACCCCTCCAATAATCATCGGATGGCGATCAAAGGCATTTGCCACGGCAGTGGTCTCGACGACATCCCCCACCCGCGTAGCTGTGCCGTGGCATTCTACAAATGCAGTCTCAGCAAGGTTCGCGAGATGCGCTTTCCGATAGGCTTTCCGTATTAGAGTCTCTTGTCCGACCGCCGACGGGACGGTGATATGATTTGTTCGGCCGTCAAAGTTGGTCGCAACTGCTCGAATGACTGCACGGACCGGGTCTTTGTCACGGATGGCATCATCTAGTCTCTTGATGTAGAGGGCGCAAATACCCTCCGCTCTGGCGTACCCATTAGCTTCCGCATCGAATGTCTTGCAGATCCCATCCGGGGATAGTGCCCCGGCCTGAGACATGTTGGTTGTCATTGTCGGGGTGAAAATAAGACTGGAACCTCCGACGATAGCGGAAGGACAATCGCCAAGGGCAATTGCTTGACATGCCTCGTGAAGCGCCACTAAGGAAGATGAACAAGCAGTTCGACAAGTCATGCTGGGGCCTTTCAAGTCATACTCGAACGATACCCTGTTTGATGCTGCATAATCACCAGTTCCGACCACGTGGAGGGGATTGAGATTTTGGGTGTCCTTTGCTGTGAGATCGAGCCAGTCCTCCCCAAACGTGCCTACGAAGCATCCGATATCCTTCCCCCGCCAATCGACTTGCCCGCCGCTCTCCATACACTCCCATACCACTTCTGATAGGAGCACCTGCTGGGGATCTTGGAACCCGTGCTCGTACCGATTGTTCTGGAAGAACGAGGTATCGACTTTTCCCAGGTAGTCGCCTTCAAGAAAGTATCCTTTCTGGGAGACCACTGATTGTGTGTTCACGCCCGGCGTTCCGTGGAAGGCCTCCGCGTTGTAACGTCCAGCAGGCACAGGGCCAGACGCGCATTTCTTGTCAATCATCAACTGCCAGAAGTCTTCTGGGGAGGAAACACCACCTGGCAGTCGTACTCCCATGCCGACGATGGCAATGAGAGGAGGTGCATCGTGAGGCCATTCATCTTCCAATCCTCCTTGGAATTCTTCGGGGTCAACAGTTGTCCATCCTGGAGAACTGCTGGATGTGCCGCTGGATGACATTGTTCAAAGATTTGTGACTAAGGGTGTCAGGGGGTGCAAATGGCTTGAGAATTTAGAATGGGGATCTGTCAGGATGAAAATAAACCGCCGAGAATTTCTTTTACTGCGGCACACTTCCTGATATAAACGCCCGTCAGCCCACGCATGCCTTCACCGTGTTGATTTGCATGAAGTCTATTGTTGATCTATCACGCCTTCAGCTCACCGCTAATCATCGGAAGTTTCAATTCTGCTCTCCAAGTGCGCCGGAGGGTCTATTTCCCTTTTCGATTCGGTATGTTATCTTGATTTTTGTGACAATGTACAATTCAAAATCTAAAACGGGTAAACGTCAATAGCTCGTCGGCGTTCATACATGGTTCAGAGTGGGATTTGTCGTATTTCGGTTGTCGAGTTCCGCGTGGAAAAAAGCAATGACTGCAACAGTCTTTTCAGCTCGTTCTCGGCGGGCGAGTAGCAAACACGAGCTGGTTTGCTATGTCTCATGCCGTCAAAAGATAGCTGCATTCCCCGCCAAACTACATTGCGCCTCCTGACATGTCAAACGCCGATCATTTGCCGTGTGCGTGTGGGGGCGCATTTATCCTACAGTGGCGTCAATAACGACTTGGGCTAATGCGATTATTTGGTGTTTTCAAACCAGCTGTTGCAAAAATTTACACGTCTGACCTCAGCGATAAGGCACAATGACAGTGAGAGAAAATCTCAAAGCCGTACTTGGGCACTGTCATACCTTAAAAGCCATGGATCCACATTTTGGAATGCCTTCATGCTTCCCGGCTGACATTAGTTTGGCTCCCTTGCAGATGATCTCTCACTATTACCCCATTGGAAACCCCCTCATTCTCTGTGTGACACACCGCTAATCGTGGGTAATGATCCCACATTCCACGGAAAGAATCTTAGCTTTTCAATGCTGGATGTCTCCCCTCGTGTCTCCGACCAGGTGGTTTCATCTTAACGTAGGCTCTTCGAACAAGATGAATATGCCACCGTGGTTCCCGTCGCTGAGCTTTGAGAACATAGACCCAATTGTATGGGTGCATATATGTTCTTTAGGGTTATTCGTCATCTTCTCTCTTATCGGGCTTGTCTTTTATCGCCTCTACCTCAGCCCCCTTGCTAAGTTCCCTGGACCTCGGTTGGCCGCCGTGACGGGTTTCTATGAAACCTACTATGACATGATTCATGATGGGCAGTTCATCTGGAAGATTGGGCGCCTTCATCAGAAATATGGACCTATAGTGCGGATCAAACCGTGGGAGCTTCATGTGCAAGACCCAGACTATTATAACACGCTATACTCGGGGCCGACGCGAAAGCGGAATAAGGATGCCTGGTTCTCGTTCCTCGGATGGCCTCAGTCGATCTTTTCAACGGAGGGACACGCCCTGCACCGCGTGCGCAGAAGCGTCCTGGGACAATTCTTCACCAGGAGAGCGATCTTGGACATTGAGCCGGTAATCCAGGCCAATATCCAGGCTTTGTCTCGCCACTTTCGTCATGCGGAATCTGCGCACGGTACCTTGGAGCTTCATGCCGCGTTTATGTGTTTTGCGAGTGACACCCTCTCACAGCATGCCTTTGGGCAGCGGAACGGGTTTCACACACTAGACCAGGCAGAGCTGAATGCGATTTGGAAGAAGAAAGTGAATTCCTGCTTTGAGCTTGTACAGATCGCAAGACACTTCCCATGGGTTTGCAAGCTCGCGCACGTCTTCCCCTGGCCAGCAGGGGTCATTAATTCCTTCTTTGACGAGGTTATCAAAATGGAAACGGTACGTGTGCTTTACTGTCAGGATTCTTTGTCTGAAAGCTGATGGAAGATCAGGATGTCAAGCAAATGGTTCGCAAGGCGATACAGGAACGTGGCATGCTAGGCAGCGAGAAGCCCAAAGCGATTTATCCTGCGATGTTGGAAAACGAGAAGGTACCCGAGGAGGAGAAAGAGTTTAATCGCCTGGCTGATGACGCCATTTTCTTGATGATCGCTGGTACCGATGCGCCGTCCCAGGCCCTGGCTATTATCTTATTTCACATTCTGCATCATCCCGAGGTCCATGAAAGAGTTCGCAATGAGCTGTGCGCTGCTTGGGGAGATGTGTCGATGTCGCCTGGCCTGGCGGCCTTGGACCAGTTGCCATATTTTGTAAGCTACGTTCCCCTGCGATCGCCCTCAAATAGTATGGCTAACAGACTCTCAGACTGCCGTATTGAAAGAAGGTCTTCGGTTGTCTTCCATTGTCACCACACGACTGCCTCGTATTGCACCAGAGGAAGACCTGCAATTCCACGAATGGGAGATACCGCGCGGAGTATGCTTATCGTTCCTTCTGAATCGATCCGGCCTAGCTGACAATTGTATCAGACACCCGTGAGCATGTCGACCTATTTCATCCTGCGCGACCCCAATGTGTTTCCCGACCCCACGAGCTTCCGCCCCGAGCGCTGGCTCCTGGAGCCAGACGAGTTGCGCAGGCTAGAGCGCTATCTGGTCCCCTTCTCGAAGGGTACCTTGGGCTGCCTGGGCCCGAAGTAAGTGCTCCCACAGATTCCTATCATTGCCGACCAAAGCTAATTGCGGAAAGTATGACCTGGGCGTGGCTGTACTTGGTTCTGGGGACACTGCTACGAAAATTTGAGATGACTCTCTATGATACTACGGAACGGAACGTGCAGATGGTAAGAGATAAGTTTATTGGACAAACAGAGCGTGGTTTGAATCGAATTCAAGTCAAGGTATTGGGGGAATATAACTAGGGGGACAAGGCCTTGGAAATGTGTTGCGTGATGATATTTGGAAAAGCAAACAGATGGCAGTCTGAGTGATTAGGGTAATTAGAGCCAGTTTGCCGCAGACTTCTGAAACGTCGACAAGTACCATTTGTTGCTGCGGATAATCGTGGTGGTTTTGGAGCTGGGTAACATGAACTTTGCTACAAAGAACGTCCGAGCAAGGCCTGTGCTGGGATTTTTGGTTGTTACAACTTGACCTACGTTTTAGGGACCTTGTTAGATCCAGTCGGAGCCAGCCTATTGTTCGTGGAATACGTATGCAGTTTGACTGAACTCAAAAGCTCTGAAACACTTCATGGGTGAAACTGATCTCTTTATAAAATCTTAGTCCACAGAATAGCTTTCTTAATCGCACCAGTTCTCATGTAGATAAGACCCACATTTAAACCAGTACCAGAATGCAGGTCCATCCTCCATGCCATCTTTTCGGTATAAGACATCCACCAAATTCTTTTCCGCGACGAAATCTGCCTCACGTTGGCTGCGTGTGTCCAGAGTGTCTTTGGAATAAAAGCATTCCAAGGACCAGTAAGCACGCAGGCGGGGAAAGTCGTATAGGTCCTCTATGAAACTCGTCCATGTGCCGTCCGTAAGCTTCACGCGGTACAAGCCTAGATGGTGCAATGTTCCTGCGAACTTACGGATCGACCGCATTTCGTCGAACGAAATGGTGAAGTCACCAATGTCAAGGTCGCTGAGTGGGGCTTGAGAACAAATCGCGTCTATCGAGACTTTGGGGTCATGGCCGAAGCCGTTCGCTTCGAGAAACCGCAGACTGCTTGCATGTTCCAACGCGGAGAATAGACCCGTTTCCAGGGGCGTTGAATGAAAAGGGTCGAAATTCAGGGCGAGGCCTTGTAGAGTTGGCATGACCGGGATAAGTGATGCCAGTACCTTTTCTTTGTAGGGGATTGCTGCGAATCTTTGGATTCTAAGATCCTTCAGCCTTCGGAGTGGATGTTCTCTGAGCGTTCTGAGCAAGATTTCAACCATCGTTTCCTTCCCGAGGAGAGTAAAGTCAAAGTGCGCAGACCAAGGGGTATCTAGCTGAACGTACTCCAGGTTCTTGAATTGAACAAAGCACACTGGTAGAGCTCCGTGCAATCTCCGGATATATCTGCTGATTTCTCCCCTATCCTCCAGCTCGTCAGCACCTAAGATAAGCTTCCGGACGAAAGGTGCAAAGTTGCTACGGGCAATACTTTCAAGAACGAGAAGCGGATTGCCGAAAAAGTCCCCTACCTGCGCTTTCACACGGCGAAAAAGCAAAGGAGTTGCGGCATGACAAAACCTCTTGTTCACTAGGCGAAGGCGTTTTAGCTCTTCTGCAATGGGCCCCGGATATTCAGTCCCTTTGCACCCCAAAGCACAGTGTAACGCAATTAGCTCGTACATCTCGAAGGGAAGACGCGAGATTCCGCCACGTGGGAGATTGTTGGCCATTCCTGAAGGTTGATACAAAGGCGAAGACCTGCATCAATCGTAATAAGGAGAATGATCGATGGTATCGCAAAGAGGGCTTTATATAGACTTGCTATTGTATAAAGAACCGGAGGTCTCCACTATCAGGGACCGAGAGAAAATGGGAAATCTAAGCTTATATTAGGCAAGGGCAGTATTGGTTGTTATATATATACTTGCCAGTTTCCAGGACTCAAATGTAATCAGTTCTCTCTGTCAATATTGAATGCTCACTGTACGTTACTCTAATATGGAATTGTCTTAACAAAAGAAGGATTGTATCCTGCTGTATAGAACAGAGATGCAGTATAACAAAGAAACCTGCCTTGCGTGCCAACAACTAGTGAATATCGGGCTAGTGAATCTCAGCTCACTTTACCTACTGACTGAGCTTGGTAATTGCCGGATAGACCCCTCACCCAGTTCTTGTTTCTTCTTTCACCTCGGCTTCTCTATGTCTTCTTACCACCCTATCCTTCATCTGCCTCTTTTACCCTCGACCGCAACCGTATCTTCCTCTATCCTGATGTCCATTCTACTCTGAAAGGTCTAATCAGAGAGCCGCACAATGGCCTCATCTAATCTCCAGTCCTCGTCTCCTGCCAGAAGAACCCATACTGCAACCGTGCGACTTTCAATGGCGCCCATCGCGACTCTGAGGGCCTCGGCGTTTTCTGCCTTACAAACCAGAGCTGCAACCGGCATTTCGGCATCTGAGACTCCTGTTCAATCATTCTCTTCACCCGACCATCACTCCCAGCTTCCTGATATCGAGTCCCTGCATACTGCACCAGCACCTGTGAGCATCAAGCGCAACGTCACCTCTGACGACGACGAGGACACGAAGCCGCCTCAAGCCAAGAGACCCTGTGAATGGCACCCTCCTCTCCCCGCGCCACCATCAGACTGCAGCAACAGAGGTCGCCAGCGCTCTGTCCTTCCACTGCCTTCACGTCGTATTCGATCCAGATCCCCAAGAGCTAGGGCCATCTACGAGAACTACAAACCAGGCCTGCGTCTCGCGTCCCGTGTCGATCAGGATACCACTGTCAACGACTGGCACGAGAGCTTTATCCAAGCTACTCGCAATGCCCACATCGCGAGAATAGAGCGCCTTCGCGCCAGAGAAGAGTTACAGGAGGCGATATTCGAATTGGATCTTTTTCAGCTGGAGGTTGTTAGGGAGAAAGTGGAAGAAGTCCGTGAGGATGATTGAGCTTCCATACTGTTGCATTGTTGGCTATCTTGTCTCATGAGATAAAGTATGTTTGGGAGATAATAGTTGGAATTTGTGGACTGGGCAGCAGGGGAGATGGGCATGAGCAAAGTTGCAATGTCTTTTTCTCGTCAGAATGGGTTGGATCTAGGCAGCTGGTTAAAGAGATTATCATTCACTTCACATTATGTTTCTCTCAGGGGGATTAGCAGATGGTATCTACTGAGGTCTCTTCCGTCTGTGAAAATTTACGAATTCAATCTGAAGCTTGACCTTTTCACGCTGAAGGAAGGCATCTCGTGCACTCTTTTCCACTCTGTATTATTTTCCCCCTCGTCCTCTTCTTATGGCCTTCTCCATCCTCCCTCTCTCTCACCTGCCCAAGGCATGACGGAGTAGAATCATGAATCTACAGCACATTTAGAACATCGAGTCCTTGGTCAGTCACTGCAATGCCCCTGCCAATCCAATCTATATGCAGAAATATATCCTTTTATCATTGAATCCCGAAAGCTCATCTGGGTGTAGCCACAGCATGATACACCCACACATTGGGCTCGCAATAGACCAGTCGCCTGTCTTTCGGATAGTATCTAACAGGAACCAAAGCACCAGGAACACAAACTTCCAGGTAGCCTTGACCCTTCTTCAAATCTATCTCGCCATTCTCAGTCTCTAACTCCACCAACTCATGAAGATCCAATCTCGTCCAACCCTCCCACGCCACAATATCCCTCATCACCGAGATACTATTCCTCGCAATCTTGACCACCCTCCCACCCAAAGATACATGCTTCCTCAATGCCGGATCAAATGACACCGGTATCCCATCATCACCAGACGGCAACATAGAGACAGACGGGGTCGACACAGGCACAGAGAAAGACAAAGACTCAGCCACCGCCTTCGGCCCCAACTCCTTCCTCCAACCCAGATACTCCTGCATCTCGACTGTCGGAAAAAGCGCCTTCCCTGCCGGTCGCAACGGCGTGATCAATACACCCAATCCATCTTTCCCAGCAACGCCCTTCATATACTGCACCATCCGGCCCACGATCCCCTGGCCCCTCCAGTCCGGATGAACCACTATGCCCATCGATACCAGCGCATTCGGCGTCTCGCTGCGTCGTCGAACGGCCATGTCGCGGGACTGATCGTGCGTCAAGGGAGGCGACATAGCAGGGAGACCGTGTCGGACGAAGAACTGCTCGACGGCACGAGAGAGGATGGTTTCGTAGCCGCCATCGGGAAGGGTGTCGAGGACTCGATGACCGTCTTCTCCTATTAGGGTAGTTGTGGGGGTTGGGTGAGGAGGCTGGCGGCGATGAAAGTCGGCGAGTTCAGGCCAGTAGAACGGCACGGAACGAGCATGCGCGACGAGAGTCTCTTGGCCTGTGTGATCCTGCCAGACCATCACGTACTGGTAGCGCAGGAGACCGGTGTAGTCGATCAGTCGGGGGAAGTAGGTTGTGAGGGTCGGGCTGCCGTGGAAGAAAGCGGGCCACGGCTGCTTGAGGGTGTCTTGGTGGCGTTCGAGGGCGCGAAGGAGGTCGGAGCGGGAGTTGAGGCTGTGGATGCGGTATTCTCCTGTGGGGGAAGACATTTTCATCGGGTTATCTTTGATGAGAAGGGGAGATGGGGAGATGGAGCGAGAAGGAGAAACGACAGGGGAAAGAAGAGAGTGTCCAAAAGTAGAGGGGCATCAGCGGATCACAGACGAAGAGATAGCATCGTTGGGTATCATTTCTTTGTTTGTCATAACGTCAGCTTGCAAGGTAAGCTCTTCATGTTTGCAATCCTCCTGCAGGTCCCCGTGCATGGCGTCAAGTCACACCGGAAGGAAAGGAAGCACTTCCGGGGCCAATGGCATCTAGAGTTTTATGGGGATTGGACAGGGTATGGGGTCAAAAGTACGATCACACATGGAGGGTTTTCATCTTTCCATTATTTACTTATTTCTTCGTGTACTCGTCGCGCTTCGACTCGGACCAAGTAGCATTGGCTATGTGTGGCGACCGAGTGAGATAGTTATTCAACATCGCAATATGGCAAGTATCACCCCGTATTTCATCTCTAGGAGCACATAAACTCAGTTAAGCGTCACAACTCAAACCACTCAGGTTGTAATGGTGTAACTCCAGCTCTACCGAGCTAGAACTACCTTAGGAAATGACCAACTCCTGAATATCAGGACCTGAAACATCTTATCAGCCCGATTCGCAACTCAGCACCAAACGTCAAACCAGGACCACTTACAGTATTTCCCATCCAATCCCTCAAACCGGATCTCATTCTCACTCCCATCAGCAAACTCCGCATGCAAAACGCTCGTCCCCAGAGAAGTCCCGGTAGAGCTGAAAGCGACCGAATAGGATTTGTCATTCACGACGACAGCGCAATATCTCTGCGAGCCGTCGCCGTTGCGATACGAAATCTGTACCGTGTGCTTGCCGTTGCCAGATGCAGAGACTGATTTGAAGGTCAGGGTTCCGTTGTCAGGACCACCGATATATCCTACTCGCTCGTCGGTCACAGAACGGGCGGAGCCGCCGAGTGTAGTATCGTCCGAGATGGCAGGAAGTGTGGCGACTGGTTCGGCGGTTTCCCATCCTCCATCGGTGAATGTCCATGCATCTGCTTCATTCTGTAGATTTTGTCGTCAGGATATGGTTCAAGGGACTGAATGAAGTGTCTTACCAGCGTTGCCTTGGTTCCTGAGATAGTCAACGGCATCCATACATAAGTCGAGGAAGCCAGATTACCCGGGACCCAGCGGTCGCCCATATAACTGAAAAGTCAGCGGAAGAATTGAAGTGAGAAAACTTAAATCATACATTACAACGCCATCTTTTTCTAGAACAAATGTGGACTGCGATGTGAAAGTTTTCGAGCCTTCAGGGGCAAAGTTTGTCCATTCGGACCAGGGCTAGAGATGTCAGCTCTTGCGCGAGGTTTCATCGCGTAGGATCCTTACCCCGGAGAGATCAGTTGCAGTTGTATACCGGTTGTCATTTGCGTCTAAAAGCACGTCAATATTATCTCTTCCTTTGAGAGTTTTTTGAGAAATCTTACCCCATCCTATGACGCTGTCAGTATCTTGCTTATGTCGATGTGAACCGAAACTTACCAGTCAACTGCGACCCAAACATGAAATACGTATCGCCGCTCTTGTAGATAGCCGGGGATTCATACGTATCAAAAAGGTAGACTGGCGACTCAACAGTCAAATAGTCGGACGAAAGAAGATCGATCCGCAGCCCATTATCTCTCTGATAAAATTAGGTTCATCATCGACCTAGGGGTTCTCACTTACGTCTTCTGTCAGAAGATAGGCGGTGCCATCAGTATCTACGGACCGTTAGCGCAACGTCACCGAGAATATGAGCGCTGGTTGAACCTTTGAATAGTCCCAAGTCCCTAGAAACATATCCCAGAGGTCGCGTAGAGTTACTGTAGCATGTTAGTCCCATTTCAAAGCTACACCGACGGATCAAACGTGCAGGTAAGTGTAATCCCCACAAACACTGGAACCGGTTGCAACCCCGGCCCTTGCATCGCCATAATTGCTCGAATCGATGTGCATCCACATGACATATTGGTCGGTTTCATCATTGTAGATGACCTTTGGTCTCTCGACGATCCGCTCCGGTCCGAGATCGCCCGATGCCTGAACGGAGAGAAGCTCGTTCACGAACTCCCATTGGATCAGGTCCTAAGCATATCAGCCTGAGCAAAAGGCATAGAATCGGAAAAGGTGAATTGCCACCTTGCTTGAATAACAGTTGATCGACTGGAAATATGTTCCGTCGAGCTTGTTTTCTCCGACCCAATAGTAGGTCCCGTCAACCTCGATGATCCCTGATCTGGTCAGTAGATAGCAAAGAAAGTCCAGGCTTGCACGAACATGCCTCCTCCATGGGCTTGAATATGCTGATCCGTTCCAGCCGCCGTCCATGTAGCTCCCGAAACCTGGAATCCGTAAGTTGAGAGCGGACCGGACGCGTGATGATCTTACTATATCCAATGAGGCTTCAATAGTCGATGCCAGTAGCACCGCCGCGAGAGAACTGATACCGAGGATCTGCATATTGATCAACGTGTTCTATGTGCTGAAAACGACCGCAAATGACAACTCGGTCGGTATGTCAAGGTGAGGGTATTTGTAGGTCCCCTCTCGCAGAGATCTTGCAAGGTACACGGATGGCTAGTGAAACCACTTGTAGGGTTCCCCGCCTGTTAGGAACGAGGAAAGCTGCTTCAGGAAATGATTTGCCGATTATAGTGGGTTGGTTGGTGGACAATTTACCGGGCTCGTGGCTCTTATGCAACTGTTGCACGGTTGCCAGGTGTTTGTCCCGGATGCAAGTTTTCTGCGTCCATTTAACCGAGATCATGCCTCAGGAAATAGTCGATATGCTCCCGAATAGGGCAGCGAAGTTGACGAACCTTGCGTCTGCAAACATACTTCACAGAACCATGCCGCCATTAGCGCCCGTCGGGATCGATCACCTCACCCCACATATTTTGTTTCAGGAATGATGTTGAGGACCGCTGTGTATAGAAGGAGGGGATAACGTTGTCATGCTGTTGACGTGGACTCGATTTACTGCGGGCGCAAAGGTCGATTAACAGTCAATGCAAAGTTTGGCCCCCGGTAGACAAAAAAACGTGTGAGATGAATCCAAGCCATGGAAAGGGAGTGAACCTACTGCCTTGCGATGAGCAGTTGATGGATTATAGCGATGCAGCATTCAATTTGCTATTCACAAGGCCCTTATGAGTTAACACTGGTTGAACAAAAGAAATAGTAGAGCAGCAATCCTTGTCATGGAAAGGTGTTCTGTGAGAGTTGTTGTGCAGCAGCCTGAGTGGCTGAGTAAATTTATGAAAATGCACAAAGGGACACAAAATGACTCAGCAGATATAGTGCAGGGGATGCATAACACAGCCCACTTTGTGCTACTTTAAAAGAAAATTTCCGACAAATCCTATAAGATGTGACTCTTCCTTGTCGATATAGGCTACAGTATGAACAATGGGCAGGTAGATTGAAAAATGAAGATGTGCCTTCAAGAAGAATATCTGTCTCGAAAACTCAGAGTCATTTGAATCTACAGCAGCAAGGTTTGTGACTACAGTTATAGTCAGGACATTGATAACACTGGCAGTCAACTTGGCTTCATGAACCAGATTAATTGACCCTTGAAAACACCTTTGCTACACACAGCATGGCGGAGGACAGAGAGCAAGCAAACATTGATGCTGCCTAGTGGCTGATCCCATCATAAGGAGTACTCCGCATACTTTGAATCCTAAGCCTTCAGGGTCCACAAATGCGACAAAGTAACTGCCTAAGGATATCCCCCGATTGGACAGGTTCTTTAGCCAAGCTCATCCCCTGAAGGCTTGATCGGTTTTCTTTGTTGACCGTCCCCACTTCTAGAAGGGCGGTTGCCTTAACCAGAGGGGCATTTCTAGGCTTCCGAATTCGAGATTGGCCGTTAGATCTTTTCAGGCAGGAAGGACTGGGTGTCCGCGGGGTCCGACGTGAACGGTGATGCTGGAGATGGAGGCAATTCTTAGCGAGAGTTTCCGTTCGTTCAGCCCTCGTGCCATTTCTACTTATTGCCTTATCCTTTCCTCATGAATCATTTCATGGCTGCTGTCCCGTTTCTCATTGTTCTCAAGTCTCTGATGAGAACGATCCTTTAGTTCTCCTGCGTATGGCCGACAAATGGGGATCATTAACCTTCACCAATACGGTGTTCCGGGAGTGAGCCCTCCCCCCGACACGGTCTCCAAGTTGGCCCCTTTCTCAGCATTGATTATATCGATCATTCTCGTGATCCTCTTCCTGGTACGCTTCTACCTGCTAGAAGCGTTTCTAATCCGTCGTCTCTATGGCACGACCTATACGAAGCTCAGTCTGGAGAATCAGCGTGGTTTCATCAACCACCACATCGCCGGGACCATGAAGATCCTCATTCTCATCATTGCGGCATATCCCTTCATCAGAGTCATTGTCGGCAAATCCACATTCCACGCTCCGTTTGTCGATGGGTCTCCGGTGAAAATGGGTGATATTTTGATTGTGGCCGCCCAAATGCTTATTGGCATGTACATCTTTGAGCTTCTTTATCGGATCAAGTTGTCGCCTATTGCCATCTTGCACCACGTCGGAACAATCATGATCGGTCAGTCAGCCATTGCAATCGGGCTAGATCGAGTGCATGAACCTGACGCGGGCATAGAATTTATGCTTTGTCTTATTTGGGGTACTTCTTTCTCTTCCACTTCGCTGCACAGCACGACAAAGCTAATTTTACCGATCGCGCAGGTGTCTTCGATATTATTTCTGAATTCTTTCCGCACGTCGCCATCATCCTCTATCGAGTATACCCTCATCGGCATCGCTTTCTCAGCCGCGTCTTTCTATATTCCTGCCTGACTACCGCGTTCGGTACCTTGTGCGAGACCGTCGTGACGATGTTTTTGTTCGGCTGTCTCTGGGATCGCTGGCAGATTGCCTTCAAAGTAGCCACGCCGTTGCTTCATACCGCTTTTTCAGCCGCTCAGATTCACGGTAGCGTTGTGTTTTGGCGGATGTATAAGCGACAGCAAGCCTTCCTCAACGAAGAAGTCGGTCAGCAGCTCGGGGAGGATATACAAACTGCAGGAGAAGGTTCTGAAAACAAAAGCGATTCATTAGATGTGCGTGAGTTTGCTAGACCCAATGTATGAGTCTTCTGGTCCTAATCATGTCTGCTTTCTGTTGTGTTTTCCTTCTGCCTGTTCTCTTCTTCTTTCTGTCTTCCTTCCCCTTTCGCCTTTCTTTCTCCCCGGCGTTTCGGTGGCGTAACTTTGTCCTAATCTAAGCTTCATGTACATTAATTTTCCTCAATATCAGCGAAGGAGAACTTCTCAAAGAGCGACAACACGAGTAAATGACAAAAATTTCCAAAATTCATCTCCTGGTCATTCGAATTTAATTCTCCCGGTGGAGGTGGAGCCTATCCAGCCGTCTCGGAATCATCCCGAGCACCTGAAACACAATCTGAGGCAGTGTAACAGAAAACGAAACACAATGCACGAGGATGACAAAAACTTCGGGAGACAAAGGAACAGCGCTCGGGATGTATTCGGAAGCCTAACACAACAATCACTCCGATAAGCTATGGCCCGGGACATCATCGCCCTCCTGCTTTTTATGTTCATACTGCTCTATCTGTTGAGCAATCCACAGTGCTATAGATCGAAAGGAGATCCTATGGTTCTGTGCCATTAGGAGCACTTTCATCCGGCCGACATCCAAGCTTCATCTTTTTAGAGACTTGCAATTAGAACGCTTTGCTACATCATTTTTTTTGTATACGTATTCTACTCGCCGGGGCGTATTGACCGACTCCACGAAACCATGTCACTATCACCCACGTTCAGAATTGACTCTGAGTTCTCTTGACATACCTCATTGAGATATTCAATGCTGGCTCGGATTTGCGAAGCGAGTATGTCAAACATGACCGCTTTGACCCCTGTCAGTGCCATTGCAGCCCAACTCCTGGGCTTCGTGCGGGGAAAATCGATATTCGCATCTTCGAAAGATCTATATTTAAATAATGTGAGAGCGAGAATCTCTAAGTTTTATCAACGACCCTAGAATGCGAGATTTTCTATGATGTGGTAGAAAGAACGAAGGACCAATCTTTTCTAATTGCGATAGATTGTTTTGATTTTTGCGGCGATAAAGCACGAAGCTTGTGACCGGAGAGCATGCTCAATAGGCTGTGTTTTAATTCTAGTCAGTGCATCTTGATTAAAGGTCATAATTGATTCCAACCATCTTGTTTATGAGCTATAGTAGCATTACCATCCACGCAAGACCTAGATAGTCTAGTTAATCTAATCTCCGTCCCCTTAGAAGCCATAAGGAATTACCACTCTACTTAAACAACAAATCTAGCACCTACAGTCCATTAAGTTAATTCGACAATTCAAACAAACCCGAAAGTTTGATCACCGCAAAGCCTCCTAATTACATCACCACCGAGCCGCGGAACCCACATCCCATCCTCACCGGGCGAGCCCTAACGTTCCAGCCCCACCGTTCCATATATAAGAATGAGGACCACCCGTACGATCATGCCCCTCATCCTCCAACTACCCCTCAATTCAGTCAAAATGGTCTACACAATCGTCGTTCGTACGTGCACCTCCTCATCGCCCCTCTTCTTCAATCAACCCCAATTTACTAACCACTTGGTATTGTTCATAGACATGCGGGCCAAGCCCGACGAGGAGTCCATCTCCAAGCTGCACGCCAAGCTCATCGAGGCCTCCGGCGTCTACTCCAAGGACAAGGAAACTTTGTCCTGGTTCGTGATGCAGTCCGTCCACGATAAGCAGGACTTCTGTATCGTTGAGCGCTACCTGAACGAGGGCTCGCAGAAGTATCACCTCGAGAACCCCTACTGGAAGACTTTCGATCCCTATGTCATTCCTCTTTTGGAGAAGGAGATGGATCTGAGACGTTTCGAGGAGATGTGTTAGATGGTGTATATTGTTTCGGGGGTTGAATGGGTTGCTGAGGAGGGTTGGGTAGATGTATATATTTTGGATTCTACTGAGTATACCAATTTTGTTGGATGAAGTGATGATCAATTTTTGTGTCTCGGGTTGAATTGATTGAATGACGCGTAGGTTGTAGAGTTACCCCAAGACTTGGGTTCACAGGTAAACCGATGTTCTCAGTGTTCAGATTCTTAGCTGCTTGTCTTGATTCATCGCAGGAATTCGCTTTTCAATCTGTAGCTCCCTGGGATGGCTAGAAACGGCGCATTTCGAACATATCATGTCTCATGAGGCAATTCGGGATACCTGAAACATCATCTAAGAACAATAGCTCAACTAAAATCATTCAACACGTTCCTCCTGTGTCTTCCGATCGAGGAAATCAACCGACCACCGGCAACCCGAGAAACGCGCGGGGAGTCTCGGGAAGGAACTCGTGTCCTGCCGGTCGGAGGGACCGCTGCACTATCCTATTCAAGTTAGACTGTGTCAATCACCCGGAAAGTCCCCGAAGATCTTCCGTGTTGGCCTCAGGCAGCATTGCGGTCGCGTCCGCCGACAACAGGCACAACTGCGGATTTGGAGCGTCAACATTCTGCATCGAGCATGGGGATGGCCAGGTGTTTGTTTTTCATGGTATCAAATTGCAGATGGCCACTTCGATATCCTGGCATCGAAAGATGGACTTGTCGAATACTTGTCGACTCTCAATCAGGGCCTACCTCGCGCGTTGGATTTCCCCTCGTTTGAATAACGATGGCCTGGCTTTCAGATCCCATCGCGTGCCTAGTGGTCAAGTTGTGCGCGGTAGGATCGGTTCATTGATGTCTGGCAATGTTGGAAATGCTGGGCGTGATTGATCTCAGGTCCTTTCCTCCCAATCGGAGATTATTCTCATCGACGGCCATTGCATCATGAGAACATAGCATTCGCTCCAAATCGGGGAGAGAGGCGTCGGGAAGAAGAGCGAGGCGTACGGAGTATAGCTCTTGTTTGATTTCAAGCTCATTGAGCCGATTCTGCTTTATTTCTAGCTGGCTCACAATTTCTTAGTGGTGCTTCGGTGATTGTTCCACCGGTTGGTCGGCTTCGGCGTTCGATCAAAGACCGAGGATCCATGCAACTCCATATGGTTGAACAACGTTCACGTCAACGCGATCGACGCAGGAAGGATACGAAGGTTGCATTTATCAAGAAACTGGTTTTTGTGTTCTCATCAAAGGCATTCAAATGGAACACAGGCTACACTGAACCGTGTCGAGGGAACGATGAGAACCACACAGCCGAATGTTTTTATCGGACAGTCGATATCGGTTTTGAATGTCGATCATCTCCAACACTTTAACACTCCGGCCTCATGCCCGGAAATCCTTATCGAATTCTAGAACGCCAAACTCGACCTCGGATTGGTGTTCTCGAACGTGGGTGGAAAGGATGTCCACTCCTCGGCAGTCCTTCGCGACGGACCCACAGAGATCTGACAGACGCCGAAATCGAACGCCGAAGTGATCACGGCCAATGGTCATTGGAGAGATTTACTCTGGGTGTTCCCACTTGGCTCAAGTACAGTCTAGGTCATGCTTGGATTTGATGCTGGAGAGTCAGTCAAACACCGAAGTTCCACTTCTATATTGCCGAGCAGTCAAGACTTTCTAGTCCGGCCGATGCATTTTTTTTTTTAATAGAAAAAGATCATATAAAACAAAATGCTTACCCCTTGCTTGCGGGGAATCACACAATTTACTCTAAAATGGCGAAGAATATAGATCCTCTCGAGAGTACATCTCCCGCCAGACCCGATCATGAACTATCGACACCATCACCGAACACAGACGAACCCCCAGACGGTGGCTATGGCTGGGTCTGCACCGTCGCTGCCGCCGTAATCAACGCCCATTCATGGGGATTCAACTCCGCCTACGCCGTCTTCCTGGCGTATTACCTTGACAACGACGTTTTCCCGGGCGCAACAGCACTCGAATATGCCTTTGTGGGATCCCTCAGTCTCACATTCCTCTTCCTCACCTCGCCCATCGCCACCCTTGCCGTTCGCAAAGTCGGCATCCGGCCAACGATGTTCTGCGGCGTCGTCTTCGAAACCGCCAGTTTGATCTGCGCCAGCTTCGCCTCGCACATCTGGCATCTCTTCCTCACGCAAGGGATCCTGTTCGGCATGGGTCTCGGCCTCTTATTTATCCCCACCGCCGCTGTCGTCCCGCAATGGTTCACGACTAAACGATCGCTGGCCAGCGGCATCTCGCTTTCCGGCGCGGGTCTAGGCGGCCTCATCTACGCTCTCTCCGCATCGGCAATGATCCGTAATCTCGGTCTGGCCACCGCGTTCCGCATTCTCGCCATCCTCGCCTTCGTGGTCAACACGAGCTGCACACTTCTGATCAAAGACCGCAGTGCCGTGAACCCTTCAACCCCAGATCCACCGGTCTTCAACATCGCCTTGCTCCGCAAACCCGAATACCTACTCCTCCTAGGATTCAGCGCCTTCACTATGCTGGGCTACTTCGTGCTCATCTTCTCCCTGGCAAACTACGCCACCGAGCTCGGCCTCTCCTCAACCCAGGCATCGCTCGCCAGCGCAATCTTCAACCTCGGCCAAGCCGTCGGACGCCCCCTAGCGGGGTACTTCAGCGACACGACCGGCCGCGTCAACATGGCTGCCATCCTCACGCTGGTAGCGGGTATCCTGCCACTCGTGGTCTGGACCAACGCGCACAGCTACGGCGTGTTGATGTTCTTCGCTATCAGCGAGGGTCTAGTCGCGGGATCGTTTTGGGGGACGATTGCGCCCCTGGTCGCGGAGGTGGTCGGGTTGAAGGGGGTCTCGTCGGGGCTGAATTTACTTTGGTTGGCGATTGTGGTGCCGTGTACGGTTAGCGAGCCAATTGCGTTGGAGATCTTCAAGGGGACGGGCAGTTATCTGGGAACGCAGCTTTTTACGGGGTTTATGTATGTGGCTGCGGCGGGGTGTATGGCTGTTTTGAGAGGGAGGGTTGGTGTTGAGGAGGGAATTATTTGTGGTAATGCTAATGGGGGAAGAGTGAGGAGGGTTTGGGAGTTTGGGAAACGGTGTTTCAGGTGGGCGAATGTGTAGAAGCATATACCTCTATCCAGGTCGGTGTACGTCCTGAGGAACAAATGCATTTACTAGCGAATAACTATAAGCCAACGGATTTCAACACCAAATCATCTGAACGGACTTAGACATGTCCATTCTCAATCAACCACCTCACCGTATCAACCATCGTCCTCTCTAAACTCCTATACTCCAACCCCAGCACCTCCTTCGCCTTACTCCCATCCGGCGTATACGTGTCCGCCGCCACACCCGGCGTCCCCAGGGGCACCCCTTGCAGCTGTGGAAACTCCCTCCGAATAACATCCACCGCAAGCTGATAATCAAACTTCCCATTCGCAATCAAGAATCTCTTCCCGGCGGCCTCCTCCACCTGAAACGCCCTCAAATGCGCAACCGCCAAATCCCTAACGTCCGCGAACCCCGCAAAATCCACCCCCGGCACCTCAACCCCAGCCGACCCATCAACCAATCTCTGAATCGCCTCCAACGACTCGTTCAACCGCTGCTTGCCGTCCACCGCAGGCCCAAACATCCACGGCGGGTTCACCGACACGACCGAAAACGAGGGCTTATGTTCCTCGGCCCAGTTCCAGAGCGCTCGTTCCGCGAACGCCTTGGACGCGCAATACGCGACACTCCCGCTGGGTGTCTGTTTCGCTGCGTCGTAGCTGATCGGATTCCAGTCTTCTTCTGTATAGTTGTATCCTGGACGATTCCCTTTCTCGAGATCCAGGATGGCAGCGAACGAGGAGGTGATGACGACGCGGCGGACACTGGGGCCGTGGGTGGCTACTGCGTCGAGGACGTTCGTCGTGCCGAGGATGGCGGGCTGAAGGAGGTCTTTTTCGTTGTCCGACACGTCGAGTGTGAAGGGGCTTGCGGTGTGGATTACCCCGACCACGTCGCGGACTGCGGAGTCGAAGGCATGAGCAGCCGCGATGTCGGGGACTGCCACGAAGGTGAGGTTGTTTTCGTGGCCGGGGTAGCGCGCTGTGATGGCTGGTGCGCTGGAGAGGGAGCGAAGTGTGCCACGGACGTTGTAGCCCGCGTCGAGGAAGACGCGGGTGATGTGGGCGGCGACGTAGCCTGATATACCGGTGATGAGGACAGTTTCGGGCATTTTGTCAGTTAGTTAGGTATGTGCAGAGGAGAGAAAGAAGCAGGCGAAAGAAAGGGAAAGGGGGGGGGGGCACGCCATTTAAGTGGTCACCTCGTGTTTAAATATTGAAGCCGAGGAAGCCGCCGTTATCAATGCATGCTGAGCTGACTTGCATGAGGCCTCTTCGCGGTCTGGACAAAGCCACATTTGCGGGGAAGAGTGGGGTTGCACTAGTGATATCACTTTGTTTGCGATTCCAACGGATGGAGCGCAGAGAGACAAAGAAAATGGGCCTCGTATGACGGAGTAGACTTCCGTCGCTAAGGAGGCATGGATGTATCTAGAGGGTATTTTTCTGCCTAACACACGGCTGCCCTCTCGGTCAATGCACATCTAGCATCACTTATCGATTGGGTCATCAGTGGAGTATGGAGTTGGTTTAAATTGATTGGAATGTGTGCCGTAGAACTGCATCTTTGGCGCGGAGAGGAAGGTTTGTATTTGGATTCACACTGTGGAGTTGGTTTCTTGCCCTAGCTCTATTTGTGTCACTTTAGAATACATAGCGAAAGTAAAAGAATGTGGAGTGTAGCGAATGTAGTGGGAGTGGGATATCTTTCTTAGCGAAGTTCAAGTGATCCAGCCTGTCGCGGGTCTCGAGAGCCCTCCCAGTGGCCATTTTTCACCGAAAAGGAAATTGTCATTTTGAGCTGCCAGACCACCAAACGGGAACCTCGCCAGAGCAAAAACGCGCGGCTTGTGCCCCAAATAGCCCAGAATCTACTCGACTTACTACTTCGACAGCTTAACAACATTGAAGTTGAAGTTGCATTTACCCCCATCAGTCACGTCCGAGCCGCTAGTCGCACTGAACATCACCGACTGATCCTTTCCAAGAACCTCGATCTTCTGCTGTCCAGCTGCCAGACCCTCGACAGCCGCATAGTTGAGTCCAGGGTTAGCAGGGTTCGTCGCCAAGACATTACCACCGCTAGACACCCGGATCGTAATGCCCTCCCAGAGCGGAGGAAGCACAACGGCGTAGTTGACGGAATCGATCGCCGCGTCAGCATTAGCAGGCAGGTTGTCGCAGTTCTTGGTCATGCCGCGGTACCACATGGCACCGATGGGCGATTCCGAGCCGGTTTCCATCTCACCGGCCGATTTGCCCTCCTTGAAGGCTTGGATGAACGAGCTCACCAGAGGCTGCCAGGCAAAGTGAGGCCATTTGTCAGTGTTGGCGTATTCGACGATCTCTGGGACCGTGGTGTAGCTTTCGGACCAGAGGTTGCCGATGTAGTGGCTTTCACCGCCGTCGTTCTGTTTTATCCAAGTTAGTGGATTGAGGATGTTAAGGGAGAGGAGACTAACCCAGGTGATATATTCGGTGAAGTCCGGCTTCAGGTCCAGGATCTGGCTCATGCGCTGGGGCAGGTTGACCTCGCCGATTCGGTACCAGTGGCCGTCGCCGGTGTTCTTGTACTGGATAGGAGAGAGGGCTGGTTTCGTCAATATCAGTATCAGTTTGAATGGATCTTCGGAAAAGATTCTTACGCATCATGTAGCCCTTGTTCGATCCGTGAGCATAATCCATGACCTTCTGATCGCCCTCCGAGCTGACGTTAACCGGCCCATCGGTCGAGATAGGCCAAGCGGTCTCCCAGCTAAAGTAGCCATCCACGAAGTCGTTGAATCCCGACAGCGTCTCTTCCGGGTTCGTATAGTACTTGGAAGTATCACCCGACCCAGACTCTCCGTCATCCAAGTTCGGAATCAGGTAGATCTGCGAGTTCTGCTTAAAGGAAGACCAAGCGTCCGCCTCGCTCGAACCGCCAAACGACGACACAACCGGGTTACTATCGGGGCCAGCCCGCATGTAGTTCGGATGATCGGAGTATTGGTTGAACAGGTCGATGTGATCCTGCAGCTGCGAGTGCTGGTACATGTCGAAGCTGAAGAACAGGTTGAAGTCGGTTCCCTCGGCGCCGTCGAAGAGAGCCTTGACGCAGTTCTGGGCCCATTCGGCGGTCGGGTCGCCCACGTTCATGGCGAAGGCGTCGAAGCCGACCGATTTGGCATCTTCGACGTCTTGCTTGGCGTGGTCGGGGTTGGTCTCGCCGATCTGTGTCATCCGGGTTGACTGTTAGTGAGATGTGGAATGGGAGGGTTTGAAGTCCTCACGCACCATATAATGAGCAAAGACGCTCTGGGCCTGTGCGACCGAAATGATGTCGGAGCCTGCCAGCAGGGCCGCAATAGCAAGGAGATACTGCATCGTCGGTGTGATTAAGGAAAGACAGACGGTTGGTACACTACCAGGCAGAGGAGTAGAAAGTCCGGTGCGGTGGACGGTGTTTATAAACCATGTCGCCTCGTATCTACTCCGTATAGAGGATCAACCTGTAGGTGTTCCTTCGGGGACCCCGAATCCCCGAGTATCGTGAACTTGACCCCTTCAGTTGTGGCCCCCAGAGTTTGAGAACTGACGCCCTGCTTCCTGCTTGACTTTCGGCCCCAAATTGCCGTTGGACCCCAAGGATGGTTTGTCCCTGTTTCAGATCGCCATGATGACTGAGTTCGATTCACCACATGAATTAGGGATATAATGAGGAGAGAAATGATCTATCGGCCCGATGTATAATCTATGAAACTTATATAGACCATCAAGCTATATCCAGCGAAAACAACCTTATCGTAGTCAACATCAGTCTCACCTGCAGTAGTATTAGCAATGGGGCCAAGTGCGTCGGCCAAGACCAGACCGTCTCAAGTTTGAATAATTGTGGAGATTCGAGAATGAGGGTTCTGACCGGGCCAGGGGGCCCCATCGTACCATTGGCCTGGTAAGTCGTTAACTTGCCTAGTACTTGTCTCGCGCCAAAACTATCGGGCGATGAAAAAAGTTCCGCCGCTGACTCGTGCATACTCTGTACGGTGTAGGCATAGGTACGGAGTCCCCTAAGGAGTCCGTTTCCGACGGTCCGAGAATAGAACAGAAATCAAGATGAACCGGGATGGCCCCCTAGCGTGCGTGCAGATTGGCCGATCGGGGCTTTAGCTAGAGGGCTGGGAATGTAACGTGCTGACTGCTAACAGGATTTCGCCGATCTGAAACGTGAATAGAATGAAGGTTGTCATGAGAGTTTCGGAAGATGGCCGAGGCGGTTGTTTCCGCCCGCGATGGGCAGGATGCGTGCATTCTAGAATTGTATCGTATTGAGTGCGATGTGCTATGCGCTTTCCAAATTCTAGTCCTCTCTCCTTCAAGAATATAGATTGGATTATGTTCCACATTCACAAAGCGAAAAAGACTTCTACTAGTGAGTTTAATGGGCCTTTGAAGTTAATATCACCAGGCCCTGGCCGGAACATCCGTGAATAATATATAGAGAAGAGTAGTGAAAAGATAATAAGTACTGTCGGTGTGTAAGACATTTCGTAGGCTAAGCGGAACTCAGTCCTTTGTAGCATCTTCAAAGCATCTGCGAATCTTCATACAAACAGAGAAGAACGGCTACGAGTGCGTGAAATTGAGAAAGGTTGCTTTCAACGCCTAGCGTGCCCAGGTCCTTGTCTAATAGGTACTCGAGAGCCTCGTTTTGGGATAGCCGCATACCAAAAGCAACACCATACACAGAAGGAGTTTCGTGGGGATGTTACGTCCATGGAATAGGCTTCATTCGAGACTCATCGGGGCATTTCAGGCCCATAACTGGAACAACCACACGGAGTACGGGCACGATAAGCCAGCATCGGTAAACCTCCAAAATCGTATCAAAACGACATCAGCCGCGAGCAAGTGGTCTGTGGGGACGAGACAGGGGTGCAGGGCAGATTCAACCAGAAGGTCTGCCAGGCTATGGCCACAATCTTCGCCTCGCAGGGCATTGACCTCAGTTTCGGAGACTTCCGCGCGACAGATTTGGGTTATTCAAAGGTGCCGGACGTGGCAGTGATGGGTTTGTTTCGACTTAAGACAAGACAATTTTTGTCCGACAGAATTGTATGACCGGAGGAAACTGGGAAATGCACTATACCCCGTTTCTCTATCATTCTTCTTCTTTCTCAGTGGATGGGTTGCCGTCAGTTAGACAGTGCATGTGGTATCTGGGACAGGAGGCGCAAGTAGGCCACATGATCGTCAACCTACTGCCGGCAAATTAATGGTATGTGACCACTTGAGCCCAGAGGGTTTCGAATTTCTCTCTTGTTATTTGAGTCATGCGGCCCAGGGGTTCGGATACGATCAAGGGGAGAAAAGCATTCTGTTGCTGTAAAAAAACCATTGATTTCATAGACACAAGGGCCGTGTCGATTGATGTTGAGTGAACTTGCAACGCTAGTAGATGTTATAGTCCGTGATGATATTGCATCCATCAGACCCTCTTGACATCAGCGTCCGCTCTAAAGTCCTGTAAATTGCGTTTCTGAGTTCCATCTTCCCAGAAGTTGTTCTTTGATAGCCATTTCTCCATAGCTAATCTTATTCCTTCCTCCCACTCATCCTTTAACATCGAAAACCACGCCGTATCCCGACTCCGGCTTTTCACAACCATGTGCTGCCGAAAAGTCCCTTCATACGTAAATCCAAGCCGCAATGCCGCTTTCCTCGACGGCTCATTCAACGAATCACATTTCCATTCCAGTCGTCGATATCCCAGATCCTGGAACGCATGTTTTGCCAGGAGATAGAACGCCTCCGTAGCACCGGTCGTGCGTTGAAGGAAAGATGAAAACAACACATTGCCAATCTCGATAGTCAGTTGGTTCGGCGTTATGCGCATCAGAGAGAGAAAACCGATAGGCTTGTCATAGCTAGACTGGGAATCGCGTTTGTCGATAACGGCGAAAAAGAACGGGTCGTTCGATGCTGACTTTCCGCTGATGGCATCTCGGAAAGCGTCCGGGTCGGCGTAGGGGCCATCGCCCATGTAATCCCACAGTGACGTTCTAGATGTGTCACTTCCACCGACAAGCTTGAATAGATCATCAGCGTGCTTGAGCTCGAGCTTCTCGAGCAGAATTGTTCGACCTGGAAGAGATGTTTTTGGGGATGGGAGCAACGCCGGGGGAAAGGAGACGATGGGGCCTCTAGGTCGCGCCGCGGACATCTTTGCAATGCGTATAAATATTAATTGAATGAAAGGACAGATTGAGAGAGTAGATTAAGGCGGGTGTTGAATGAGTAGACTTTATATGGCGATAGGAAGGGTCGCCTGAGTCATCCTATCCTGGCAAGGGTGAACCCTCACATCTGATTGGGTGAGAATGCCGAAGTACAGGATTCTCGGGAGTCATTATCAATTGCAATGTCCTTCAGTAATCGAACGCTTACATGAATACGTCCCAATGGATTCAGCCATAGTTCTAGCTCCACAAAATCAGTTTGATAAGAAAAGTCACAAAAGAGAACAATCGAACACGATAAACCATTAGGCCTTTGCCAGCACTACCACACCGCCTGCCCTCTCCGCGCGGGGGTTCTGCCACTGAGTTCAGGTCATAAGGAGAAGGCGGTCTGTCACCGCGCAATGAAGCCACCCAGGGCCACAATTGCGCTTGCCTCCAGCGATCTTTTGCCCCTCCATCCAACGCCCAACGGAAGGGATTATCAAATCCCCGGCTGTCTGTGTACATTCTTTTGATTGACTCACCCCGCGGCCTGATCTGCCTGAAGGTCGATTGAATGCGACCCCTTACGAACCTGAGGCTTTTTTCCTGGAAAACCCGCCCGCTTCGGTCTCCGTTCCCACGAGCCTTTTCGCATTCCACTATCATGGCCTCCGTCGTGGTTCACAACTCGCTGAAGCCCGGCGGGCCAGTGCCTTTCGTGCCCAGGGAGGAGGGTAAGGTCTCGTGGTATGCCTGTGGACCGACTGTCTACGATATCGGTCACCTGGGACATGCGCGCAATTATGTCTCCACGGATATCATTCGTCGCATCATGATGCATTACTTTGGATACAACGTCAACTTTGTCATGAACATCACCGATATTGACGATAAGGTACGTTTTGCGACATCCCGTGCTCATACATCTCTGACTAAGGTCTCCTTTGCTGTAGATCATCATCAAGGCCCGCAGAAAGCGACTATTTGACCTCGAGAAAAAGAAACCCTACACCCCCCAGGAAAGCCACAAGCTTGGCCTCGAAGCGTTCCGCGCCTATGCGACAGGCAACCTACCTCTCCTCCAACCATCGAATGACCCCGTCGACGAGACAAACTACCAGACTCGCCGAGACGCGGCCTACGCCCAAGTACTGGCCGGCGGCACGTTGACCGGAGAGGGTAAACCGGGCGATGCGGAGGCCAAGCTCAAAATGCACATCAACAACATGGATGCCGCGGCGCAGGGACTCAAGGAGGGCAAGGTGTTTGAAGGCGCGGAGGAGATCCTCCTGCCTTACCTCGACTCGCTATACAAGGAGACTATCGATATCAACGACCAGACTATCTTTACGGATCTCACACAGTCGATGGAGAAGGAGTTCACCGCGGACATGGATGCGCTGAACGTTCTTCGTCCGGATGCCCTCACGCGAGTCACCGAATACCTCCCGCAGATCGTCACCTTCGTCGAACGCCTCGTGCACAGGGGCTACGCTTACGAGTCGGATGGCTCCGTTTACTTCGACATCACGGCTTTCGAGAAGAATGGCAACACCTACGCCCGATTGCGCCCGGAAAGTAAGAACGATAAGGCCTTGCAGGAGGAAGGAGAGGGTTCTTTGTCCAAGACGCTCGGTGGTAAGAGGGGCGCCGGTGACTTTGCCTTGTGGAAGAAGTCGAAACCTGGCGAGCCCTACTGGCAGAGCCCGTGGAGCGACGGTCGCCCGGGCTGGCACATTGAGTGTTCCGTCATGGCGTCCGATAAGCTTGGCGAGCAGATGGATATCCACTCTGGCGGTATTGATCTCGCTTTCCCTCACCACGATAATGAGCTGGCTCAGAGTGAGGCGTTCCACCGCAGCGGCGCCTGTGAGCACACGTGGGTCAAGTACTTCCTGCATATTGGACATTTGAGCGTATCCGGCGCCAAGATGAGCAAGTCGCTCAAGAACTTCCAGTCGATTCGCGCTGCCCTGGAGACGACGTACACGCCGCGTAATATGAGAATCGTTTTCTTGCTGGGTCGCTGGAACGACGGCGTTGAGATCTCGCCTGACATGCGGAAGCACGCAGACGGCTGGGAAGCTACTCTCGATGTAGGTGCTCTGACTGGTTTTCACTCGAGACAAGATGCTGACCAGATAGAACTTTTTCACAAACATCAAGGCTCGTTCTGCCGACGGGATCGGAGCTCTGTCCTTGTCGGATAAGACCGATAACGAACTGACGGCGAAGCTCGACCAGGCCAAGAAGGACTTGGACGCAGCTTTCCGCAACTCTTTCGACACCCCCGCGGCCATGCAAATCATATCGAGAATTGTTCGGGATGCCAACATCTACATGGGTGAAACTAACGATTTGCGCACGGTGGAGACCGTCGGTCGGTGGGTAACCAAGATCGTCGGCATTCTCGGCCTCGATGCCGGCGCACAGCCGCCATACGAGGGTCTCGGCTGGTCGGCTGCCACCGCAGATGCCAATGTCGATCCCCAGACTGCCGTTCAACCTTTTGCTGCGGTTTTCAACAACGTTGTTGGAGAAGTCAGAACATTTGGTCTGTCTGAGTCTTCGGTCGAAGCTCTCCTGAACCAGTCCCCAGAAACCGAATTTTCCGAGTTGGAAAAGAACGGCGAGCGGAATGCGGAAACCCTCGCTATGCCTTACGTCCGTGCAGTGTCTCGTCTCCGTGACGAGCTCCGTCGTCTCCTCTCATCCGGTACCCTCGAGCCGAAGACCAAATCCGCCATCATTGCGCTTGCCGATCGTATCCGTGATTTCGACCTCACAGACCTGGGCGTCCAGCTTGATGACCAGAGTGACCGACCCAGTCTGATCAAGTTCGTTCCCGCCTCGAAACTCATCGCGGCCCGTAACGAGCGAGCTGCTTTGCTGGCCGAGAAGGCCAACCAGAAGGAGAAGGGTATGTTCTCATTGCCCTTTGTCTTACCAACACTCATCAACTAATCATTCTACTACAGCCCGTCTTGCCCGCGAGAAAGCCGAAGCCGAGAAATGGGAAAAGGCCAAGCTTCCAGCCCAGGATCTATTCAAGAATGATCCCAAGTACAAGGAATGGGATGCTGACGGACTCCCGACCAAGTTGGCAGATGACAGCGAAGTCCCTAAGAGCCAGTCTAAGAAATTGAAGAAGGAATGGGACCGACAGAAGAAGCTGAACGACGAGTATGCCGCCAAGTTCGGAGCTGCAGCTTAGGGAGTATTGAACTTGATGTTCAGTTATCACTATTGTTACTTCCTGGCATTGACTCGATGCTGGCCATCTCATCAGGTCCTACCTCGCTGGCTAAACAGAGATGGCCCGAAGTGGCGCCCGTTCGCGTCACAAACTGCGTCTCTAGATCTACTTCATTGAAAGGACTCCGTGCTTAGCTTTGTAGATCGCCGTGAGCTGAAAGATTTATACCTTAAAAAGGGCATTCGGGTTTTATTGAGCAGTTTACCATAGACCTTATCACAAGAAGCAACTGTTACACTTTTCAATGAAATTAGCATCGTTCCTCGACAACCGAGTCAATTCTGATGGCTAGCGAGCACTATGTAGAACGCTATGAAGAACGTGGTGGTGGGACGGGTATCCCCGTTGCGAAAAACCCACGGCCGTATACACTTTCACATAGGATCGCGGGGCCGTCGACCATGAATCAACCAGAAACGAATGATCTTTCTTGGTCTAAATCATGGCTCGTCACCCCTACGAGGGCCTGGGCAAGTCTCAGACGTGCTTTTCTATGCGGACTGACAGAAGCAGGCTTGTAGGTTGAGATGAAACCGCATCTAGTTGTGTTGGTGATCGCGAATGTGTTTTCGACATTATTATTCGGCGTTTCGGAATATGAGTACATGCCGTCTTGCATGCTGACTTACGCGGAAGACGTGAAGGATCAGTTGAGCTTTAGGATTCCGCAGTTAGACTGTGGCCTCCCATGACTCAGATATTTGGCCCTCTTTCTGAAATTTGTTGGCTTTGCATCAAACCGCCCATGGCTCGTTCCATGACTCGTTCGTCCTGGCATGTAGAACTGAGTAAGATTAGAAAGCCGCCTAGGATGGAACGCCGGCTCTCCATGGAGCAATTATTGCCACGCAGCTATTCATTCAAGACCCATAATGGTGGGCTACACCACCAAACGAGGTTGAATGCAATATGGTATGTAGAATATGATTTGGCTCCCACCAAACATCAACGTGAATTTTCCTCCACTGCTTTCGAGTGCCGTTGCATGATTCCGTGCATGTGGCAAGGAGCTTGGCCTAATCTTGCGAACCGAAAGGAAGACAAAGGTCATTGTGAGGGGCTGGCGGCTTCCGCTATGGCTTGATACTGTTTACTCGTGTTAATATCCGAAATCGTGGGTCCGTTCGCGTCAAAAACACCACTTCCGGTATACCCGGCTTCATACAACAGGGCGCGGTTCAAGTCGTAGTGATTTGCTGCGACGTCGTCAAACTCGCCTATCCATCAAGCCCCATAGTATAGCCACTGCGGAGTGACATCAACCACACGAATAGGACATGCTACCAAACTGTTGCCGCGGATGCGGAGCTTGATGAATAGAGACTGTAGGTAAGAACCGCCCGCCGGAGTTGAAAACACTGCCTGTAGCTGCGGAAGCCAACATTGTTCGAGAGCTTGTCGATGAGAATGACTGCGCAGTTTCTTGGGATACATGAAAGCGCTCTTGATGTTTATTGAGCCACCTAGCCTTCTTGTCTTTGGTTAATTTGATTTCGAGACGGGTCTGGCCCGAGGACTGGTTGGTCTCATACAGGCTCTTTGTCTTTTCCCGGTGGGCTGGCGATCATCCTCTTGACGGTATTGCTCGCCTTCCCTTGCTTCGCATGATGCTTGAGAGTAACTGAGATAAACCTTTGGATCGAGGATATTGGACCTGATCCCAATGTTCGTTCCTTTTGAACATTCGTTCTGTCTTCGAACGAACCCAAATCAGCCGTTCCAACAATGCGGTGGTCTTTCTGATTATGAAGTGCCTTCTTGACGTCGAACAATGAACTGTCATCCTTTCAACAGCGGGTATAAGGTATGGTCATTGCCCTTTCTATTTGGGGGTAAACCGTCCCCTGGACTCCTGTTTCGTCCCCTTAGGGAACGCTCTCATATCGAAGTTAAACCAAGCTAAAGTAAGCAGATTGACCCAGGAGACCTGGATCGTGACGGTGTGTGTTTAGCACGCCACTGTGTCACTGTATGGAGCAAATCTTGGGGCTGCTTGGATTGACAATCCATTAGCAACCCCGTCTTCCACTGTCTATAAGGCAGGACAAAACATCATGTTCAGGCTCATACAACTGACGGCTGTCTGGGCGCTGAGTAACGAGCGTGGTCCTTTCAAGCGGGCAATAAACCTTCACCTAGCATGCCCAATGGCTCTTCATGATGCTCTTAAAGTGGCCACGATAGGCACGGTGGACAACGGGCCGGAGTTCATATGGATAGAGCTAGAATTTTGAACACCTGGATATTCCGGACCTTTCCCACATATGCCTTCAGCTCGATGGGAACCCCGCTGATGCCAAGTATCACGGAATTCCAGATTTTATCGGGCGGAACTAACCAAACGAAGGTGATTCTTGGTGTTGTACGTGGATAGGAGACCATATCGTATATGGTTGTTGAAACATTGCCACGTTTTCCGATCTCTCGTCAGCTTTATTGTTTGAAGCTGTTTACTCGCGTAGATCAAGACTTTGAGCTTCGCGTTTGGGTCGTGGAATTCCTGAAGTCCAGTCGGGCGTCTGTGTAATACTCGACTCCCACTGTTTTATCGAGGTTCTTCTCGGAGTCGTTCTGTACGATGATCTCGATGGCATCAATGACGCCGCCGGCCTGATATGGCCTTCGGCACTTGTCCTTTGCTGAGTTCATGAAACATCGTGTTAGTGACCGCAGGTAGGATTGGGAATCAGGGATATACTCCTATCTCAAGTTCCGTCATACTGGTGATTGAACATGTTGTAGAGAAGGGAGGAGGGTTGTCCGGCTCACAGCAGAGGAAAATCCCTCCAAGCGTTGGGCTTATTCGCAGTGGATACTATTGTTTTCAATGTTTACATTCAGTTCGTGGTTTAGGGCTTACCCATTCACAATGTGCTACGTCTTACTCCTGTGAATGAAATTTCATGTAACAAACATACCAGAGCGAATCGTCCCCGTCGGAAGACTTTGGGGCCAGAATTGTAGCATCAAGCTACATAGAATCTATATCTCCATTTTGCAAAAGCGAATGGGGCTGTTACCTAGGATAGTGATACGCATTGCCGCTATAAAGAGTAGACACGGGGTACTTGTAGTTACTTTAATAGCTCAATAACTGTATAAACGTAAACCCCTACTGCTTTCGGGTGCGATATCTTAGTGGGCTGTAAGACTTTTTTTTAGATAACTCCCTACATTCTGGCTCAATACACGCGAGCGATTGTCGGAAATATCCGAAATGCCTGGAAGGCGATGGATTCAGCGGCTCGGAGTATTACTCTTTGGTCTTTGGAAACAAGATACTGGAAAATTTGCTGTCCCAGAGAATAAGTGGAGTGACTGGAGGAAGAGAGAAGTGAAACATGCGGACTGGAGATGGTGAATCGTGCCCACGCAAGATAACAATCGCGAGTCTGATCATCCGCTACGAAAAGGGCCATATCAACGAGGACATACACTTATGCTTGGAGGCCAAAAGTAGCTTCGGCAGTGCAGGATGAAAGGCTATTACAAGTCATGCCTCACTTTACAACCGGGCGATACGATAATAGACCCTTCAATTCCCCTTGTGCTAGATAGATGAGCCCTAACTCTTCCAAAAGAGGTTCATGAAGTACATCATACCGCTGCATCCATACCGAGGATGTTGCGAGGCCGACTACACCTGTTGCAAGGGGCAGAAAGTCTCCTTCCTAAAACGGACTGGCAATAAATGACTCTTGGCGACTCTAGAGTCTTCGGCAGATATAGGCTCTTGACCTAACGGGTTACTCACTCGGTCATTGGCCGAGAAACGACACAGCCTGTTGTGTACGTCGTCTCATGAATGCCTGAATGAAGCGCCAGCGTCAAGAAGTTCATTTCTGGAATAAATATTCGTACGCCAGGGGTACATCTTAGCCCCCACAGTGTTCGAACACCACGGATGAAAATCATGTGGCGGTCTAACATTCCGACCAGTGGTCTGAAATTTTACATATTCTTCATGTAGTTCACTACTAGTTCACACGATAGGAGGAAACCAAGCAGAAATACTACGAAGACATCGGAAGGATTGATTATCTACGTCTTGAGATGGTCGCACCACCCAGTTGGCAGCATATTGTGGATGTTATGGAGACGACTTGACTTGCCTTTGAATCGACAGTCCAGATAGAGTGTCTCGCTGAGATGGTGAGGCTAACTGCCCATTATTGAATTAGGAAATGTGCGTCATTCCTATTATTGCTTAGCGCTTTTGAGATGGCCCCCAAGTGGTTAGCAATCGCACTACAATTGATAGTCGTCAGAGCGCGGCCCCCAGCTTATTCCACAAAAGGTATGCCGTACTTTGTGCGTGATGTATCTTTTAATATTATTGGCGGGTGTAAATGGGCCCTGAGCTTAAGGAGAATTAGTTAGTTCTGCCAGGCGACACTAGCTGCGGAATTGTGGGCAGCATACGTTATAGACTGATGCCTATGAATGTTCATGTAGTACTCCGTATGTAGAAGGACTACTAGCAGACAGCATCATGACGAGAAGGATTCTGGGAGAAACTCTGCAGAGCGAGAGATACCGAGTTAATCTACACAGCTCCGAGAAATATCCGCGCGTAGCCTTGTAATCTAAAAATCAAAGACTCGTGAAGTCTAGATCAAGCAAGCACAGCGGAGCCAAGACCTGGTTTTCGGGGCCAAATTTCACGATCGCCAGGGCTTGGAATTTGGAATCTGCAAAACTCATACCTTCCGCATATGTACGATAGGTGTTAGCTTCCCGGGGGTAAGTGGAAGAGAATGGCTTCTGAACTGCCTGAGCCACTGATAGGTTCTGTATTTTGAGGACCGAATATGACCGTGATGGCCATGCTTGCCGGACTTGGTATTATAATTTTAGATTGCGAGCTGCGCAGGTCCTACGAAGATTTTGATGCATGTGGACTGCGATTGGAGATACTGGGCTACTGTACTTGATTTGCGCGTTCTGTTGGCTCACTGGTGGCGAGGTGGTGTAGCCAGCAAACATGAAATGAATAAGGAAGCCATAGGACAAACTATGTAACAAGGCAGAAAAATCGTGGCCCCCGGTGACAATTTTTCAAATCACCATGAATTTCATTCAGTTAGCTGGGTTAAAAAAAGGGCTAAAACCTAAGTAGCCAGTAAGATATCTTGGTTCGATATGTTCAAGACTCCTAAGGAGGGTATAAATACAGGCTTCGCTTCTCTCTCATTCAGACTATTCCACTCAAGCCTACATCCTCATTAAACAACTATCTTTGTTCAACCCTTCTTCACAATGCATTTCAAATACCTCCTCTCGGTTCTGTCCCTGTCCGCCGCCGCGGCTGCTGGCGGTAACTTCCACTCAACCTGTATTTCAGTTGAACTGAGAGAAGACCGCCACACCCTCTCGGCTGTTTGCAAGGGTGATGGGTTCAAAGAGAGATCTGAACTTGATTTGAACAAATGCTATGCTACTGTTGAGGACGGATCTATTGTTCCTCGCCGAGAGTGGGTGCTCTTGATATTCTCCCAATATATATGAGCATTACTGACCACGACTACTAAATAGCGGGAACTTCTACGGCCGTTGCGAAAGCTGCTCAGTCACCTACAAGGGTGTTTTGATCTGTACCTGCGAGCAAGGAGAGGGCCAAGGTTTTGCCAGGACCGTTGAAGTTGATTTGAGTAAGTTTTACTTACCACTTTATCACGTTCTTTCTTCCTTCTTTCCTTTTATCGCCCCATTGGGGGTTGTCTCATTCCCTGTTCAAGACTCAGACTGACTTAGGAATAAAAGATGAGCGTATCTCCAACGTCAATGGGCACATCCACTGCGATGTCTCTGATGGTGGCTACGATGGGGAATGTTTTCGGCAGTGGAACGGTGAAGTCGACTGTGATGATGATCGCGTGACCGCCTAGGATGATGTATCCTGAGGAGGGTATGGATAAGGTTCTTTGGTTCTCTTCTTTGGCTTGTATCAGTATAGTTTTGAATGTACCTATGTACATGTAATGCATCAATTGCTTGTTTGCGGTCTTTCTATAGTCCAGTCAAGATGTTGGTAAACTTAAAAGTGCTTGAGGGAATCGAAATATATTATTAAGTTGCAATGAAAAGAGTCGCTGATCAATTATTGCCATATTGGTAGGTTGTTTCTTACCTAGTAGGTTTTTGAATGATACGCAGCATGTACGGCTATCGGCCAAGATCGCTGATCTAAAACGCTTCATATATCTCGGATGTCCTCCCTAACCCGAAGCCTTCAAACCTGCAAGCGCCTCTTCAATCGTGATAACCTTGACTGGAATTTTTGGGAAGATGTCGTAGAGGATGGAGTGTTGGATCCTGTCCCCGGAAGGACCTGGCTCGATGGTATTGTTCGAGATAACGTACCTGATACTCTGTCAACATGCACCCTCACCCAGGTCCGGGGGAGAGAGAGTAACTGACACGTTATAGTCCAAATCAAACAACCTCAACGCCGTCGCGAGTACAACTCCCGATGTTCGAATACCAGACTTAAAAAGCAAATCCCATTAGGAGTCCCATCGTAGATCGTCTTCCCGATAGCAGAAGGCCGGTAAAACTTACCAAAATCACAGTATCTATCTTCTGGCTATTCAGAATCTCCTCGATCGAGTTCCCTGCCCCGGCATAATACCTTGTCTTCGGCACCACCACATCATCGTCCTCCGTCTTGAAGGCCTTGTAGATATGGCTCTTCGCGCTGGACTCTGTCAGATTGCCGAGTCCTTTCGCGACAGACGCGAATGGCGTGTCGGGTCCAACCTCGGGGCGCTGAGATGTGGAGAAGTAGATGCGCGTGAAGATGTTCAGCAGTGCGTGGTTTTTCTTGTGAACCCTGGTTCATGAATTTTAGTACTGATATTATATGCACAATTGCGCACTGGGTTGGGGATAATGTAATGGAATAGTTTATTCGGAAAGCTCACGCGTCAATCCATTTCGCAGTATTCTTGATCCATTTCTTCCCCTCGTTCGTAGTGTTTACGTTAGCGACTATCGCGTCGATCAGGTCGAGGTTCAGCACGGCGAAGTGGTTTCCAAAATCTGGAGGCGAGTTCTCAACAGCAAAAACTTGATCTGAGAGGTAGACTGGCTTGGTTCCTGGTTGGGTTGCGAGAACCAGAGGGAGCAGCGAGAGTGCCTGGAAGAAAACGAACAGCCTGAACAGCATTTTGTGGTGACCAGCACTCTATGAGGCAAGATGGGAGAAAGATGGTTTGATTGGGGACTCGAGACTAAAAGATTCGTAGTGTGCTATTTTATTGGGCTCTTTGATTGTCTCTCAGTTGGCGTTTTGCTGCGGAGTTTATCCTTTGCGTCCGTAGAAGCATTCAATTTTGCGAGAGGGATCCACTAGAGCGATGAATTCATGCGCCAGGTCTGAAGCTTGTAGTTAAACAGGCAATGTAACTGCGAGGAGGGAGGAAAAAGAGGTGAAGAAGTGGTGCATGCACCTGTAGACAAATGACCGGTATGACGTCACCATGATCCCGTTGTGGATGTGGAATGCGACAATCAATTGCGATGTCGATTTTGGCCAGACTGCAGGATGCAATCTGATTTTTATTTAATCTGTTACCCTACTCCCGCAATCTATAAACCTACTCAATGAGGTTAGCGTTATGTAGCTTTTATATGTATCACGACACTGATTATTGTCGGAGAGTATTCTCCCTCAATCCCTCCGACTAGAATCGTGCACATGAAGATGATTAAAGATACCTTATTCGTATAATCCGACTCTATACACACGCAAGGGCGATCCTGGAACTCCATAAAATAGTAGACGTAAGCTTCCACTACCTCCTGCTCGACCAATTGACAGAGCTATTCTAGTGCGTCTAAGTTTCCATGATCAGGAGTGTGCGGTTGACAGACAAATCAGGTAGGCTTGGTCCCGGGTAGTTCGCGGCTATATGTGATTAGTTGGATATCCAACCGGGTCAGCCTGGGCGTGGTCTGTCCATTAGTGAACATGACATATTATAGGCTTCAGTATCCAACATCACCCTAGAAGCTCATCCAAAAGAGGGCATTGCTAATTCTTCCATGAAGGCATAATCAATCACCCCACACAACCTTTACTCGTAACCACCGTCCGCACCTTCTTACTCTTGTTGATCATCGCCAAATGCGTCGCTTCAGTATCAATCTCATTCACCGACCTCCTCAGTTCAACATACCCCTCATCATCAAGCGCATACAGCGCCTCCTTCAACCACACCCGACACGTTACATTTTCCTTAAACCGACCTGAATATTGGATAGGGACGTCGCCCAGCCGATCACCGACGGCGTCATGCACGACCGGGTCCAAGACGCCCAATTTCAAAGCCAACAGGACCCGGTTGAAATACGAATCGTCGGTGATTAGCTGCATTTCGTATTTCCAGGTCGTGGGGTCCGTCGTGTCGGGATTGATCAGGTGGTACATCATCCCGCACGAATCTGGTTTTGCTAGGTACAGGGCCCAGTGGAATAGGTAGCTGTCGCCGCGGTCTAAGAGGAGGATGTAGAGAGCGTTGGGGTCGAGGTTTGAGAAAGGGTCCTCCATGTTGAGAGAGATTTTCCAGGTCGATCTTGAGGGTTGAGGCGAGATTGAGAGCGCTGCTTTGTCAAACCCGTGGAGATGCCAAAGCGCTCGTAGGTGAATATTTTCTCCAAAGGCTGAGAGGGAACTATATAGAGTCCCTGGATCTTGCGCGCATCAAATCATGGTAGGTGTTGCGGATAAGACGCTCCTGCCAAACGAATTAGAACAGAGTGATTTACAAGCCGCCATGAAGGGAATTACCCTGATCATAGACCGTTCATCTTTCAAACACAAAAGACGCGCAATGCTGATGCAGCAGTTTATGTCGTGTTGGATCGAGGACATGCGGAGACTTTGTTGAGAATTTATTCATGACTCGCAGAGCGTGACAATGATGAACCATCCTAATGCGGTTAGCGCCCTGCAAGGCTTTTGTGGCACGTGCTGACTGATTTCTCATCGCTAAAGATAGAAACCGGCAAGTGAGCAAGGGAGTACCTAGACAAGAAGGTGCTGGTGTGCTTATGACCCTACTGATTGTTATGTATGGATGTAATTAAATGATGCTTGTGAAACGAGCCATGCAAATAAATGGCGCCCGTGAAGAATGACTCCCGTTCTTTTCTTCAGAGCGAAGCTTGCTGACATGATTGGCCGTTCATGTCCATGTGGGACAATGTAAAAGTTGGAGAAGGTTGAAGACTCCAATTTCCGTTTCGGGACGCTCCCCAAGTCTGAAAATGTATGAGTAAAGGAATACAATCTATACTATAGCCAGGACAAGAGTTTCTCAAGAAGGTTTTCCAAAACACTGATCGATCAACTCATTGTGGCAAAAGTAGTAGTAAGCAGCCCCTTTATTTACAAAACATCCATCTTGCGGAGGGGCTATGAACACGCCACGCCACGCCACGCCACGCACACATCCAATAACTCGAATAATTCGCCGGCTATGGCAGTACACCGTACACGGCTTTCCAAGTTATCCACCATCAAATGCTGCTCTTCGCTCAAGAATCGCGTTCCCCTTGCCCAGCCCCCGAACAAACAGTTCTATTCGAACGGGGCAATCTGTTCGGAAAGACAGCCCACGGGAATTCCAGCGACAAAGGTTCGAAAGGCTACGAAGGGCCACCGATATCTTCTTTAGCAATGGAAGCATCTTGTCGGTGCAGTTCGATCACGGTGATGCGCGCGCCAGCTCGGAATTGGTGGAAGAGCCTGTGAGTCGAAGAGCTTCGGGATGACTTTATTGCAGCTGCGTAGCAGGCCGAGCAGACCGGTTTTGATGGAATAGAGGTGCATGCTGCGTTTGGTTAGATCTTGAAGCAATTTCTGTCGCCTTTATACAACCATCGCACAGATCGGTACAGCGGGTCCCTGGATAACCGGTCACGACTTCTCTTCGAAGTGGTAGGCGAACTCCGTGCAGCATGTGGTTCATATTTCTAGATCGGGTCGCGGACTTTCATGGAGTGGTATGGTGCAGCTCTAAGCGCGATTCAGCTAGTAGCGGCGAGAGCTATGCTGGAGGAGAGAAATGACTACCTGGATCTGGCCGCTTGGTGTTTTTGGAAACTGGCCCATGAAAATCCATTCCCTGGACGCACTTTGCTAAGCGTTTCTACGGAGCTGTCCCAATAATCGGTACGCATAGGAGCGTCGGGCCACAACACGACGGCTGACCAGCCTGCCGAAGTGTTCGCAGCGGGCCGTGACTTGGTTATGCTTGGAAACGTAGTTATTTTGGACCTTGACTTTCCGCGACGCGTTGAGGAACAGCCTGACATGCCTGTGACAGCGCTATCTGCGGCAACCTAGGCTGAGTGAATCCATTTATTTTATCAGGACATAGCCAGGATTAGTAGTAAGCGATTCTTATTAAGGCAAGTAACCTTATACCTTGGGCACAAATTAACTATTCAAAGGGAACACGCTGTCCTGCAGGAGTTGATGGGTTGTCTGCGGAAGAACGGGATAGAAAGCAGAGGTATCCGAGACTTCTGTTACAACCCACGAATGACCCAAGTCATCCATCGCTTGAAGAATAGAACACCGTTGGATCGTTTTCGACTAGTTATCGTGTAATTAATGTTGATCGGTAAAATGAATTACTCATCCTAGCATTACTCAGCTTAGCGCCAAAAATAGAGCGAAGTCACAAATGCCGAGGTGGCCAAATTGATAAGCGGGACCGCAATAGTTAGCTAAACGCCGCACGATTCGAAATATTTAGGTATTAATATCGAACGCCGCTGGGATTCAGGTCAGGTCAGGCGCAGGTTTGGCTATATAGCCTGATTCTTCCTAGACCATTCAGTAGTAGACAGTCGCCAGCCATGTTCATCCCCTACACTGGCCCCTCTTCAAAGAAAGACGTCAACACGCGTCGAGCAGTCAATGCCTTCGTGGCGGCGGATGCCGGAAAGAAGCGACGACAGCGCAAAGGGGTCTCAGGATCCAGGACGATGACAGGCACCCTACAGTGGGTTCAGGTTCCTGGCTCTGGCGACCCACAAGAACCATCGGATGAGACCCGCCGTGATCGCCATCGATCGCGCATTGACGACTCGAGCCGATTGCTATCCGTTAGCAGACCGCTAGGGGCTGGAAGATTCTACCCCATCGAAGACGTAGGCTCAAAGGGCCCTTTCACATTCCATGCTCTTAGTCATTGTGGGCATACTCGCTCCCTATATTGGACTTTGGACTGAGACATGTGCCATCTAGACTTCGATATCCTTCTTCCCCACGACGCAAAGGCGCTTGGTCTGGGTCACGCTGAAAAGAACACATATAGTTCCGCGCTTCTTTCATGGGCTTCCCAAAATGATATCATCCTCCACGCTCTGTCGGCATTCACGCTCTGCAGCGTAGAGAGCCAGGATGCCACCGGTGCAACCAGTCGTGCGATTATGTATCACCGCAGTCGACTTCTTGGCGATCTACACGAGAGACTTTCACGTAGACAAGTGGATGATGTTCTGATTCAAGCAATATGTCTTCTGATTCCTGTGGATGACTACCTGGGGTACGTTGAATACGGCCCAGTACACTTGAAAGGTCTCCAAGACGTTGTCCAAATACGCGGTGGTTTCGATCAGGTCGGAAGTTCGGACGCAGATGCCTTTGGGAAGAATCTGCGCATGAGCATGCTCATTGTGACCAGTATGGTGGAATTTCATTTGCAAACGAACATTTCCGAGAAGCCTCTGAAAACGCTGGTACTAGCTGAGATAGCCCTTCAACAGTCCGAATTGCAGGCAAGGATCTCGAACCTACCCGATGGATTTCAAGAGCTTTTATATTCCGGATATGTATCCGAGGAGATGCTTGACATCTATGAGAGCTATATTCTTTGGCGCTTCAAGGTCAACAATATAGATGCCTCGATGAGAGAGACATGGCGATACTCAAGCTCTCGAGATTTGAACAACCTCGAGAAGTGCATCATTGTAACGTTCGCATGTTTGGCCGATGACATTAGCGCCATGGGCACTCATCCCGCAGCGCTTATATTCCGAAAGCCTAAGCAACGCGCACAGATTCTTGCCACGATCACCGATCTCTGGAAGATTCCTGCATTAATCGACTGCATGATTTGGATGTGCACTGTCATCTCCACACCCCGCAACAAACTGTTGTTCTGTCAGGAGGCGCAGAGCCAGTTGTTGAAGAAGTCGATACGCAATCGATCCCCGGCGCGGCAATGGGGTCAGGTACACACTATCTTGGGACTTTTCATGGTTGAAAGTACGCGTGAGCTGGACTGGAAAGAAGTGTGGAGTGCGGCGTTGGACGACCTCAGCAGAGATGGGAAAGGGACTCTTGTTTGTATACCACGTTTAGCGGGAGAGATGGCACGGAATTTCGAAACATCTTCACATTCAGGCTAATCAACTCGCTGAATCAAGCACTCATTGGAATTTGGGTTTTTCTTTTTATATTCTGCGTTTTTCTGGCTCGTTCGAACTTTTTACTGGATTATACATAACCGGCAAGTTCAACTGAACCATTCTGGTTCCATACCAAGCTTGGGCCATGGACCGACATGTCATGTTGCAAATCGGGGTGAATGTTTGATTGTAATTGAAGATTATTGTATTCCAGTAAACTGTCGAAATAAGCACGATCATTGCCGTTCGGCAGAAAGCCCGAGTAGATCTGATCATCACTGGACACGGGAGAAGCAGTTGCCGTGAGCCCGTTGGGATTAAATAGTGCATCGTCCCAGGCAATGTCGAGCTGGTTGCTTCCATCAAACAGCGGAGAGATATCTGTGTTCGAGAGATCATTCGCTTGAGAATCAGCCTCAGTGATTGAAAGCAATCGCAGCATGTCATGGTGAAGAGACTGCGACAAAGACGGAGAAGCTGTTAAAGATGCTGTGTCTTCAACAGCGGCGCGGATACCAAGACATAACGTGCGGATATTCGCCATTTTCTGCTCCAGCTCGGTGACTCTAGTTTCAAGGAAAGTCATCCTTTCTTCTTTGCGGGACCGATGGGCTCTCTGCGCTAAGCGAATCTGCCGCTTCCGTTTCTATTTTCGTGTGAATTAGACCGGGAGCAACCTTCAAGAGTTTTCACGCGTACTTACATCATTGGCCATTTCCTCACTCTCGTTCATTCGAGGACGACCTCGTCTTCTGTGTTTTGTTTCGGACTTCGCGGCTTCCGTTCCAGTAGGAGCCTCCAGGGCGAGTGGATCGTCGGTCAATCCTGCATTCATCATCTGGTAGTGATCCCTGACCACGTCGGGTGAGAGGACACCATGAAACACGATGGAATCTATTCCCTGGGGTAGGTCATGTTCTGCTTCGCCTGTGACTGCCATCTTGAGTAGGATGAGATATGAGATGAGAGAGATTGTAAAGTTTGATCTGACAAAATCCTCCGCAATAATTGTTCAGTGTTCCACCAGAAGCGAGAAGGATTCGCACCGTCCACCGTTCTCGCTCGCTGACTTTATAAGTCTCGGCCTGAATGCATGATTCGGAGACTCCGACCCAATGCCTCTAAACGGACAGACATTCAGCAGGGAAAATCGCCTCTTGCCCCCTCTGAGCCGCGCCATTGTAAGCAAAATTGCAAGAAACCCATACGGAAGACGGACAACACCTACTCTTTTCAGTAAGGGTCTTATCCAGGAAAGCGGATCTTCCGCGCACCGATTGTTGTCCAATCTATTCACATAGCGCACCAAGCATCGTGGCGGCTCTAGGGATTGGGTGATGCGCGGGTTAGGATTGAGCCAGACCTCGTATTTTGCCAATTGATCCATGAAGGGATGCAGTGGGAAGAAGTGGACTTCGGGCCAACTAAAATTGTGGAGTTGCCTGATAGACAAGGCCCCTGGTCCCTTCCCGATTGGGAACTGCGACTGCCTAATGTGGGTTAGTTCAGTTACATTCGTGGCGGATATCGCTAATCCTCTTTTGACAATAGGGGGCTTCGGTCTGTTTGTCTGGTTTGTTCCGTTTGTCTGCCTCAAGATTGTCGATCGGGGTTGTTATCCTTTCCTCTTGTACACCTTCGTCCACCATGTTCATCACATTCCCCTCCCCCAGGCATCAAGTCAATCATGTGCTTCCAAGATACACATGACTCAGGTTCGCTCACAAACCAAATAAGCATCAAGATCCTGAATCAGCTGAGATGCGGCTATCTCCGCCTGGATCCCGAACAGCCCAGTGCTAACGTGTGTGTTTCGCCTTAAAACAGCAAATGGGCAATTTGTGGCGTCGGGCAAGCCGACTCTGGCGCTCTCTGCAGAAATAGGATCGGAGGCATAATCATTGCCTAAACTATGATTACTGATCATGTCGACGCTTCGAGATTAGATTCTTTGCTTATTTCCAATCAACCTTCCCGATTACTCCTGTTACCGACTTGCCAAACCATGGCATGACGAGTGAATCCACAATGCGGCGCTATTCGCGATTCCTCTGTTCCCAGTTGCACGATACTACGGGATTTGAATCAGACGCCATCTGGGACGGCTTGATGACATGTATTCCCCGGCGAAATGTATAAAGAGTCGCTGGGAGCACCTGTTCAGGGATTGTGTTCAACATCAGCCCAGCTCATTCATCTCGGATTCAAAACCGGTCTTGGGGGTTATTAACGGGAATTTCTCAACATTCTGAACACAAAGATGTCTACAGAAGGATACACAAACATCATCCTCATCGGGGTACGTCAGAACCCCCTATTACCCCCTCATGTACCTCCTCGAATCTAACCCCAACAATAGGGTAGCGGCTCTCTGGGCAGCGTCCTCCTCAAGTCCCTTCTCTCTGAACACAAGTTCAACGTGACCGTGCTCACACGAGAGTCATCCAAAACGCGCTCCAGCATCCCCTCAACGGCCAAAGTCATCACCGTCCCTGACTCCTACCCCAAGGAGGAACTTGTGAAAGCGTTCGAGGGTCAGGATGCAGTGGTGAACGCCATTACCAGCTTCTCCGTCTCCGAGCAGCTTCGTTTCATCGATGCAGCCATTAATGCTGGTGTCAAACGCTACGTCCCATCCGAGTATGGCCTGGATAACAACACCCCCAAGGCGCAGGAACTAGCCCCGGTCTTTAAGGACAAGGGTCTTGTGCAGGAGTATCTCCGGGGTAAGGAATCGAGTGGGTTGACTTGGACGGCTATTGCTTCTGGAATGTGGATTGGATGGTATGTTATCAACACATTTCTTTCCTTGAACTAGATCTCTAAACAGCGAGCTGACTGGTCGCTCGAAGGTCCCTTCGCAACAACTTCCTCGGATTCGACTACGCAAACCGCACCGTGACATTCACCAACGACGGAACCGGCTACTTCTCTACCACTACGCTAAACAACACCGCGTTGGCTCTGAACCGTATCCTCCTTGACCCCAGCACCACGGCCAACCAGATCGTTTTCACCAGCGACTTCGCGACCAACCAGAAGGAACTGGTTGAGATGATCGAACGTCTCACGGGCGATACATGGCAGCGAAAGTCCATCGACACGAAGGAGGTCATTCCGTCTCTGAAGTTGGCGTGGGAAAATGGCGAAGCGCTCGCGGGTTACGGATTGATCAATATTGGGTTCACTGAAGGCTCCTACAGTGGATACTTTGAGCCTGAGCGTCAGATCCGGAATAAGGAGCTTGGGCTGCCCGAGAAGACGATCGAGGAGGTCGTGAAGGAGGCTCTGGAAGAGGTTGGACATCCGGGTTTCTAAACTGGAGTGAATAGCATTATCGATCTCGTTCTAGGCTATATACTATTGAAGTAGCACGATATTGTGTTGTTTATATTACCGTCACGCCCTATCGTGATCATTAAAATCGCCTAATTATCCTTCGGACCAATATCCCCTTCCGCAATTTGCAACCATTCCAAATCCTTCCAGTCTTTCGAATAATCAGCGATCCCGACTGAGCTGTTCCGCTCTGGCGACGTTTCAGACATCGTCAAGTCCCCTGTCTTCGAAGAAGTCTTGCCAATTGATCCAGAGTCGTCACTGCTGTTCTCACTGGTACTGTCGTCCTCACTATCATTGTCTGCTACGGCAACTTCGCGGTAAACATATGGCGCGTCGAAGAAGGGAATCGAGTCCACGTTCCAGGGAAGGACGAATTTCTCCTCTGCTTCGCTTTCTGTTTCGGAATCTTCGTCTTCATCTTCTTCATTGTCATCATCATTTCCGTCGTCATCCTCTTCGTCATCATCACTGTCATCATCCCCTTCTTCTTCTTCTTCTTCCTCGTCTTCCCACTCGCCTTCATCGTCATCGTTTTCTTCGTCTTCTTCATCTTCGTCTTCCGAATCGCTCAATTCCGGCCATCCATCTTCCTGCCTCTGCAGCGCCTTCTGAAGCACTTCATTGGCACTCTCCAGCGCATGTTCACTCAACTGAGAAGCCTTGCAATCAACTAAACTCCATTCCGCCCCGTTCCTCATCAGTAGTTCCAATCCATAATCCCAGTCGGCGATCGCAGCCGCATGCAAAGCGGATCGATAAGCTCCACCGACGACATTGACATCTGCACCTCGCTCAATCAGAAGACCTGTGATATCAGGGTCGTATTGTACGCACGACGCCTGAAGCGCGGTGTGATACTTGCCACCTCGAGCGTTGACGTCGGCACCGCAACGCAGGAGAATGAGGACTCCCTCAAGATACCCAGCAGCGCAGGCCGCTTGTAAGGGATATCCGTAAATACCGCCCTTCGCGTTCGGGTTGGCGCCTCTTTTTAGAAGGAGCTCGATTGACTCGGCCTCGCCGATCATCATGCAGGCGGCTAGTGGAGTGCCGAATTTGCCGCCCAGAGCGTTCACGTCGGCCCCTTTCTTGACAAGGTATTTGATGATCTCGTGTTTGCCTGTGATGGCGGCGGCTTGGAGAGCGGTGCTGTATCTGCTTGGGCTGGTGGTGTTGATGTCGACGCCCTGCTTGATCAAGTATCGGACTATGGGTAAGTAGCCCTTATATGAGGCGTATTCGAGAGTGGAGCCGCGGATCCCACCGCAAACATGAAGGTTGGCGCCGCGTTCAACGAGGCGCTTGAGTGTTGGGAGGTCACCAGCTCCAATTGCCGCATGTACGGGAAAGGGATAGTATCTATTTCCTTCAAGATTTACATCGGCGTCGGCGTCCAAAAGAGCTGAAAGGGCATCTTCATCCTCCAATGCGACGGCCGCTATCAGAGCGTTGCCATATAGACCTCCACGTGCGTTGATGTCGGCGTTTTCCTCGATCAAATAGTTGATGGCATCATCTGAGCGCCTGGCGATGCAAGCTTGGATTGGGGAGCCGTATTTGCGAACCGGGGCACTAGGGTCCGCTTGGTACTGCCGAAGGAGCCGCGCGACCAGCGTCTGGCAGGATCCGGAGAGGGCACTGCCAAGGGCAGTTCCATGTGTTCCGCCATAAAGGGTATGAGATGCGCCATGGTCGAAGAGAAGCCAGATGACTTCAAAAAAGCCTCCTGCGTAGGCCGCTTGCAATGCAGTACCGTAAATTCCGCCCACAATGTTCGGTTCCGCCCCGTGCTCCAACAACATTCTACATGTATCAGGATCATTCTCCGAGGCTGCTGCTTGAAGGGCCGTGCAGTATTTACCCCCTTTAGCGTTCACATCAGCTCCAGCGTCAAGGAGAATCTGAACGACATTCTCGTGCGGGTGATAAGCTGCTGCCTGTAATGGGTACACATTATCAAATGCCTTTGTGAGCCGTGAATTAACATCAGCTCCCCTCTCAATCAGTAACTTTACAATATCTTCGCATCCTTGGTCAACAGCCGCAAACAGGGCACTGCCATTTTCGCCAACGTTCTTCGTGTTGACGTCGGCACCGGCATCCAAGAGCAATCGAACCATGTCGACTTTCTCCTGAAGTGCGGCGGCTTGTAAAGCCGTACCATAAGTCCCGCCGACTTCATCGACGTCACTTCCGAGTTCGATCAAAGTCTGAATGACATCTACATCACCACGATAGCACGCCGCTTGTAGAGCAGATTTGAAGTGACATTCCTTTGAATCTACTGACAAGCGTGCACCTTTTTCGATCAACTTGCGGACTGTTGTTGATGATCCCGACAGAGCTGCGGTTTGAAGTGCCGTTACAGCAATGCCGCCAGAGGCCTCCTGGCTATCCTCAATTTGGAGGTTCACATCAGCCCCTTTGTCCAACAGAACGTCTATGACGCGTTGATCATCCGACTCCGCAGCAAGTTGCAAGCAAGAATAATAGTTCGCGCGGGATGAATTCACATCAGCACCCTTGTCGATAAGATACATGAAAAGGTCGTAGTCTTGCACATGGATTGCCACTGCAAGAGCACAGGCACAGTTGGCGTCGGGCGATGCTATGGCATTTATATCAGCACCAGAATCGACTAGCATTTTGACGATGTCTAAGCTTCTTCGTTCGCTGAGGATAGCTGCTATTAATGGCATGCTGAAGTGGCCCTCATTGCAATAGTTCACATCCGCACCTCGATCCAACAATAGTTGTATCACGGCAGGATGTGCTTTGTTTGCCGCTGCCTCCAGGGCAGTACAGAGAGGATAGCCGGACATAGTGCTTACGTCGTCCATAATAGCACCTGCTTCGACGAGTGCCTCGACAACTTGAACATGTCCCTTCCTGGCAGCGATCATGATCGCGTTGTCTATTTCTTGTGTATTACCAGACGGGACACCCAGCTCAAAGAGGAGAGAAATAATTTCAGAATCTCCATTCTGAGCAGCGGCAATGAGGGCCATTCCTCGGTCACCACCGGAAGCATTGACATCCACGCCGGCGTCTGCCAGGACGCGCACAACATCCTTGTGTCCAGCAAAGGCAGCCACCTGCACCGCATTACCATAGTGCTCGTCGAAGAATTCAACGTCCGCACCTTCCGCCAGGAGATGTTTCACGATTTCAAGGTGACCTTCCGCGCTGGCAGCATTAAGTGCATTACGGTGCTTGCCGCCCCTGGCATTAACATCGGCACCCAGTTCCAAAAGAAGTTCCACTGCAGCCAAGTTCCCTGTGATACAGGCAGCATACAGCGCATCAGACCCTTTGTCATTCTCATCATTTACCCTAGCACCGTGGTCCACCAGTGAGCGTATCAAGTCAAGCATGCCCATATGTGCAGCAGCCATCAAAGGACAACCATGTCGACCACCAAAAGCATTGACATCAGCGACGTTTTCAAGCAAGATGTCTATGATTTGCATATTCTTGCCAACGATCGCTGATATCAGCGGAAATGCGTACCAACCACCACGACCATTCACATTAGCCCCATAATCGAGCAACCTCTGAACCGTGCGCAAGTGGCCCTTTTCTGCGGCAGATGCCAAAGGCACTCCATATCGTTTGCAAGCAAGGTTTATGTCTGCCTTATAGTCGAGAAGTACCGAGACAACCTCATACCGGCCCTCGAGAGCTGCAACCTGTAGGGCGGTTCCGTTCTTGCCACCGCGGGAATCCACCTCAACTCCAGCTTCTAGTAGTTGCTTGACAACCTTTTCATGTCCTCGGGATGCGGCCACATAGAGACATTGAGAGAGTATTGATGGGTCCACCGGGTTGCATTTGTCCAAGAAGATCTGGACGACATCATCATGGCCAGCATTGCCTGCCGCCTTCATCGGCTCTTTGATATCCGCCTCGTCGGCGCTGTTTTCTATAAAAGCTGACACAACAGTAGGTAAGCCGAACAAGGAGGCAAAGTATAGTGGCGTACAGTTCGAAGTCTTCAAGACTTGACCGATTGTTTTCTGAAGATATTGATAGATCCGGCACCATAACTTATAGTTTCCCTTGTTCGCGTCGCCAGATTCAAAAAGCCTCATGACCAGATCGAAGACATCGTCGTTCAAGTCACTGAGGCGGGCGTGGGATCCCCAAGCCTGAACCGCGTAGGATAAGAACTTGTATTCATCGAACCTCTGCAGAAGCGCATCTCCATTGCCATGCTGATCATCAGAGAAATCATCAAAGCATAAGTATGTGAGACACACACTTGCTAGCTCAGTGTGAACATCACGATTCCCCACCCAGAACTGTGGCATAACCTCCTTGAGGCTTTCGGAGACAAGGAACTCCTTGACGGTATAATGCGCCAAACCAACCGATCCGTTGGCTGACTGGCTGACAAGGCTTCCGCAAAGTTCGATTACATCCTCTGGGTCAGTGAAGACGGCATCAAAATCAAACGTATCTTCTGCCTCCGCAGGAATGATGCTAACACATTCAGCCAATTCACTCAGAGTGAGATTTCTCACACCTCGAACAAGCCATCTGAGTAGACGATGTACTATCTCAACTTCGTCTTCGTTTTCGTTTTGCAGTCTCTGGAGGATACGGAAATAAGTGTCGTGTAAGGTTTTTGGTAGATCATCCAGGGCATTTCGGACAGCTTTGTCATTGCGAAGTCGACAGAGCTGATCGATCTGACACTTGACCCATTGGAACATGCCATGGGCGCCTTGAATCAATCGATCTGAGATGACTTGACTCAGCTTCGGGTCACGGAGCTTCAGCTTTCTTGCTTTGATCTTCGCAGCAACCTCCGTTTCCACATACAACCGAATATCACCTGCGACATCTTCGGGCTCAATAGAAGTGTTTGGTAAATCTTCGAACGTGCGGGCGATATCAACCTCGTTGCGACTTGTAACAAAGATTCTGGAAGAGCTGCAACTTTCGGAAATGCATTTTGTGGCGTACGCAACACACTCACGGTCTTCGCTCTCATCGAGAGCGTCGATAATGATGAAAATTTCCTCGAAAGAATCGCCGACAAAATGACTGAAGTTATTGAGAAGTTCGTCAAATTCTGGGGCGTAACCCGGGTTCTCTTTCAGTTGTTCTTCGAAGAATTTCTGGATCCTGAGAAACACCTCGTCGTTCTGAGAGGCAATCGTGGACAGGAGCGTACTGACAATGCTCGTAGGCGATTGTTTCTGGACGTCTTTGTAGTCGCAATAGAAGTACGCCAAAGCGACATCTTGGTTCTGCTTGTGTTCGCGAAGATAGTTGATGACCGTTGATGCGAGAATGGTCTTTCCAGCTCCGGCTAAACCACAGTTAGAACATTACATGGTTTGGAATGACGTGCCAGATCTCTTACGAATCGCATGCAGCCAGAGAAACGAGTTCTCTGTCGACAACCAGCTCTGAAAGGGGCTGCTTTCAAGAAACCAGACACCCGTCCCGTCGTGCCGCAACTTGGTAGCTGCATTATGGTTTGAGGCTGCATTCACGGGCGCAAGCCAGTTGTTTACCTGTGTAATCCTCTGCTGGTCGATGTACTTAGTGACAGATTTTTGATTTGATTCGAGTTTATCCCAGCGATCTGTTTGTCGCTGGCGCTCCCGCTCCGCCTTGCTTCTCTCTTCACTGGCAAGTTCTTTCTCGGCAATCTCAACCTCATGCTGAATACGAGCCATCGCTGACTTGATATCCCCGACAATGCTGCCAAACTGGGAATTGAATGGTTTCCAGATGAGCTTCCATGCCGTATGAAGACCCACGGGGGTAAATGCTCGAACACCTTTCTGGTGCTTTTTGCCTTGGTGGAAGACATTCCGAGCTTTGACGCAGAACTGGACAATTGCCTGGAAAATGTCCACCATGGCTTCTTGGAGAATCTTGTTGTCGGGGTAGAGCCGAGGATATCGACGGAGAGTGGACAAGTGTTCTCCGATTTCTTCGAGCATGTTCGACAGCTTCTCGAAGTATTCCCCGAATTCTTTCGCGACCTAGTATGTGTAAGTTGGAGGCACATCTCGAGGCAAGACACGGCCCCTTGGTCTATACAGAGGCCACCAACCGAAAGAACCACTCGCACCGACGCCCATATTGGTGACATCAACGAGACCGAGCCAGCTAGGACATCCAACGCCGTTCCATATTGTTCAATCCCCGCCACAAACTTGGTAATACCCGGGCCTATCTTCCTTGAAATCGAGCCCTTCTGACCATCATCCACCTCACGAAGGTCATCGATCAACTGTTGCGACTTTTCCGTGGCCTCGAATAGCTCGCTCTCGTCGGCGGATAGATTCTGGATGAAATCCAGCACGGCCTCGTGGCATTCATCTTCGATACTAGATGCCAGTGGATCACATTAATCAGCCTCTCAATTGAAATTCTAGTCGCTCCAAGGGACGGATATACCTTGTAGATTGCACCTGTCGCATGTTGTTAAGGATCTCGATTAGGCGACCATGGCTAGAATTCGAGGATTCCAGGATTCTGGAATTTCCAAACACAGGACAGGGTAGATGTGGGGAAAATCGTCTAATTCCATGGTTTGGTCACAGCCTCGCAGGGGCTAGGAACACCTGGCAGGCTGAGACTACGGCTGAACCAGACCCCGCACTAGCAGGTATCTTCTGCTGGCGGTCTGACCCACGACCGGGCCCGTGGGCTCAATTCGTCAAGATGACACTGACGTCCTTGAGGATGCTGACTTTCCTTGAGAGGCTTGCGACCGAGTTCGTATCGAAAACATACCATCCCTATAGGATGGAAAATAAAATGGAATGGCCGAAACCTCTTGGTCCGCACACCGGCGTGATGATGGTTGATGAAGGACGATACGAGAAGTGTGAGACCGAAGGGGCCAAAAGGTGGGGTTAGCGAAGGCTCTAAAAGGTCAGCCCAGGGGCCGTTATCGATAAGCCCGGCCCTTCAGGGACAAGCGCGGCCACGCCATTCCAATCCTCGTAGCGGAGGGCAGAACTTCTTCAGGAAGTATGTATACGCGATTGGACAGTGACTCTCAGTTGCTAAATCAAGAGCCGAAACTACTCAGGGCTGCCTTTTTGCACTGGTGTGATGTTCTCATTTTCTGTGGTCTAAACCATTATGTTAGCGTAACGTTTTTAGATCGTCCTTGGTGTTCTGGAATATATATCCAACATTACGTCCGCAGTAATGGGGACATATTTGAGGGAGACCAGCCAGCGAAGTGAGTAAAAGGTTGGCCATTACTAAAATGTGTAATAAGGTATTGCTTCCTCTCTAATAAGCAACTGTGAATGAGCCATTTTATGTGTGTTTCGCAACAGGAACATCTCTCAGGCACCCAAAAGTATGGCCTGATAAAATGCTTGGCGGTTTGCACCTCAGGCAGTCAAGCCTTCTACTTCTCCGACCTACCCTGAGGCGCCGTAGAGTTGAAAAGACTTTTTGTAAAAGGCAATTAATTGAGTTCACTATATCTCTGTCATGACATTACTCTCATATCTGATAAAGTATACCTCATACTTCATACAGCGCTGAATCATGAACAGGTCAGAAAAATTGCCGTTAACAAGTCGAACCAGACACAGTCTCGAGATCAATACTGCTATTCCGATCATCTTCCGAAAAGATATCCTCCAGATACGGCACATTGAATACATGGCCGCGATGAACCTCGCGGATGGTCCCCGCGCTGACAACCACCCAGAGCAGTATCACCATTGTACTAAATATCTGATCTAGCAGTTAATGCTCCAGTCCATTCTGAGTGTGGTTGCAAGGAATAGCAACTTACCGTCCCCATCACTTTGAAAAACATCGAGGACATCTCAACCCCGAGCTGAATCGTGTTGACGCAAAACACCCCGAACGGGAAGGTGGTTGCCCACCAGCCCATGTTGAACGGAATCGGCCATGAGCGGATTACCGTCGCGAAGGCGAAGACGAGCCATAGTAGACTGAACCCCCACAGCGCTAACGCGACCATTATACCTAATATGTAGGCGACATCGCCGACCATGGGGTGAATGGGATTGCCCTTGCTAAAGGCAGTGGTTGAAACCTTTCCTAGATACATGATGCTAGAGGACGAGGAGCATGATTCAGCCAGGGGTCCGCATTGTCGATATAAAAAGACTTACCCGAATCCGCCAAACCCTACGGGCCCGAGTGTGAGAAACGAGCTCATAGCCAGCTGCTTTGGCGGTAACTTGTGGAGAATGAGGCGTTGATAGTATATGACGAGAGTCATCATGGCCATGGACATGCTTAGACTCCAGAGCAAGTAGGAGGTGATAATCGTGGCTCTCATATGTGTCATATTAGGCAAAACGGCGGAGACTTCTGCGCCAACACCGGCAGCAACAATCGTTGCTGCAATGGGGACGAGCTGAACGGCTGTGATCTTGTCTAGCGATGTTGTGTGGTTTTGGCAAAGTCTAAAAATTGCATCAGTGAAATGGCAAGATCATCTGTAGCGCAGCACCCTACAGAAGAAAAGCGATGGCCACCGTGATCACAACCGAAAAAGCCGTGTCAATCATCCACGCCACCCAGGCCAGAGTTGTCGCCCAATTTCCCCATATAGGAACACAAATAAATATCCACATTTCGATGAGAGTAGCGAAGCCAATGGGACACGTCGCCAAGAATAAAGGGTCGACCGGGTCGCGCAGCATGACAGGCCAAACGCGCGGATATAGCATGTATCGAAGGACAGTTAGTCCTGTTCCTAGTGTAAATAGGAAGGTGTTGAGAATGAAGAAGACGATCGAAAGGTAGTACAACCACGAGGCGTGAAACGGAATCAAAAAGAGCAGGATGGCGACGATACCCGTCCCCATAGTTACGGCGAACCATCTACCAAGGCCGTTAGCCAGTCACTCGACGGTCCGTTGTTCCTCCATACGGTGGTCCGAATCCCAAGACTATCCGCCGCCATCCCATAATGTAGAAACCGGCTCTCATGAGGCCGGCTATGTTGTTCTGACTGTGGGTGTTGTATTCTGAAGCAGAAATTCAGCATGTCGAAGGTCTTTCGGAGGCAAGCCACCTACAGCATGAAAACGGGTCGAACGAAGGAACGGTATGGGTCGGCATGACGTACAAGTTGGGTAGCCGGACTGGTCCCAGCGGAACCAACCCAAACAGGAACATCTGCTGGAGATCGTCAGCCGAGAAAAGCGAGAAATTGCTGCGGCCTGAGGTATGTTGGACTGACGATTCGCGATGGTGCGGCGTCATAAACACCACTGACCTTGTTGGGGGGATTCCACGTTCCGTGGATGATCTCGCGCACAGAGTTATTCTAACCTATGAAGACGAGATGAACTCGATTCAGAAAGGATGGAGATAGAAATTGATGGATACTGAAGGTCGGCGATTTAATTGACTGAGGGAAAAAGAGAGAAAAAGTTCGACAATAAGGCGGGCCACGTGCTGTCACATGCCAGGCAGCAGAAGGTTGCTGTTGTTGAATTTGTTGAACTCACTTGAAAAGGGACAGGGGGTCATATAATGGATGATCGCACAACCTTGGAAGAAAGTGAATGATTTGTCTCCCGTCGCTGAATCCTGCACTGAGACCGCATTCTTTGATTCTTCCATGTAAACGGCATCCTTGCGAACACCCCGGCTCCCAGACTAATATACTAAAGAGATTACGACAGAAAAGCAAATTAAGCCACGATACCTTTGCCAGAATTTATTGTGACTCAAGAAGGGACTGGAGGAGACTTTCTAGACACAGACTGGGACATAAGTACTTACATACAGTTGGCTACTAGGAACAAAGTTTAGAGAATCCGATGATATCCCAGTTAGGATATTCTCACTTGCTTCACACTATAGATGCATCCTATACTATGGGAGAGGCATGTTCATATCAATTTTCTTTCAGTTTCCTGTCTTTCCTCGGCGCGAGGCATATGCTAATATTGAAAGTGAGACTCCTTTGCAAAGGAAAAATAGCAAAATCCGTACGGTGACACCAGGACCGATTATTAACATACAAAGATCTCTTCTCTGAACACAACTCAAGAAGGCAAATGAAATTGATGGGTTGCTAAACCTGGCCTAAAGATCTGACAAGCTTCGGTCTTTGGTGCAAGAGCCAAATCCCGATCTATGAGCATACGCCGGAATAAGCTAGGGCGTAAGATCCAAGAGAATCCACAGGGCGCAAAATAAAGATTACATTACTGGACACGGTCACATATATGTGAAGTCTAAATTGGAAAATTGTGAAATTGCCTCTGTGGTCTGAACTAGGTACCAATGCCATGACTCTAGACCCAATCAGTTACGTCTTCTCAGTTCGCTATTCCCGATGGAAGAATTGTGGCATTTGCGATGCAACATTAAGAAGAGTTTTCTAAGAACTCTAGAACGAGTCACCTTGATGTATTTTGAAGATCCAGGCATTGTGCCAGCCTCTATACTAATTTTCACGGCTTTTTCGGGGCAATGCCCCGGCAATTCCCTGCGGAATGATATCAATTGTCCCGCTTAGCGATAAAATTGCTTTGTAAGAAGTTTATAACAGTTCTGACTTTTCTTATCCAGGAGAAATTGCCTACCCTCCATTCTCATCTCTTCCATATGGAGTGGGTGATACGAATGATGTGGCCTCGAGGGAATGCCCGTTCGAATGTTTTGATATCTGCTGCGCTAACATATTTACATGTAAGAAAAGAGGAAAACGAACCCTCTGAAAATGCAGAAACATTTGTTTATTTGCCCTTGGCAGCAAGCATCTTCGCCTCTCGGTCGCGCACGCACTGAGCCATCTGGTCACCAGTCTCCGTCTTTAGGTTGTCGAATCCCTGAGCAACACCTGCTCGGTCTCCCTCGCTCGATTCCTGACTCATCTTGAATTTCCCTCCCAGGTGAGTAATGTCGATCTTAATGCCGATGATCGCCTTCTGCAGGAGAGCAATGTATCGATCCGGCGCATCGGACACCTTCCACTGGCTCGGACAGTCACCGCCGGTGTACCCCATGATCGAAGTCTCGGCATGGTCCGTAAGAGCGTTGATCTGCGACGTCAAGTACTCCGTCGACTCCGCTCCGGTATCGAGATAAACCGTAGCCTTTCCGTAGGCCTGTACCGCGGAGTAATTCCACGTGGGCACCACCTTGCCCGTGTCGGGCTTGGTCTCGGTGTAGAACTTGGGGGTGACGTAGTGATGGGCCGGGCCGTTGAACAGGACCATGACTTCGTCTTTGAGCTGAATGCCACCAGTTGCGCCGGGGTTTGTGGCTGTCGCGGATTCAATTATGGCTTTGGCTTGGGGGTTCTGTCGGGCCATGTGGCCGCGCAAGACTCCGAGTTCGGTTTCGCTGTCATCATCGTCGACGTCGAGAACCCAGGGGATATGGCTGGATTGGATGAATGAGTAGACCGAGGAGGAGATGGCGGTGGTTAGGATGCCGAGAGGGTTGGCCTTCACGAATTGGCGAAGGGTGGGAATGTGGGTTTCTGCGTGGATTGCGCGGAGATACATGGTGGGAGGATAGTCTGATTGACTCTGTTGTCACAAGAAAACGCTAGGTGGAAATGCAGACCTGCAGAATGGCTGCAGTCGAGCCTTTATACTTGTGGTCAGTTCTGGCCATCGGCGGTGTTGGCCAATAAGGAATGGATGATTATATGGAGGACTCCCCGGTTGACTCACGCCGCGGAAAGGGACCGTCGTGATTGATCTCCACTGGAGCGGGGCAAGTCTTCTGCCATTTATGCTGTTTTGTTTTCACTTTCGTGGACAAATGGACGATGCAAGAAGGCTCCGCAATCAGGCGATAGGATTAAGATCCGGGGCTAGTGGCTGCTAAACTCATTTCTAATCACGCAGTTCTGGAACGTCGCTGGAAAGGGCGCAAGGGCGTAGGGCCGAACTGCTAAAAAGTTGAAAATACGCCCTTGCAGCCGTCGGGAATGAGGGGCAGATGCAAATTATTTCCGACATTCCCGGTTCCGGCAGGTACATGCGAGATTTCTGCAAATCTGTGATGTTTCCATTCCCAGCAGGCAATTTTTACAGTTTCACTCTGCACAACTTCCTATTCGAGTAGGTGGGTCTATCACCCTCTCTGTCTGTATCGGGTTCAGCCTATTCAAGAGACCCACCAACGCCTCTTCACCAGTCTCCATAGTTACAACTTTTTCTATGGTCAACCAGGGTAATTCTATGCAGGATCATTTGTTGCCACGACAATAAGGTTGATAATGTTACTGCGACATTGGCACCTAAAATGAAATCCAAGCTGCATGAAAGAAATAATCTGGTAGGGACAAGGGGAACTTGACTAACAAGTCAAGGAGACAGTAAGACTACCATGAAAAGGACAGAAAGACAGAAACCAAGCAGAAAAGGCAATAGAGAGATGGAGAAGAAAGGAACAAAGATATTAGAGCAAGAGCTGAGTGCCTCGAATGGGCATCATTTGCTAGAATCGCCAAACATTCAGTCCGAATTCCCATATCACCAGCGACTCAGTATCGATAGGCTCTATCTCGGAAGGGTCATCTCTGACAACGTGCGCGAAACCGAATAGGTAGCTAGTAATCGTTAACAAAAGCCCCTAGGCAAATCTCGAGATTGCAGTCAAGTAGGAATAGAACTTACATTGCTTTGGTTTCCCTGTCGTACAGAACATCCTCCGAGTAGGCCTGGGCGTATTCCCAGCCACGGATGCGCAGGTTTCTATTGATATCATTAAGACTGAAAAGCTCTCAAAGGGTCTGCAGACTGGGCGCCTTACTCGCAAATTTCTACCAGCTTGTTTTTCACATGATAGATTTCGACGTCGCTGAGATCACGGTAGTCGAGTAGACAGCGCCCAGGGAGCATGGTCATTGCGATCAGGTTGAGATATCCTTCCTTGTACTCAAAGTCGGGGCCTTGATTCCTGTGCTCGTGTCCCAAGACAATGGGCGTTCGGATCGGCGAGGTATCACTGCAGTCTTTGAGGGCTTGCACTTGTTCGTTGAATCCTCTCTAGATGAAAATGTTATCACACCAAAAATCTTCACTATATCCACATTCAGGGTATTCTTCTTGCCTTAGCCACCCTAGCCATTCCTTCTCTCTCGTCTGGGTATGGGATGTTCAATGGATGCCGTCTGGTTTCGAATACCGGTTAGGCTGGCCAAGAGAAGTAAAAAAGGCGCTTTGAACATACTGAATATGCATTTTGATGACGGCGTCCAGCATGTCACTCTCACGTTGAGTATAGAAAACCCCAATGCGCTCGTTGTCATAGACGTTGACCTTCTCGGAAATGAGCCGTGTCAACAGATACGGGGTTCCCTCGACTTGGATTTTTGTCCCCTGAAAACGCATCAGAGGAGTATCTTGAAGCAAAGAACCCATGATGGCAGTATAAATGTGAGTTGACTTCTGTTGAGAACTGAAAAACATGAAATAGAGGGTTGACTGTTGATGGATTGCGGGGTGGTGGTTGATACCGAAAAGCTTGGCTGAAATGCCTACCTACTTATGATGTCAGGTGAATATTTGAATTTTTGAGACAGCCTCGGCTCTATCAAAGCTTACTCCCTGCATTACGTTCCATGGTAATATGGTGATATCGCAAATAGACTGAAACTACTTCTGTAGCAATTTCACTACCTAGCGTACAAGATATGGTACTATACAAACTAGCTACTTCCTTGATCAGCGGCGCAGCCTTCCCAATCACAAATCGGCATTTTTAATATTTTACAATATTAGAAGATCGCACCTAGTAATATACATCCGGAATAGATTGTTCATAGAATGGATTTCACTAATCGATTCATCCGAGTCTAAGCAATTGATAAAAGAGCACCGACTATTTAGCATTGCAAAGCATCCAAACCACATATGATAAGAGTGAAAGAAGAAAATACCAAATGAGAATATAAAGCTTCCACTTATCAAGCATAGTCTAGACTACCTACGAAGGGAATAAGCCCTGCGTTTGTGATCCTATACAGCTAAGGCCGGTGAATTGGGATTAGATTATCCCACAGACTTTAAAGTCTATTATAGTGAATAAAGCCTACTACAGTGAATTCACCAGTTAGGCTCAGAAGTAGGGTATGATGGGACATCTGCCATCTCCTGTCGTAGCTCTCGAATTAGTTTTGCAGCTACATCCTAGCTAGACAAAGGCCACACGAACCCTTAAAACAATGGATCCCACCAAGCAGCGTAGTAGCATCACGCGCCGAATGGAAGTATCACGGGAAAATGGTTGGAGATACCTTGGTGAGTGATATCTGGCGGAAACGGATGAGACTGTACTAAACGCCATGCCTATAGGTGGATGGAACATGGAAAGCTTCAATGCCCGTCCGGAACTAGGAAGATGGTCGAAAGGCGCTCATGCGTGGAACTTTTGCGGATATTTACCGAGCTCAGGGGAAGGGGGAATTTCATAGAATTGGCAGTGCGTTTCCAGCCAGGGACAGAACGGCATGATGTTTACTTTTGACGACTTTCGTTTATCTTTATATGCCAATTGAAGGACATTTGGGTCTACATTTTCTATTTTCGTGTTCTCCGACGATGTCAAGGGTACGCCTCTACAGATAGGTAGTCAGCAATGGCCACGCGGATACAAACCAACTTTCCGTCCCCTAAATTCCATTGGACATGTCTTCCGGAGCCTCCAAATGGGCAGTGGAGGGCTGATGCTTAAATATTGCCTCATCCGTCTAGTGGAGCTTCAAATACGAGGGCTGACCCGGTGGCTTACGGTACCCGCAATTGGAAAACCTGCCGGTCGATCATGGGGATTCTGGGGTTTCGAGTTCCACGCCTTCGAGTATGTTTATGCTGCATTGCATTGCCACGCTTCCGGTGAAAGACATGTCCACAGATCTATGCTTGGCGGACAGCCTGACTTCAGCGTCGATTGGTTGTGTTTAATGTGGTTTCGTACTCGTCACGTAGCACGGGATGAGCGGTCGAGCTGGTGTTCGTCATCTGTCTTGGATTTGGTATTCGTAAGGCCGTCAAGAACCATTTTAAAATTAGAAACAGGTATGATTACCTTCGATGGTGTTCAGTGCACGGAGAAGATATAAATACCCCCTCGATTACACGTCAAGGTGAGTTCTCCTACTCACAGATTCAGTCAATCTCGAATACAAAGCATCTCAATAATTCAATAAACAACCCAACCTTTCTCTCAAAATGAAGTTCCTCGCCCTCGCCACCCTTGCATCCGTGGCGGCCGCTGTGAACGTCGGAATTACATTCCACGGCGCCCGCGGCGAGTCCTACACGGTATCAATCCCCACCGATCGCACGAACGTTCCGATTGGTACGTGAACCATTATTTCTTAAGGATCACATTAGTTGCTAATAGCTCATAGACAATCCGATGATTGTCTACTCCGTCTCCTCCACCAAGGGTGGATTCTGTAATGTCATTGGCGCGGAGGGAGAAGTGGTTGTGCTGTACTCGGACATGGAGAAGACCCTGCAGAAGCCTCAGGCCATGAAGAGTGGCAACTGCGGAACTATTTAGATTGTCTGTTATTTTCTTTTGGTCTAGTTGACTTTTGGTTTTGTTATCGCAATATTGTTTCTTCCTTTCATTTCGCTTTCGATGTCACACTGGAACTTTTTGATTCGCTCTTGAGTCTGTGGGTGTCCTGTTCCGGATTCAAAGCTATGCTATAATGTGGCGCTTAGCAAAACAGACACCGAATTTATTTGCAATGAAGAAGGCAAATGTACCTGACAGAAACATATAGCGGAATTCCCCTGTTTGTAAGTCTTCTACTCCAGAATCATTCGCTCGAGCCACAAACCAATAGAGGCAATGCATCTGCCAACACCCAAATCAACAAATCCACCCAGTCGATACTCATAAACACTCCATAAACACATAAACATCAATGTAGATCGCCATGCTCCCAAATCGCTAAATAGCACCCAAACACAACAATCACAGACGAGACCTCGGTCCACGAAATCTCCTCAGCGGCGTGGGACCCCAGACAGGCTTCATTCTCATCCCAGGGAATCCAGGACCCACAGGAATAGGCTCGTGGCGAGAAAATTGCAAAAGGAGGTTGGTGAGTTCCAATTTTCTGATAGGCTTAGGCAGCACGTCGGTCATTCCTTTCTCGATGAGTGCTTCTCTCTGACGCCGATCGCGGCAAGGGTGGAGGCCGATTATGGGAGTCATTCTAATCTTGGGGTCGTTGACAAATGGTGCCTGCGATCGGATGGTTTGTGCGGCTTCGATACCGCTCATAATGGGCATGGAAACCTAGATGATGGATCAATTATTTTAAGCTGAACTTTCTGGCATGCTGTGGAAGGATAGAAGGTATAGGGCAAGTGGAGATACCCACATCCAGCAAGATAATATCAGGGCGCGGACACGTATCCGGCGGACTGCCAAGGTAGTCGAGGGCTTCACGGCCATTGTTTACGATCGCAAACGAGCAGCCGGTCTTCCTAAACATTATCTCGCAGAGGCGCTGGTTGACGCGGCTATTTGAGACCCACCGAGTTAGACCGATCAGTGAAAAATCGGATTCGGAAAGCTTACTTATCTTCAGCAAGTAGGACATGCATTTTGGTTCTGATAGTGTATTTGTTGATGCGCGCCTTTTTATCGGGTTGGCGTGGTTGCGGGGAGGAAGTAGGGAAGACGTGTGGGGGGTGAAGATCTCTAAACGGCGCTAAATGATTCTGGGCGATCGACACTTCTGCCTGGCGACTTTCATCTTAGCTTCTTGCGCCGATTTGTTAAGCGAGAAATACCCCAGTGTCTGTATCCTACCCCGCTGTTCAGTAAATAGGTATGATTTCCTCCTGTCTCTTTCATAATACCTGCTCTTCTATACCCGATCTACAGCCAGTTCCACGACCATGGAACAGTTATGGAATATTTCTGCGACGAAAATACAATCTCGATTCGAGAACCAAGATCTGACTGTCGAAGAATATGCTATTTCGCTGCTCCGTCGTATCGTGCAGCGAGACCACCACTCGAAAGCATGGGTTCATTACGACCATGACGCTATCATTGCTGAGGCAAAGAGACTGGACAGGATTCCGCGCGAACAAAGAGGCCCTCTGCATGGTATTCCTGTAGGAGTCAAGGATGTAATTTTGACTAAGGGTACTTGAAAGCACCTCAGTCTCATAGCATAAATTGTATATATATATTGACAACGCGATAGATATGCCCACGAGGTATGGCTCCCAAATACACAAGGACGGCCTTTTCAGTGCGGATGCCCCAGTCGTCTCAATCCTGCGCTGCGCAGGAGCCCTCATACTCGGCAAGACAGCCACCACTGAGTTCGCCGCTACGTCTCGTGGAGGACCATGCGCGAACCCGCATAACCTGGAGCATACACCTGGAGGTTCATCTTCTGGCTCAGCAGCCGCTGTGGCGGACTTCCATGTGCCTGTCGCCGTTGGAACGCAGACTGGGGGGAGCATCGTACGGCCAGGTTCGTTCTGTGGGGTGTATGCGTTTAAGGTATGTATTCTGGCTTCTTTCTGGTTTCCACCAAGTAGAGTAAACCTAATGAGACGATTTGTGTAGCCTACATGGAATGTGATATCAACTGAAGGCATGTCACGGTTTTCGATATCATGCGACACCATGGGCTTCTTTGCCCGAACGGTTCCCGATCTTCAACTTGTGCTCGAGCCCTTCTTCACACCCATCCCGGATATGAACGCTTTTCAATCACCGATATCCTTGCAGGGAGCGAAGGTAGCATTCTTAAAAACACACGTCTGGCCCAAGGCGGGACCGGGAACACAGGTGGCATGGGACAAAGCCCATGGAATACTCACTAACACAGGTGCAATTGTGCAGGATGCTGAACTGCATCCTGACTTCTCTTCATTCCCTGAATTGACAAAGATCATCGTATCGAAAGAGGCACAATCATCATTCCAAGCTTGTGAGTGCTTCCATGATCCACTTTCTCCGGGTACAGTCTGACCGGACTATCGTAGATATCTTATCCTCGAAAGAATCATTAGACGCCTCGATCATAAAAACAGTGGAGAATGGAGCAAGTATCAGTACAGTCGATCTGCTCAAAAGCTACGATGAAGTTGCTCGTTTGCGACCGATATGGGACTCCTGGGCCAGGCAATATGACGTCATTCTCACTCCCAGCGTGCCCGACGAGGCTCCGCGGGGGTTGCACTGGACAGGTGACTCGGTAAGCCCTCAAAGATATTTACGGTGTACTCAAGTTTCAACGATCGCTGACTGGCGTTATTACTCTAGTCCTTTTGTTCAATGTGGACATTGCTTCATGTCCCGGTCCTGAACATTCCTATCGCACATGGTGAGAACGGTCTTCCAATCGGACTGTCAATGGTTGGGCCTCGATACGGGGATATGAAGGTCTTGAGAGCCGCAAGATTATTTGAAGAGGTTTTGCGTTGATAAGAGGCTAAGAATAGGACTTGATTACCCCTATTGCAATTTAAATTACCTCCAAAGCAGTTGGCTCGCCTCAATACGAGGTCTAATTTCGGGGTTTCCCGCTGAATGCATTGTGTAAGGTGCGGGTTTTTTGGACTGCATGCGCTTATTGTCCGACCACATCGGCTATTGCTCTTAGTTGCAGGGCCAAAAACGGCGGGGTGGTGTGACTACTTATCTTTGTTTGGAAATTGGATGCAAAGGTGATTTACTGCTGGTTTGTGTATCCGATTATGAACTCAGGAATATTTTAACTCAATGCAGTTGATACTCGGAGACAGCAACGTCGCAAACATTTGGTACCATTATTCTATTGCGGGCATCAGAAATCAAGATCCAAACCGTGGGTCTGGCCACTCAACAATTTTAGACGCTATCGAATGACCACAAGGTTAGCGCCAGCAAATTTCCACCAAAAGACCCTCGCCGAACGGACTCGGCTTTAACGTGGGGGCAAGCGAGCCCACGGATTAGTCCGACACCGACCATGGTTAGCCCGAGCATCTTAGCGCTCAGGTACAGTGGCGGAATCAGGGCAGAGACTGCTCGGATTGGACGAGTAGCGCTAATCTAAGGCGAGCTAAGTCTCGCCCTAATGGACTAGGTCCGTTCTTGGATTGCCATTGCCAACCCGGGAGTAGGCTGCTATCCAATATCCAAGGCTCCAGGCTGTATTAGCGGCATCGGAGAGTTCGAACCAACTCATGACTGGAATATAAGCTGCAGCCTTTTCTCACTTTTTACCTTTCTTTTCTTTCCTTCTTGCTGCCCGGGTATCCATTCGCTGAATTATCGCTCCCTTCTTTTTGCCTTCCCGGCCACGGTGACATTCATTTGCCTCCATTCCAACTTCAAGTCATTCACTCAATCACAAAACCACCACAATGAAGGCCTTCACCCTCCCCGTCCTCATCTCCGCCGGCCTCGTTGGCCTGGCCTCTGCCCGTACCGATCTCGCCGGCTGCGTTTCCTCCGCCACTGTCAACCAGTGGAACGAAGCCAGCATGATCTGGTACGTCCCTGACAGCGGCGAGATCTGCGATTTCCCCGACTGCGGTGGTGGTCGCGCTCCTCCCAAGTACAACCAGCCCGGTTGTGCCGCCTACACTGGCACCGAGACCCTGACTCCCAGCTACTTGCCCGGCTGGGGTCCCAACGGCAAGTCGGCCGCCACCACGGCTCACACTGCCTCCGCAACCACCGTCGCCGAGACCTCCGCTGCCACCACCTCTTCGGCCGCCTCTTCCACCGACGAGTCTACCTCTGCCTCCTCCACCAAGACCAAGCACGGTAGCACTCTGATCACCGCCGGCCCTACCCTCTCCAAGGCCGCTTCTTCCACCCCTGCCGGCTCTTCCTCCCCCGTCAAGTCCTCTTCCGTGCCCGGTGGCTCCAAGCCTTCCGGCACCAAGGGCTCTGGCTCTGGCTCTGGCTCTGGTTCCGACTCCGGCTCCGGCTCTGGATCGGGATCCAAGACTGGCTCTGCCTCCACTGGTCTTGCTACCGGTGCTGCGTCCAGCGTGTCCGGCTCCAGTATCGCCGGTGTGGCTGTCATTGCCGCTCTGGTCGGTGTTGTCGGTCTGTAATCGTCTCTTTGATACATGGGTCGATCGGTAAGAGGTTGGCGGTTGTTGATAAATGTCTAATAAGTGTAATGTGCTATCATGGGATACTTTAATGATACGGATAACTGTAAACACTACGAATAGTTCTTTCTCTAATGTAATTTCTCGTTATTTGTATATCCTGCTCGTTAATAACCCTGCAGATCTTCCAGAGCTCCGTAAATGTCTTAGATTTCGGGGCTTCAGCCTTGTCTTGCGATGCTGATCAGCCGCCGATCGTCGCGATCAGCACAAGTACCGCGTTCCACATCGGGAATGTCCGAGTGGTGTTTCAAGACTGTGTATCTCGAGGCTAGAGAGACTAAAAATCGTGAGTTTGGTTAACTGTTGAGAGTGTGTGAAACTTGCGTTGATTCTATGAGATGCAAACTTACGAGTACTTTATTTTCCCTGTTTCGCTAGTTTGGAGGAGTTAGGCAACGCATCGGTCTCAATTCTAATTTGTAATATCGTCGAACTCCCTCCAACAGCAGATTTATCAATTCATTGGTTCGTTGATACCCAAATCATTACTTAGTGCGAGTTTTATGCGGGGGTCCCAATAGTAAAGCTTAGTGGGTAACGTAATCGGACAGCGAACCGTCGCGACACCGAACCGCCGTTTCTCACTATAACTACCACTATAAAAAATGAAACTCTACCATTTCTCTAAGAATAGAGTAATCCTTATAGTGAGAACTTTTATTATATAAACATACTATAAATTACTTGAAAATAAGTAAAATATATATATATGTCCGATGTATTACAGCTATTACATTATATTTCTCTCTCTAGTTTCCATCTACAGTGCTTTCCGCAGCATAATTATAGGTAGTATTTTATAATGTAATCCTAGTAAAAAGGAGCTATAAAAGCTGTTATTTTCTATATATAAAACGTAAAATTACTAAGTATGATATCTTTTACTATCCTATCATTGCTGTTCATCCATATCTATATTCATTGTTGAAATCCATTTTTTATAGTGGTAGTTATAGTGAGAAACGGCGGTTCGGTGTCACGACGGTTCGCTGTCCGATTACGTTAAGTAAATATTGAATTTATATCACTAGTCCCCACTCACAAAAGCAACTCAGCATGGAGATATATCCTCAACCCCTTGAGAGAAACTAAGATGTGGTCGGCATCTCTGCGAAATCAGAAAGGCGGATCATACATTATTGAGTTACCACTGCATTGATGACAGTAGTTGTTAAGCCTACGACTAAGTAATTGAATGCAAGCCCGGGGCCTCTGATGCGTGTCATTCCTTTTCATATGCACGTTCGTCAAGAGCTACCCGGCCTGACTAACTAACCATGATATCACAGGATTCGGCATAGAAAAAGCGATCGGATTTATGCTACCTGTCACATGTGTAGGGGCACAGGTTGAACATGCGGTTAATACGACGCCGGTGATGTGAGACGAGGACGCCACATTAACAATGAAAGGTGTCGTTTAACTGGAGGTTTCTACAGCATGTGGCAGGTCCGAGGGTGCACAGTCCCTTTCTACACCTAAGGTTAGCCATGCGATTATCACTCTGGTACTCCATTTCATGTGGTCGCAAACCTCTCGAAATATGAGTCTGTGTCATGTGGAAAGCCTGCCCATGGGTTTTAAGCTCGAGGCCCTGTAAGAGTCCAGAAAAATGAGTGTCTTGTTTGGTTTTTCAAGGCATTGCGACCGTCCGCATGGATGTCCAAAGTCTGCTTTGCGTCGGCCAATGGTGAAGTTAATTCTATTGTTTTGGGAGGTATTAAAATTCCTATCGTAGTGATCGTGCTGAGTACCTGTGGTCATGCGAAGGCTGTGTTTCAGGGAGGATATCTTGTAGCTTATGGATTAGAAATAGGAGTTCCAAATAATGCGGCATGGCGAGTGAACTGGACTAGAAACTGCACAAGTACTTTTGTGCGGTGTGTTTGAGTATTATTACCCTAGGACCATGGCTGAGATCCGATTGCCGGGGCCGCGATGTCTATTTGAGTTATTGCTCTGAAGTCAATCAATCCAAAATTCAGGGTCAAGGGTAATATTAAAGGACTCGGGTACATCAAACCTGACACATGGCGTGGGTGACAACGGCCCCATAACACTGCCACATCTATAACACGCTAACCCACTCGCCCGATTAATGTCTCATATTAGAAATCGAACACCCTTTCTTTCCTCCACACAAGCCACAGGTACACAGCGTAGCATCGCGGACTTATTATGCAGGGGCCGAAGGACCCTCACAGCCAAAACAATAAACACGCCCTTGATTGGGCTCGGAAGGCCGGCACAAGCCACAGATGATGGCCCCTTGAGGAATGTGGATTATGGGTTCCCGGTTACACCAACGAATAAATTGCTCCGGGCAGACTTGATTGGGCGATCATTCGACATGGCCCGTAAGATCCCCCCCTTCGTCTCGCTTGGGCGATGGAGTACTCCATACTGGGCTCAACTGTGGAAGCTGAAACTTAAGGCTGCTATTTTTGATGTCAATTCATCTCCAGGCGCTGACAGGGCAAGTAGTAAACATTCAAAAGGTGGGTTCTTCCCTCAGGCTGGGCGATCATTCAATATATTTCGTCAAGTCATAAACTCCTCGAGTCCCAGGTGTTATTCTATCGTACCTATCACATCCATTCCTACCAACACAACCAACACAATGAAGTACATCAGCTTGATGCTCTCTATGGCTGGCATGAGCCTTGCTGGTAAGACCTCTTTCCCGTAGACACACCTAGGAAATTCAGCTAACAACACCAAGCCTGCGGCAGCCTCACCCTCACCAGCCAACTCGACGTCGATACCCAAGTGTCCTGCTCCACCATCAACGGCGACGTCAAGATCTCCTCCGAGTTCATCGGATCCCTTAGTCTTTCCGGCGTGAAGAAGATCAACGGAAACCTGAACGGAACCAACCTATACCACGCCTCCTCGCTGAGCTTCCCGGACCTAGAGCAAGTCGGCGGTGCCCTGCGACTGACGGGTGGATTTAATGAGTATGCCTTGCCTTCGATGTGAGCCTTGCATGGATCTATTGCTGATAATGATGCTATTAGGATCTCCATGCCCTCTTTGGATAAGGTCAAGGGCGGGTTCAGACTTGCCAGCACGCAGAACCTTCCCTGCGAGCCTTGGAACGTATTGAACGAGAATGACCGGATTCTGGGGCGTTATACCTGCCAGGCGTATGCCACTCCGGATATTGCTTAGTGTTGTTTTCTGGGTATTTTGAGCGAGCAATGGGGGGTTTGGCAACTCCCATAATGTACATTCGCATTGAACTTTGTGAATTCTTTGATGGGGCACAAATTGTAAATAGAAAGCTTTTCACCATTTAACACATACATATACCTGTCGCATGAATCAAATTGCTAAGACACCAGTCGCTTGGTAGAAGCTCCATCAGAGTCAACTTGTACGGTTATATCGGTTTTCACTCTTACACCGTCCTCATAGGCCTCGTTTGCCTGTCGATCATCGTGGCTGTTCTCGGGTTGCCTTCTAACATCGTGCCCGCCGCGACCGTTAGGCGAAGTCTCGCGATCGGCATAGATGGACATAACAACTGCTCCTTTGCTATGATTATGGTCGTGCTTGTCAAGTTCATACCCTTCCTGGAACTGATTCGACCGGCTATGTGACCAGAAACTTCCGGTTTGGTTGTAGCTTTCTGAGGTCATGCGTATTAGGAGTCGAACGACGGGAGCGCAGGTAGCTAGGAGGATACTGTAGTTCTCAATCCTGGAGAAACATACCGTTAGCGAATTGACGCTACCTTCTCGTAAGAGTGGACACTTACTTGACCCATAAGACGAATGGTACGGTGTTGTCTATTCAAGCCCATCAGAATTATGAAGTTCATATGAAGTTCTTCGTGTATCACCGTACGTGCTATATCATTCTTGTCTCCAATGGATTTTAGGAGCTACGACTCATGCATTAGCGCTGTCTACCCTGACATATTTCGCAACAATCACAGGTCCACTCACGTATGTCTTCACGATCGATGCAATGCCAGATAACAACAGCGGTCCACTCAGGGTAACGGTCTGCCAAATCCGTCGAACACGAGTCTGTCGTGGCATATTGTGTAGCTTGGCCAAAAACGAATTACTGCCGGACGGTCCGCTGTTAGTGGCTCGGATCGTGAATCGCCACAACTGGATGGCCGAGAGTACGGTGAGGAAGAAGTCCACAGCGATGTTGAAGCCTAATAAAATATGAGCATCAGAAGGTATCGAATAATGTTATAAGCGCAGAATGTGGAGCAGATAGAATACCTCCTTGTACAAAACCGATCGTGGTCTGGACCGAAGGTGACTGGCAAGTAATCGATCCATCCGATGGTAAAGGATCCCACATATAATGAAAGTAGGCGACTCGATTGGGCTGTAGAGACTACCGCATCAGAAAAATGGTGCTCTAGTCGTCTAACGGCAAGGTAGTTGTCACAGACAAGTGCACTTACCGCGATGAAAGTGCTTGGACCACATTGAACAAGAATCTGTATGGCCGTCACCAAGTTCGCAATGACCTGTATGATAATACAGACCACAATGGTGTGTCGAATGTATTTATCGGCGCTGCTAAAACAGGTGTAAAGGAAACACATCATGCCTCCTCGTGAAAACATAGATGCAAGTACCGCTGGGAATTGATCAGTTGGAATCCCGAAATTCTTTTCTTCGTTGCCAATTTCCACGTACCAAGCGGTTGGGATATGAATTCGTTTTTTAGCGTTCCGGTTCTTTCGGAATTGCTCAGAAACCACATATGTCTTCCGAGACCCCAGTTTAGACTGGACCGACAGTTAGTAAGTTCATGTAGAGCATTGTAGCATGTCCTTTGAACCTTTTCTGAATAAAGACCATATGGGCTATATCTAGACTGTAGCCAATAAGAAAAAGAAGGTCCTCGGGGCCCCATATCCGCTCAGGAGAGCTGACGCGAGGAATCATCCAGCGAACCCATGATTTGACACCGACTCGAAACGACAATGCCAGAGTTGCCAGACCGGTAAGAACCTAGAAACAAAACCCGGCCGATGGACTTTAGACAAATTCGCACAGAGGTTTTAGGACCGAGGGATATTCACCCAGCAAGCCGTTATATAAGGATGGCCTTTTGACATCACAACGAGTTAGCAATTAGCCTTCTTGCAGAGTCGCCATTCACTGAGATCCGTCATACCGAAGTTTGCGCCGCGTTCTCTCTCCAGGGATGACATGGTTTGAGGAGCTGGTTAACGTAGTCACGTTAGTTTTTTCCCCAATAATTACCCAGTCTATCATTCAAAGCGTACTCGCAGTATTTCGTCAACCTTTTGTTTTGGTAATCATTGAACACTTTGGTGCCTAAAGCCACCAAGAAGAAAAACTAATTCAATGGCAACAATAGGAGGGCAAGATATCGATATACCAGGTTGAATTGACAAGGAAAGTCAATAGGACGCTAGATACAGCCATTTTGACTTGGAGCCACACAGGTATCTAGCACGACGAAGACAAAGAACCAAGATAGCAACATACAACTTTCATTTCGAGATTCCGTGTCCCAATACTTACCCGAGCTCATGAGTACGTTCGGGGTCCAAAATGAATAACAGGGTTGTGTTCCGCCTCATCCGTGCTACGGCGTTTAGAATGCACACTTAGATTTAAGTCTAACAGGGATCGGGGATTACGTCTCACAGAATATTAATGGCATCATTTGTGGAAAAATTTCGGAAGAAGCGACCAAGATCTGTAGCTCGAAGCAATTCTCCATAGAGTTATTAATCGTTTTGGCATCTAGCTATCCCCTGGACTCCTAATTAGCATCGAACTTACACAGTATACCGTACAGTCATTACTGCCCTCCGTGTGGACATAAATTAGAACTACATTATTCGTTAGCTGCATGCCCCACCGGAACAAATAAGCCAGGAGGGATAGGGAGACTGCCGCGTGTCCAGCAATTAATAACCTGGATTAGTGCGAATAACATCCCTGCAATGTAGCATCGTGTCTTTGTAGACTCAGCTGTCGCATAGGAGTTAATATGGCTCAATACGATGTTAAGAACAAAGTGATGCTAGGATCTCAAGGAAGAAGAAGATCCCGTCTCCACAGATGAACTAATGAAATATAGCCTGGAGGCTTGAGTAGGCCGTCTGCCCCGGTCGTTCGTAGTGTTCAATCGGATCAAAGATTACCGCTCCGCAGGAGTCCTGTGGCCCGGTTTGAAATTGTTGGCGAAGTAGCTTTCCTTGACCGATAAAACTCGGTCCGTGGTTATCGTATGATTGTCTAGTGAGAAGTGTCATGCAGGGATCATTTCGTAGATCCAGGATGTTAAATTAAGTGCCCACATAATTCATTTCTGTCCTTTTCCGCCAATACGTAGTAGTACAAGCAAAGGTACAGGCCTCCTTTATTATTTGCTGCTTCATTCAAAGTGGCTTTGCCGCAGATTATAGGAGTTCAAGGAAATCGGATGCAGACACGAAATCATGCTATGCATTGAACACCATAGTGCTAAGAACTAGTTTGATCACAATCTGTCTAACTGTCGGCCTTGCGCATCTCAATCAATCCGTCGCCAAGCTCAGGGCGAACCTCAAAAGTCACTTTCAATCCTGCCAACGCGGCCAGCTGCTGGAACTCGGATGAACTTCTCTCACGACCTCCGTACAGAACAATCATAGTCGAATGCAGCTTAGCGAACCTTTCATTCTTGGAAAATTCGTGAATCAAGAGCCGTGAATGAGGAGCCATAGCCTGAGATATTTTCTGTAACAGCCGCGCAGCCTCCAGATCTGGCAGATTATGAAGAACGTGCGCTAGATGATATACCAGAGCACCCTTGATGGGTTGAGGGTTATTCTCCGCTTTGAAGTCCCATGTGGCGAGAGTGACCCCTTCGACATCTCCGATATCATGGTTGAATTCTTGAACTACAAGGTCTGATGCTTTGAGCTGTGGAAAGGCTTCCTTGATTTCAAGAAGCAGTTCGCCACGACCTCCGCCGATGTCGACCATAGTCTGGGTGTTGTTTGGGGTTGCTTCGTCTAAGACAGCTTGAAGATCGTATCCGACCATTTTCAACCGGTCCGGAACACTGCTGTACTTCATGAATTTGCCTACCATGAAAGTGTTGAAGCTGTCCATGCGACCTTGCTCGGCCATGATGGAGTAGGTGTGCTGCTGCGCCAGATGTTCGTTTCCCATTAGTTTGTGTGCATATTGGATAGGGGTATCCAGTTCCTCGAATGGGTAGGCGAAATTCTGCGCCTTGAGCTTTGGCATAAGGAATGCTGCGCCGAGCAGGGCTTCCGTCGCACTAGATCTAGTTAGTTTTGAATTTAAAGGTATAATAATTCGGACATCGAGTGCCAATCTCGGTCAACGTACAAATGCAATGCTCCATGTTGAGCAGACGGGAAGGCAGCCAGGTGCTGCGTGATCTTGTTGGCGCAGTAAAGCTCGTCGCTCGTGACATCGACGAACCCTAAGCCAGCCATCGCAAACAGTGTGTCCGCTATGCATTGTTAGTCAAATTTCACCAGTCAATAATTACCATGATTTAGTTTGGCAGGAGGTCCCGACCGATCAAAAGCACGCCTGTTTCGGAGATGTCAGCATCAGAAAAACAGTCTAGCGAGCGAACATCCGACCTGGACTGGGCGATTCAGAATCATCCCTCTTGGCTGTATCCTTATACGCTGCCAAGACCCTCTCTGCATTCACAGGCTCCTTGAACGTCACCAACAGATCAAAAAGACGGAAGTGAACCGCCACTGGTACGAACCCGATCGCAGCGGGCTATAAGTTCATCATGTCAACCCAGGTCAAATAGCAAGTGGAAAGCCTCGTACTCACCGAAGTGACTGACCTCATCACAGCAACACCGGCTGATACCGAAGCCATTTTGTATGCAGCTACAGGGGATAATTGGACTGGTCAACGAGGGGATCACGATAACTCCTTTCAGGTATGATTGGCATTCCAGGTGATTCAGCCCCTGGTCGAACCAGCGATACATTCTTATATTAACTGCATGGGCACCAGCTTTTGGTTCCACGGTCGGTTTATTTTGGTAGGGCGACTAATATCTCTGCCGTTTGAACCTTGCTTAGTGGGATAGCTCGGCATGAGTAGATTGCGCGCTAACGTGGCATACGTGGCGCCCGCTTGTACGGAATATGCTCGGGACGGTCCATTTCGTGGTCTCCGAGATGGTGTGAAACTTTGGGTGATTGCGCCGAATGTTACTGCTTGACTTGGCGGACTTAGTCTCGAAAACCTTCGGGTCTTTTCACCTGCAGGATGTTTCGTATTCCATTTCTATAGACCGATTGAGTGGGTAAAACATGAATACGGTTATTCTCAATATAAGGCGCCAAATAATTTATACAAATGTTCTACACTCAAGACGTGTTTCCAACAGTTACTCTTCACGAGTATTCAGGATTATAACCTATGCTATTTATCCCCTCCGGTATTTCGTAATTTACAAGAAGATCCCTGCAAGGACGTTGACGGCCTTGCAGCCGGAGGCGCATTCTGGCCCACCCGCCGATATCCCTACCAATAAGTGAACCCAAAGTATATTGTCCCGTTATACAAACGCCGACCAATAGGATGGAGGTCTATCTTGCATAATGCGTCCTTAAAGGGCCGAGAACTGTCGAGTGTAATTCGCTATCTTTCTAGGACCATTTAATGTTCCGTTCCCTGTCCAAGCTGCATGGATGCCACCCACGGTCTTCTTAATCACACTAACTTTGGGGAAAATTCTTGTTCTGCCACTTATTCTTCCTTCTTGTGTTTCCTCCTCAAGCTTTCGGCCTTCCCCTTCCCCTCCTCGTTTCCAACCTTCTCGCCAAAACCTTGATTGAAAGTCAAAGCAAACACCGGAACTGACCTGTCGCACATGCACATATGGTCATAATGGCCGAATCACCACATGAAGAGCACCCATTCGAAGCCCCTAAAACTGAAACGTCAGTGCAAGAGAAAGTATTCAACGAAGCCGATACAAACACCGTCGAAGACGAAGCCCGCAATCCTCGGAGATGGAGTCCATGGAAAAAGCGCCTAATGTTCATGTCATTGATGTCGAGTTCTATATTAGCCGATGGGTACGATCACGATCAAAACACAGGAAGCTTTAGCCATTAACTCAAAAACAACCGACGACAGTGGAATGACATGGGGCGCTACGTTAATCGTCCCTCAGGCTATGGAATGGGGCGTCAGCGTCGACTATTCGGCCACCAGCATGAATTACGGGATGTTATTGCAGGGAGTCGGTGGGTTGATGGCGATTCCGTTGATTGAGGCTTTTGGACGGTAGGTTTTCGTGGGTTAAGGCGAGTCGGTTGCGTATGGATACTGATTTGACTAGTCTTCCTGTTTGGCTGTGGCCACAGCTTATAACGACATTTATGGTTCTTGGTGCCACACTGTCGACGAATTATGATACTTTCACTGCATTCAGGTCTCTACAGGGACTATTTGGGACCGTGCCGCAGGTTGTTGGACTCCCGATCATTCATGATATGTATGATCCTGAAGGTCAGTGGTGACGAATGCATGAACATTGTGTAAGTGCTGACAGTATACGGCAGAATGGCCTCATATGATTAATATATGGTATGACCGCTTCTCCTGCTTTGTTGAATCTGATACAATGCTGCCTTTTCTCTACATGATACTAATCAACACGGTCTAGGGGCACCACATTCCTCATCGGTCCCTTTCTCGGCCCCGCCATCGCAGGATACATCGGTGCCGGGAGCGATTGGAAGACATCATTCGGAATGTTAACCTTATTCTATGGCCTCTCCACCATCCTGATTCTGTTATTCGGATACGAAACCTACTTTGTGCGAAGTCAGGAATGTCAGCGTAACTCTCGGATTTTGTCGATGTTCGGCATCAAAAACCACAACTTGCCTGTGTTTTCGACCATCACGTACTGGAGCAAGACTCTTGTCGTTTACATCTTCAAATTCCCGCTTCTTCTGACTGGCATTGCGACGATGGTCAATTTTTGCTGGCCAATCGGTACTCACACTCCTTCATTTCCTGGGTTCTATGATCTAACTCCTGTCAGGAATCACTGTAACCGTATCCACATTTGTCGCTCAACCACCCTATCTCTTCGACATGGTTGAATCCGCCTCTTTACGATGGGCTCCGATCATTGGCGGTCTTCTCGGTAGGCAGCCAACATTTCTTTAACCTTCGACTTTGGCATAACTCCAGCTCTAACATTTTTATCACGCTTTGCAGGATACTCCTTCGGCTACTGGTTCAACCACTGGATCCATAAATCCCGCAATCCCAAAAACACCTGGTATCCCGAAGCCCGACTGCACGGTGTCTGGGTGGCGATCGGCGTCATGGCATGTGGCCTTCTCACGTACGGCCTGACGCTGCATTTCCAGAAACATTGGATTGGACTGGCGTTTGGGTGGTTGATGGTGGTGTTTGGGATGATTTCGAGTACTGTGTAAGTTTGTCCCCACTGGACCCTTCTTGTGCCAGTTCAGACTTGTGGCATGTGAATCTATACAAAGGCCATTTATCGACTGGAGCTAACGTGAATTGACTAGATCGATCACTGCCTACGCGCTTGAAAAATACCCCGACCAATCGACCGTTGTCTCGGCGATTATCAACGCCTGGCGCACGGCGAGCGGTTTCTCGGTGGGATATTTTCAGCCGGCGTGGATCGCGCGAAACGGCATTGCGGCGGTGTTTGGGACGCAGATTGCGGTTGTGGTAGCAGTGTTGATTCTTACTATCACGCCGGTGATTGTTCTTGGGAGAAGAAGAATGAGGGGGGAGTAAAGTTGGGGGCTAGCGATCTTATACTCTGTAAATCTTCAAAAAAGGCAAAATATATGTAGTAGAACACATTCAATACGATGTAAAACGATAATTCCAATTGCGTGTCAGGTTCTCCCCGGACCACTGATGTCATATTCAAATTGAGAGAGGTCCTCTCATATCATTGATTTATACCGTGTAACAATTCGATGGCGAGCCATACAAACACCATGCTGGTGGTGATCAATCCCTAGAATAAGTCTGTGAAGTCAGTCAGTGAGTGGTGCTGCTCGCTCACCTAGTCCCGGCAAGCCCCACCGACGGTGGCGCCCGAAAAACCCACTAAAAACGTGGACGAAAAACAAAAAAGAAAATTATAATGGGATGAACCGGGATTGAACCGGTGACCTCACGATTGCCAGACGAACTGACTGACTGAGTGACTTCAGTCGTGCGCTCTCCCAACTGAGCTATCACCCCACTGGATGATAAGTGGCCAAAATAATAGCTACATGAACAAAAGCTCAACATTCGACGCACTCAAAGGCTGCAGCAGGCCAATGTTTCGCCGGATCAGCACCAGGACGAAACCCACCTTGTGGTGCGGCGTCGATCGTTTCCGATGACGGACGGGTGTCAGAAGATCAGCTCCAGAGATGAACCGTGGATCGGGAGGTGCCATGGCTTTTTTGACGATATGGCAGTGGGCGATTATTCACGGGAGGTATATTTAGACTTGCTGGTGGTGGTGGTGGCTGGAAGGACGAGTACTTTTAGGAACCCGGGGTAGGATTAGGTGGAACTGATTGTAAAGCTAAAGCTAGAGTAACGAATAATTATATGCACGCTTCAACATAAGTAGCTTCAAATCCAGACAATTTCCTCCCTGTAACGCCGATCGCCGACCGAGTAAAGCAGACCGATTTTCGTAGCTGTTCGTAACGAGGACGTGTCCAGTTAAACGCCAGAACGAAAGTATTGACATGTAGAGAATTATTAATAAAGAAGTAAAAGGGAATAGAAAGCGCAGAGATCCCAAGAGAAATCAAGCAAAATCAATCATGTCGTCGATGCTCGCATCTGAGAACAAGGTGCAAGTAGTGCTCAGGAGACTCTGCTCGGAGTCACGACGAGCGACGTCAATCTCCTGCATGGCCGAGTCTGACAGCTGCAGAGACTCGTCAAAGTCCAACCCTGCCTGCTGCTCTTGTTGCTGCGTGGAAATCGAACTGTCTGGCGACGAGGATAGGGGTCCCTTGGGATCACTCAATTCCGGCGTGCGCAGGATGCGATCCTCCCGGTGCGTGACCTGGCTGACCATCTGCTGCAGGTATGTCTTGATGGCCTGGTCATCGCACTGCGAGTGTCTCAGGAGTTCGTCTTTCAGGTATAAGACCTCCCCGTGGAGCTGAGCCACTTCGGCCTCGAGCCTGGCCTTGTTCTCCGCGGCCACTTGGAACTGGCCTTGCAGTCGGTTTGTGTTCTGACGCTTCTTTTGCCGACACTTACTGGCGGCCATGCGGTTTCGCTCGAGAAATTTCTCCCGTTTTTCTTTCTCTTCTTGGCTTGCATTTTTCTTGGGTTTGGGGGGGTTGTGGCGTCGTCCCGATCGCTTCGGGGGTTGTGGTTGGATAGATGTCGTCTTGTTGGAAGCGGGTTTAGGAGGCCACGAGGAGGTAGGTCCTAATAGAGATTCAAAGCTTTCTTCATTGTGTCCAAGAGAAGCCGGTATCTCGAGCCAATCCGGCATTAAAGGGTTGTTGAAGAAGATCGGGGAGGGATCGGTTGCTGTAGGTTCTGCAGCAGACAGAACGTCGGGGCCGGGGCCGTGGAGACCGAGTTCTGCAGTCATTTTCTTTATTGAGCGTGTTGAAAAGCCAGTGGTGAACCAATTTGTATGTTGATGAACAGAGGCGATAGAAAAGGCGCTGGATGGAAGAAAAGTATGAGTGATCGGTTGACAAAAAGGTCTAGACCCAAGCGAGCAGTAAGGGAGCAAGGGTCATGACTACTATATATACTGTGCAAAGGCAGGAGGAGCGTCCCAGATCCGGCCGGATCTGGCACCACAAGGCAGGGAACAATGAGGAGAAATAACAAGCCCGGGGTGGTTTGTAGGGCCAGTCAGAATGGGTCGAGAAGCCAGTGGAGGGAAGCTGGAAGTTGTATCCGTCATAGACTTGCGGGATGCACCCGCCGGACGAGACCCCCTTGGGCTGGTGATTGGGCGGAGAAGGGCGCCGGAAAGCTTGCGGTTGTGGGCCTTCCCACGTCATTCCATCCCGCTCGACAGCGACCCTCATTCTGAAGGAATATTGCATGCGCTGTTTTCAAAGGCCGAGCCATCGCGATATGACGTTTACTGTTAAGCTTCAACCCAATGAGAGAGTTGCCGTCGTACCGCTCTGGGATGTCGGACCACCTCAACGCGTAGCATGTCGATGCACCGCGGAACCTAGTTTGTCCCGGGGTATGCGCCCCCCCCGAGCGTTTTTACTCAACATAACTCTATTCTCGCCGGTTGTATGGGCCTGCATTTGGGAAGAGCTTTCTACTGAAGAGGCTTGTATGGATTTCCGCGGGGACGAACGATTTCTGTCTTCACAACGCATTCTTCTTCCCTCTTCCCCAGACAGTCCAAGATGTAGACTGGTGTCTAGAACCCCAGATGACAGGTTCAAATCAGGAAAATTAGGGAGATCTGTCGATCAGCGATTAGATAATCGCCACGATCCTGATCGAACGTTCTTTGAACTAGTTATGGACTGGGGTGATCGGTTGCAAATCTCCCCTGCAGTACGGAGGAGGTCGATCATAACTACCCCAATCGTCATCCATCGCATAATCCGCCATGGTGGATTGAGCTGCGACTGGTTTTTAGCCAGCCGTTTGGGGTCATCAACAAAAGTACCGTGTGGCGAACCTGTGGTACGAGCGTTGGCATCCAAGATTCTCCGGGTTTGGGCCATTTCACCCATTATCCGGTTAGGAACTTGTGGGTACACCAGGTTTCCACGTGATAATAGGCGTCTTTTCCTCTCCGATGCGTCAGCAGTCCAGGCTGTGTAGCATCTTCAGTTGAGTGTAAATGCTAGGAAATCATGCCTAACGATTCAGATAGCGAGATCACAGATAAATGTACACTGTCTAGCGCAGTCAATAATTTCCTGACTCGCGCCCAAACCTGGACAAAGTGATGTCAAAGCGATGCATTTCAAAGGAATCAACTACAGCTGCAACCTGGAAAAGAGGATAGGCAGGGATTACTGCCCGAGGCACCCGTAGCAGCACGCCACCTTCCCAATGCGGAGCAACCAGGCGGGAGCAACGCTAACCTTATGCGGAAGGCGTCTGAATAGTTTTGATGCCTTGCTGCCTGAATACTTCCCGGGTATGATTAATAAATGCTTTGTTTTGTTGGTCAATGTTGGTCAATAGCTAGTCATGTCAAGATAACTTTGTCTAGCTTCCATGATTGAGAAAGGTGTGTCAAACATCTTGTTATGTTGCAGATGTTTTCCTACACAGCAGGACTGAACTACTTTTGCTTCCCTGGCGACCTGCAACGAGGGAACAGACATGCACGTGCACCCCACTGCATGTTCCAAGATTCCATGTTTTTGAGGAATCCCGAAACATAGTATCTGCCTTCGCACATAGGTAAAGTATTTTGTTTGGCTTGAATACGGGGTTTCCCAAAGAGCATTAATCCTCTTGCCAAAGCTTTAAATGCCGTGGCGAGTCGTCAACCACCCGGTCTATCCCAAGTCTCCAGGTCACAAATTGATATAGTCTTTTGCTCGACGCTAGGAACGAGTTCAAATAACCGAAAAAGAGTAGGCCCATTGATACGCGCACTATTGTTGGTAGCGCCATTGAAAGGGATTGATGTGAGTCCCACAACTGACTGCCAGTAACCACAGATTCGTCCGAGTTTTGCCAGGTCGACTTAGCTCAAAGCTTGCTACTATCAAACGCGTCTTGAAGGAATTTCCTTGTTGCAGATTTGCCTGAAATTCATATATCCCCTTTTGGTTTCAATGATTCCGATGGTGTTAAGGTGTACGATAACGAGCCCTATGGATCGCCAAAATTCCAGTTCTAGCCCCCAAAAGCTCCAGTGGGTCTGCAAATCTGCATTTCCTCAGTGAGAAGCGTTGCCAAAAAGTATAGGATAGCCGCATTGAGGCTCGATGAGGCTCGGGGTGACCCGTTTAACAGCCTCACGGCTGACAATGAGATGCTGCTACATGGAACCAAATTCACTCTGACGAATCTGTCAATCGGTCATTTCAACTTCATTCTCCTTTTCACCGTCATTGTCAACTCAACCTGACCCTCACCTGCGACCGCAACCCAAAGATAGTTCTGGTTTCGCAATCTGCAGCATAAATGAAAACGAGCGCCGTCGCCTAGAGATTATGTTCAGTGTCCACCCGATGAGATGGCGTTCTCTACCAACCGTCGGATGAGTCCCAGCAGGGAAATGACCCCTAGCGCAATTAATCCAACGAAGCTATTAAATAAAGGGTCATCCAGACCATACTGGTATATAACTCGCACCACCCGGATTTGCGAGCCAGAATCCTGCCTTCCAGGCACCTCAAATAGCACGACCAGCACTCACAACGGGGGGAAATCCTTTACCCAATCGATGGCTGACGATAATATCACTACTCGCAGTGGCACAAGCTGTCACAGTCATAACAATTAGTCAATAGCTTCACATGACAAAACCCATACACACTGTCATATCATACTTCTGAGTATGCAAAATGCGCATTCGGTGATTTGCGACGAAAGGTACATTGGCATGGAGTTGGGACCGGAGTTTATCCAAGCCTGGAAGAGCATCATGGCGTAGTAGCAACACTTACCGAGGCCACCGATAGTGTCGGCTAGAGATTGGGGGCTATTTTCACGGAGGTATTCCAGTTCGAAATGCCAAAATCGCAACAACTGCCCAGGGCTATATACAGGTCTCAGAGCCATTTCTTGGACCCCCGACTGTCTGTGAACCCTACTAGAATTATAATCGCAATTTGAGGTGCCTGGAAATGTGTGCAAGATGAATATCAAAACTGCCTTGAACATAGCCGATCAAATTCCAATTTCCATCGATTTCGTGCCGACGTTTTATTGGTGTTAGGTTAGAGTAGCGCCAATAGCGTACTTTTGCCACGAGCTATAGAGTGTTTAGCGGTTCTTGGCATCGGGTTAGTCTGCCCCTAGAAAAACGATCTTTCTGCCTTGATCGAGGGGAAAAATTGGTCTTCAATTCCAGTCTCCACTGATCGGGACCAGACCAAGACAAAGAAGAATGGTTTCCACCAGGAGCCGGCAGATCACCTGTCTGATTGTTACACTTCTCTTGGCCTTGCAGGTTCATGCGATAACCCGCATGCAGCCCATTGGAATTGACCTTGGGCCAGAATTAGTGTGAGTGATTATCTGGCTACCATTCAAGCGGGATATTTGGGTCGATCCAACTGACGAGGAATGCTAGGACGGCGGCGTATGCCTATGATAACGATAATGTTACTATTATATCTGCCGTCAACCCTGATGTAGATGACCCTTATCGGGATATCATGCTGCGTTTGCAGCTGCTCTATTCACAAGAACGTCCGTCGGCGTTCGCAAAACACAAGCCTGCAACTTCTGGCACTCTCAACGCAGCCAAGAGCGCCATGCGATCTATTTTCTCTACGATTGAACCGTACCTACCGTATCTGCACGACGTGGGCCTCCCGCCCTGGCTCGGTGGTGCCATGTCAATGGCAACCAGGACAATCTCTGCATTGTTCGGGGCCGCTGACAGGTATTTAATCGACCCTGTACCACCGGAGGACATCAAACATGAATTTGCCAGAGTACTCCGGCTGGCCAAAGAACATGCAGAGACAGAGTACGACATCAAGATTCAATCCGCCTTCTTCAGCTCTCCGAGTTTCTTCAACTCCACACTGAACAATCTGGTTGTTGAAGCAGCCAAAGAGGTTGGTATCAGGGCCAGTAATATTGTTCTCCCAAGGCCTATTGCTGTTACTTACGCGTATGACGGCGGCCGCAGTGGCGGGAAGGGCATTCGATATTTAATCATCGACCAGGGAGAATACCACTGTGACTTGCACACAGCGCATATGGGAGAACCAGACGATGAATACAGGATCAAGGAGGTTTTTTTTCCGATGGAGCCCTTTTCTAGCGCTAATATCAACAGGCGGCTAGCGGAGAAGTTAATTGGCCAGTCGAAGGATATGAAGAGCCAGGTCGCATGGGGAGCCAAGAGGGGCGATCTCTGGCAACCTATTAAGAAGGCAAGATTCTTGATCCGAGATGACATCGAATCTGAGATAATAGGAGAGGAGGAATTCGAAGCACAGCATTTGGACGAATATCCCCTGGACTTGATGAACTGGGGAGACGGGAGTGTTCAGGCCGTGTTGAAGTGGAAAGACGTTCAGAATGAGGAAAACGAATTTGTGGACGCGTTGGCATCAAATATCAAGACCGTGATGGTTGCCTTGAGAGGTTAGCATTCCTCCATCCCACCCAGTTGATCGAAAATGGCTGTGGCTAACGTATAGGACAGGATGGCGAAACCAGGAAAGTCAGGGAGCATCAGATGAGAGTGAAACACCAGAGGAGGTTGATCGCGTCGTCATCTTAACCTCGCTTTACGATGGACAGTTGATCAAGAGAGCTGTACAGTCAGTGGTTGGTCAGTCAGTTGAAGTTATCGGGGGCACTGTTCGTGGATTTCAGTTGGCTGCAATAGGTGCCTCACACGCAGCCTTGGCGACACATCGGACTAAAGCATGGGCGAAACCGGGATCGTCCAAGAAACACGACGAGCTCTAGGTTAGGTGTATGGATACACGGGCAGACTATCCCTTGTTGCTTGATTGCTAAAGTTGCTGACAACTCCTTTCGTGATATACTTATGTGGAGCAGCCATGGTTGCAACGATGTCAACAGCATCATCAACAAAAACACTTTTTTTGGCCCTTTGAACAGATACCCTGCCTTTCATTAAACAGCATGGGATTCCCGGATTTTCAAATGTCGGTCAAACCCGCCATCAGCAGTGTTATTCATCATCTCCACTTTTTCGTCACAGTTTCCAGGACAGAGTGGATCACCCGAACCAAACATTTCATTCCATTCGCAGACTCTGCCGGGAGATTAACCGAGTTCTCCAGATTCAGGCACTGGAAGTTTCTGCTCGGAGGCGGATTCGACCGATTTTATTCAGAAATCGGAGACTTTTGGTCAGCACATGGTAGTAGCGGTGATCAGCAGCAGGGGTAACCTTAAATTCTTCTGCCAGACCAAAGCAGGGGGTTGTCTGTTAAAATTTCCAAGTCTCCGGGTTATAAATTAGAGAAAGAAGTTGCCGGTATATTAGAAATCAAACCTCGGATCGTTTTGTGCTTTGCAATCACTGTAGACTTATCCAGTTGTTCCGAGGCAGAGTATATAACGTAGCTTTGCCCCTGTCAGGTCTTTAACCTTGTTCAAGCATAATACTATATTCATCCTCTCAACACATACACACAATGGCAAACTGGCCCGACGTTCCTACCAAGCCCGCTGAGGGCATCTCATACTTCACGCCCGCTCAGAGCCCGCCGGCCGGTACTGCGCGGGATCCTCAGACGAGCGGAAAGCCCATTCCCAAGCTGTTCAAGCCTCTCACTATCCGCGGCACCACATTCCAGAACCGCCTTGGAGTATGCAGCCTTGTTACCCCTTTCCCACCAACCCACCTCCTAACTTGTACTTCTAGTTGGCTCCTATGTGCCAATATGGCGCCGACGACGGCCACATGACCCCCTGGCATCTCGCCCACTACGGCGGAATCGCGCAACGCGGCCCCGGAATGATGATCATCGAAGCCACGGGTGTTGTCCCTGAAGGCCGTATCACCCCCCACTGCGTCGGTCTCTGGAAAGACTCCCAAATCGACTACCTGAAGCAAGTTGTTGAGTTCGCCCACTCGCAGGGCCAAAAGATCGGTATCCAGCTGGCCCACGCTGGCCGGAAGGCCTCGACCGTCCCGCCCTGGCTCGGCGGCGTGACGGCCACGAACGCCGTCGGCGGATGGACCGACAACGTCAAGGCTCCTAGCGCGATTCCCTTCGCGGAGGGCGAGATTGTTCCTAAGGCTATGACTAAGGAGGATATCCAGGAAGTCAAGGACGCATGGGTGGCTGCGACTAAGCGCGCCGTGCAGGCGGGCGTTGATTTCATCGAGATTCACAACGCTCACGGATACCTGCTTTCGTCGTTCCTAACGCCCTCGGCGAACCAGCGCACGGACAAGTACGGCGGTAGCTTCGAGAACCGCATCAGGCTGTCCCTTGAAATCGCTCAGTTGACCCGCGACACGGTCGGGCCTAACATGCCTGTTTTCCTACGTGTCAGTGCCACTGATTGGTTGGAGACCAGCAAGCCCGAGGAGAAGGGTTGGAAGTTGGAAGACACGGTGGACTTTGCCCGGGCGCTCGCGGCCCAGGGATGCATTGACTTGATCGATATCAGTACCGGAGGTGTGCACAGCGCGCAGAAGGTGACGTCTGGAGCTGGCTTCCAGGTGCCGTTTGCGACTGCTGTCAAGAAGGCCGTTGGCGATAAGATGGCTGTCGCGGCTGTCGGTATGATCAACAACGGCAAGCTGGCTGAGCAGATTCTGAACGAGGACGATCTGGATGTCATTCTGGTTGGACGTGCCTTCCAGCGTGACACTGGATTGACGTGGCAGTTTGCTAAGGACCTGGATGTTGAGATTGCCATGGCTGCCCAGATTCGTTGGGGCTTCACGAGCTTCCGCAATGCCTCGGAGTATATCCAGCCCAACTCGATGAAGGCGTCGATTTTTGATTAGATCTGATTACGAGTGATAGCATGAACGAGTACTAATAGACTAGAATATACCTATAGACATTTGAAAATTATTCACTACTTGAATGAATGTACTCCTGCAAATTGGCAGACATAGATTACACATATTTCAAATTCAGAGATTCAACCAAATCAATGAGAAAAAGTAGAAGGGAAACATTCCAGGGAGTGTAACCTGCCGACTAACTTCTGTAGACCAGGCGGTAATAAAAGCGGCTTTCCTGTTGTTCCTCAAGTTTGCAGACCAAAGGAATGTTGTTCATCTACAGTCAAATACTGCACCCCTTTTCCTAACCGATCAAATAAAACCTGCACTTCCAGTTTGCAATGCCAACAACCAACTGTGATACATAACCCCTTAAGCGCGAAAATGAAGCAATGGGCTAGAAAGTTTCGCCTGTCACTAGTGCATTCTTAACCCATGGGGATCAACGTCTCCCTAGGTGCTCTCTGCATCCCGCTTATAGGATCCATAGGTGGTATAAGGGGCGTAGGACTTGTAAGGGGCGTAATTTCCATAGTCGGTTGGAGGTGGAGGACGGGGAGGGTGGTCATCGTCTCCCCTCTTCTCCTCCGTGTCACGCTTGTAGGTGCGGTAGTCCTTGTACGGCGCATAAGAGCGGTAGGGGGCATAATTTCCATATCCATCGTCTGGAGAGTCGGCATGATCTTCGTTGTCGGCGTCATCCACGCCCCGTTTATAGTTGCCATAGGTTGTGTAAGGGGCATACGACTTGTACGGAGCATAACTTCCATAATCGGTTGGGGGCGGGGGAGGTTGACTATCATCACCTCTCTTGTCTTCCAAGTCCCGTTTGTAGCTGCCGTAGGTAGTGTAAGGGGCGTATGATTTGTAGGGAGCATAGCTTCCATAATCGGTTGGTGGAGGAGGGTGGCCGCCATCGCCTCTCTTCTCCTCCGCATCTCGCTTGTACTGCCCGTAGGAGGTATAGGGATCGTACTTGGCGTAAGGCACGTATCCGGCGTCATCGACAGGGTGATCATCACCGGCCTCGAGATCCGTGTCTGCTTTGTCCGCGACGGGGAGTGCACTCACTCCCACAATGAGAGCGAGGAGGAGTGGTCCACGCAGGAGACGCATGTTGAGGAGGGCAGTAGACTGGCCTTCGAATTATGAGTATATTCCTGATTCAATTCTGAGTTGACTATTTCGATGAAGAAGCTCGAGTTGGGGATATGGGTTCTGCCTATAAATAAACATCACCTCCTTACAACGAGGCTCCAATTGATGAACCACTCTCCGTCATAATGACCAGTATAGTTGAATAGTGATCATAGCATTCCTAAATACGAGGTTTAGTGGAGATCATGAGGGGGGGAATACTGGCCATTTGCGAAATTGCGTGTTGGAGTACTATGATGAAAGCTAATAGTAGCAGGTTACATTGTCCATTCAATGGTATTGTCACAGGCAAATGCAACAAAAATAGAATAATCATAACAGAAGGTTACATCCGTTCGCTCAGCCTTAAGCCATGTACCGTAGGACGTCGATCAACCGTTCGTGTTCCAACCTAAATCATCGAAATCTCGGAAGCCTCGGACACCTCACCCACGGCATGACATGCAGGTGCAAGAACAAAAAAGCTTAATTGGCACAAAGGAACTCAATTAATCAGTATACAATGCTCGTGTTCAAAATTAGCTAAGTCGGAGTGAGCGGTCGAAGCTTCTCCACATTTGAAATACGAGGTGAACATGAAGTCTTGACGTCAGGGCATGACGGCTCCAGCCCTAGTTACTACGAACGCAAAACTAACTTATTGGGGGTTTCTCACGTAGATATGCAGCTACAGACTACTTCAATTGCTCGCGATCTGGTCTTCTTGATTTTGAAAAACACTTTGCACCAATTGGTCGCTACCTAGATTTGAGTGAATCCCCTGCAAGATGTCCTACTCTCCGATCGAGACAGATGCAGGCACAAACAAGAATTTGCTATCGGAAGAAGAGTCGGCAAAATGGGGACCCGACGAGAAGGTCAAGACAAAGAGATTTCCGTCGTGGTGGACGGTGATACTTTACCCTATAGTCCTTGCCATTGTCTTCGCCTTTGGGGGTCTGGCAGGCTACCGTTGGAACGATATCGACGGACTATGCAGTCACCACGTATCTCAATATTGTAAGTAACCCCCCTCTTACAAACGGGAACAAACTGACTCTTCACAGCGCCCTTATTCAATGACGTCGATGTCAAATATCATGTTGAAAAGTTCAATGGGGAGTTCATAAACCAAAATATATATCGCCAAGATGCCAGCCCCGAGGTTGATGCCGCATGGGAAGCGCTGGGAACTGACTGTGAGCTCCGATTCCTTTGCTTCTAGAACATAGCCTAATAATGTAGATCGCCCACTTCGGGTTCCTCCAGAAGATGCTGAGAAGTCTGGCATCTCACCTGATCAAGTCAAGATCAACGATGAATATGGCGGGGGATACCCTGCCAATTTGGAGGGACTACACCATCTTCATTGCCTGGTAAGATATCAACTCCACAACTGAGATTAAGATGCTTACCAATCGATCTTAGAACCTTCTTCGCAAGTCTCTGTACTATAACTACGACTATTACCACGAGCGCGGCGAAGGCGCCTTTGTCAATGCAGACCACGTAGTCCGTATCCATGTTTGTATGTGCACCCCAGAGCCTATCCAACTACAACTGCTGACAAGTCTGAAGCCCACTGCCTCGATATACTTCGTCAGCAACTGATGTGTACGGTTGATACTGGGGTGCTAGGCCGGGTATGGGTCTTTCCTGACGAACCAACTCCGTTTGTGGACTTCAACACCAAACACAAATGCAAGAACTTCGATGCGATTCGGCAATGGGCAGAAGACAATCAGCTGCCGGAGCAGCCTCCGGCAAACTTCATCCAGCAGCTCCCGAAAAAGGGGGAGAAGGTTTACAAGGAGATTCCGTGAAAGAGAGGATGTTTGATCTATTATTCAGTCTACTGGTCATGATAATATATACTCCTTGTTATCCTGTCGATATCACCGCACGAAACAATGCATATATTAGTAGGCAATATTTAACAATGGCTATCCATAGCCAGAACTGTTAACACCCCCTACATTTCTCTGGGAGCAACCAAGTAGCCAATAGCGGAGAATGAAAAGGTCAACGGTGGGCATAGTAGAGACTTATCAAAGGTTGCCGACTGTGACCTACGTTTCGACGATTTGGGTACCTATTTCCAAGTTGATGGTCCCGGCTCACTGGCAGCACAAGGGCGTGATGGGATTTTTGGATTCGGAGGTTCCCCTTCTTGGCTTCGTCGAAATTGTATCATAAGCAAAATATAATAAATCTACCATTATCCGAGATTGTTTCGAAGTGATGATAATTTCGCAATGTTTTACTGCTTAGGGCGCTGAACATCTCTAATCACGTTCCAAACTCAGCGATTCGCCGGCTCAAAGTTCCGTCCCATCATTTGCCCTATACACCCATGATGCGCACTAGTCATAGGTGTCGCCCCGTGCGTTTCTGACGTATACACAACAGTCTTTCAGCACTTTGCCCTAGATAGAGGAGAGTTCAGCTGACCTGTACAAGACCGCAGAGGTGTCGGCAAAGTGGGAGCCGATTTCATGTCGATTATGGAAAGATTTGTCGCCAGACAATTTACATTGGATAGCCAATGGATCGTATATTCTTTCAATTGCCCTCAGTAGGCAAGCCCTGGCATGCCGGTCAGAATCCCAAAGGACACAAATAATTGGGCTTTATTGCAAGGTCCGTGGTCTTCGGTGCTTTGACCGGAGCGTAAAATTGAACAGGGGCGTGGTCACTAAAAAAGCCATTTTGATGGTCGCTTCGACGTTAGTTTTCTACCAGTAATAAAGCGAGACTTTTGTTGGACACGCCACAATTGAACTGAATTGATTAATCTCAAATTCTTTTGGAAAGTTAAAGGCCGGGCAACAGAGACCTCACGACCAAATTTTAATGTAAATGGTACGAACTTTTACTGATACCCGATTTGTTCTCCGAACCTGCGGCGATAGAGTCGGTTCCTCATGCTGCCAAGACAATAGTTTGACCCTTTTGCTCCCCTAACCCCATATGGCTTGTTGTACTTTGGCGGATTCACCATAAACCTACTGGATCCTGGACCTTAGCGCAACCTGGAAATCAACATTGGCCGTATGAGAGCATGTCAAAAGTGATCCACTAAAGACAAGCAGTTAGAACACTCGAAGTCTATATTATACTAAACATCGTACTCCTGGCCCTCGAAACAGGTACCTATTATCACAATAAATGATGTTCAATTCAACTGACGGCGCACTGACGCCGCAACCATTACCAGAAGAAACAGTCTCTCACGACGGCTGGATAATTCTGGGCATTGCACCACCGTTAACATTATTATCCACTATTTGTGTAATCCTGCGAATGCTTTCACGTCGAATGGCATCATCACTACAGATAGATGACTGGATTAGCTTAGCGTCTCTTGTTCCTGCCTACGTTGCAATGATTACTTGCATGATGTCAGTCACTGTCGGACACGGCGGCTATCATGTAGTGCAATACAGCAAATCTCAGCTGGAATCCTGGGTCAGAGTAAGAGCCAAGCATATTGAACCCTTCTGTACCTCTTGCATATCCGCAAGTGTATGGTTTCGACAAAAGCAGCTGGAGAACTGACTGCTCATTGACGTTGTAGGTGAACGCGATCTTCAACATTATGTACCATCTAAGCATTACGTTAACGAAAATATCGATCTTGCTCTTTTATCGCCGTCTTTTCAGACTGCACCAAGGGGTGATAACTCTTATATACGCACTCATTTCCCTGGTTATCTGCTACGTTGGAATATCAGTCGTGGGTAACTCCTTTGGCCTCGCGAGGTGGAAGGAGCCGTCCCTGGAAAAGCACGTTAAAGTCATCAGAGCACTTGACTACGCAATGAGTATTCTAAACGCAATACTCGAGATACTAGTTCTCATAATCCCCCAGCACATAACCTGGCGAATGCGATGGACACGAAATAAGAAGCTTCTTGTTTCGGGTGTCTTTATAATAGGAGGCGTGTATGGTCAAATATTTTGATTTTCCCTCTCTGGGGCAGGAATATACAGGCTGTCTAATCCCTTATGTGCACAGTGTCTGTGCTCTCGGTATCGTGCGAGCTGTGTTCGTAACGACTGTCTCGCCGATGGATCTGACTAGTAAGTGAAGGCCCAACGGTATGCCGGAGTTTTATGCTTCTCTTACAATCACGTTATGGTCGAGCTAAGATCTTCGAAATTTAGATACTACCTTGCTTCCAATCACATTATCCGAAGCGGAGATAAACGTTGGCATTATCTGTTCCTGCCTTCCAATGTTTCCACATCTCCTACGGCACTGGATAAAGAAGTTCAAGAAAAGAAACAGTCATACCCCCAGCTCATACAGGACCTTCCAGTTAACCGTTGGCAGAGCCCCGGTTCGGCGATTTCTTGGAGAAGCCGGAGTACAGGATTCAACTGAAGCTCTCAATCTCGAGGCCAGTACAATTGGCCACTCAGATAGCCTCAATATGAAGGTGATGAAGAGCCCTCGGGTGCATGATCGGACGCCGGAAAATTCGGATACTACTTTGACGGCACGGGACTGAGTGACAAATATATCGCTACTAGTGAAACCTTCAGGTTATAGCTATTCAATGTCTTTTTCTTCTAATGGTATCGGTGAGATTGATGTACTTGCAGTTTTCAATAGTCATTTGTCTGGCGATTCTGAACAAATGGTATCTGTTTATACCTGCAAAGCAAAGGTGCATTGGCGATTTTCCTATGATTAGGGACGCGGCTGAACAGTCAAGGGCGGTCTTTGGTATCGGGTAATCCGGTGGCCAGGCCGTTCCTTGGCCTTGGAGTACGTTAGCTATGTCCATGAAATAACCACACCACTCTCAAGTCACTTTTCTCTACCAACAGCAAGGGTCTGAATACTAAGCAGGGGTTGAACAAAAGAGTGAGATGAGTACTATAGGGAAGCACCACAAAGAGTTTGTCCCCAGAGTATCTTTGCTTCTCGGCATCATGGTATTTTTCATCTTATTATCCACATGGGTTTGCTAACTTCTATTCTTTTTTTTTCTTTTTTCTTTCTTTTTTTTTTTTTTTTGGTGGCCAGGGAACAAGCCCCTTTGTCAACCTAGAGAGTAGCGTCAAGTGTTGAATGCCAGGCTAATAATATATAATTAAATATAGTTCGGGAATAGAGTACCGTAATCCGCCGAAATTGCCAGGCGTGGGATTCGCACCCAGACAGGTCTTGAGCATGCTAACCCAATCATCTAGGCCGGGTTCGAAAATTTGTAACTCGAGTGGGTTCCAGACAAAGGTACCGAACAGAGAGTATGTTTACGGGTAGAGAGATTGCTTATCGGGTAGTTCTGTCTCATATTAGCACCACAGTCTCTAGATCTCGAGGGTTCTTGGTGCACAGCTTAACGAAGCTAAAATAGTCAGGGGCCTATGCGCTCGGACTTCCAGGCCTACATGTTGGTGTCTGTCAAAATGCGCAAGCCCCTATTCCCCAGTAATTGGTAGTGGAACGTGAAAACAGTCTGTCCATCCTAATGAAGTTTTCTATGCCCAAAAGGCTTGGTTGTCGCCGTCCGGTTGGCTACCGACCCGCCGGTACAAAGAAATATCTGGAACCAGAAAAGCCTTCAGAATAAGGCTTTGTAGAAAGTTGGTAAAGAGAGAGATCATATCTGACCTTTGAGGAGGTCACTGGTCTGTGATTAGTGGAAATAATCAGAGATTGACCCGATGTTCCATGTTTCCGAAACCCAGTCATTGCTCAATGTATACCTTCCTTGACGGCTCGAAAGTGAGAAATAAATGAAGGTACTAAATAACCCTGCAGCCGGGCACTGGGATTGGCTTCTTTTCCTTCTTCACATACGGTCCATACTACAGTCAATCTTCTGAAATGGTGCCTTCCGCCAACAAAACGCCTTCGATGCCAGATGGCCTCGGTCATGATGTCTTGAAATTTCTCATATCGGGCACGATTGCACTCTTGGCTAGTATTGTAATTGTGGCCCTACGCTTCTTCTCGAGGCGGTTGATACGCGCTGTGAGCCTGGAAGACTGGATGTGTTTAGCAGCACTTGGCTTTGCCGTTGGATTCTGGATTTCCTTTACTCTACAATTGACAATTGGGCGAGCCGGATTCCACCAAAATGAATACAGTCGATCTCAAATAATAACCTATGGGAAGGTGATCAACTCCCCCAGTCCCTGGGACTATTTTTTTCTCGAGTCAAAGGTTGACCAATTCTGCAGCTCATGTTAGCAACCAACACTACCTTTCTCTGTTCTGGAACCTTTGTCAAGGTTTCTATCTTGCTTTTCCTCAAACGCCTGTTTGCCGTACATGAATCATTTGTGAGATTTCTGTTCATCATGATTGCAATTGTCATAGCATATGGTCTTGGCACCACACTTGTCACCATATTTTTCTGCGATCCAATCGTGGCGAACTGGAAGTATTGGATACCGAAAAAGTGCCCATCACCCAGGCCGTTTCTCTTCAGCGTCGTCATTATCAACATAGTATTAGACGTTGCTATCCTTATATCCCCACAACCACTCATCTGGCGCTTGCAGATGGGCTGGAATCGCAAGGTGCTTGCGTCGTCTCTTCTCATGGTTGGTGCCTTGTACGTCTCTTCGGTCCCGCTCGATACGTACCTGGAACCTAATAGTCTTCTAGGACCTGCATGATGAGCGTTTTACGCTTTGTGGCGTTGCTACAGCTCGTTCCGCATGATTTTATCTGTGAGCTTAGTCCGCGTGCTGTAACTTTCTCTACGATGCAAGGATGCTAATTATTACAGATTCCGCAACAAAGGCTCAAGCCTGGTCCCTGTTCGAGCTGAATACAGCCATCTATTGTGCATGCATGCCCATGATTCCAAATCTTTTTCGGCACTGGAGGGGCAAACGTTTGACCGATAATTCCGGCGTATCGGGCTCGTCTGAGATATATGTCGGACGCCTACGTCGCACCTCAGTCTCCAATTTACAGGACTCCACCGAAGGATTATATACTAATATTGAGCTCGGGGATCAGAGAAGTCAGAATGACGAGGCTAAAGTATTCTCGGTACGAGTGCAGACAGACATACGGACCCATTGGGAAACGACGTCATCCAGAGCACGGCCTGAATTTCATTGACATTCTACATGTAAAAACTTTGTTTATCTATCTTTGTCTCCTATGCCTTTTATGAAGGGAAGATATTTTTTATAACTAATTCATAGATAGTCCTTTCTGTTCCTTCCTGTTGCTTTTTTTTTTTTTTTTTTTTTTTTTTTCTTAGAAGGGCTTGATACTAGACCTATAATTCTATGCGTGCTGCACCCTATCGTCTAAGAATTACGAATGAGTGTGCAGCGGAAGCTTCTCCTGTCTATGCTGTTTCTGTTAGGTGACTTGTGGGAGTTGTCCCCGGCTTTTTTAGTCTCACTTTATGCTTTACTGATCGGACAGTTATCATCTGTATTGTGAGTATATTACGCATTATATCGTTGACGAGTATGGAGATGAGTGATCTTAGCTGTGAGCTCGTGCTTATCGGGGGCAGCCTTGGCCAACATCTCTATAATATGGTCTTGGATTCCTCCACCATTCCTGGAACATGGACTATAGTTAAAAAGAACATAAGCATGATACCTGCCTGAATTTCGATGTTACCTAGCATAATTTGCCACTTACAAATTGCACACAACGCTTCTACTTTCAAGTCGTCTACCACAGAGCTTCTATCGTTTCAAAAAATTCCTAATCGGAGGTCGTTCAAGGGGGCTCGGTTGCAAAATTCAAAAGAATAGCTGTTTAAGGACAGGAAACCGAGTAGGCTCTCTAGGAATCAAATGCTATTAGGACTAGTGGTTCACAAAATACCTGAGGATACATAACCTTCTATTTTGTGATACCATGTGTCACAGGAGTCATGCTTTCTTGCTGACACAATTGTCTATTTACTTGCATAACTTTATGTTGATTATCTCACAGCCCCGTACGGAGTACACTGCCCGAAGTACTTTTCAACAATGTTGCTATTTGCTGTTTGTTCCATCTTTTCCCTTCCCCCTTTGTTGTGGGAACGAAAAACTTACAACCATTGCCTCTCAGACCACCCCCTCAATATGTCAATCACCCAATGACGCAAGCCACCCAGCCATCTTACAGGGGTCAAACAAAGAACTCCTGCCGGTTAGTTGGTCTTCCAGTTTAACCCCTGGACTATTGGGCATCAAGCGTGAACTCAATTTTGCCGGATGGGCTTCCGTGTCTCTGAGCGAATTTATCTATCTTCCTCCACCCCAGTCTGCTTGTTGGTGTATTTTGTAGGATTCTTAGAACGTGCTTTGTTGCTACCTAATACCGCCAAGGGGCCAAGAATGTTTGACTATTGGCCCTGTGGCTGTTGGCCTTTTTCCTTTCTAGGGTCCCTGCGGGTTCAGCTGCGAGGTTCCATTTTGGGACTAGTCGCAGTGCATCCCATGTTGTTGATACCTGAGGTGTCGATGGGCCGTTGCATGTCAAGATGTGTGGGGATGTTGTTTGTCTAACTTTTCTCTATCTGTCTTCTTTTTATTTTCGTAATAGAGATAAGATTCAAGTCATAACAAGCATAGCAAGCTGAGCTCTGAGTACCGATTCGTCCGTCCCTGCTTTTTGTTTGGTTTATCTCTGAGTGGAGTGCTAATGAACGACAGAACGTCTTGCGAGGATTTCACTTTTGAGATGAGAACATGGGTGCTAGCTCAAGATGTTCCCTTTCAAAGCAGTTTGTGATGTATGTCCTCTGGCGAAGTCTGACAGAACTATATCGTCTAGGGAATGCAATAATTATACAAGGCTATTTACCTACAGTAGTCGTAGCTCTTACTTCTATTTCCGCGCAAATTACCAAGGTATTCCCGTTATTAAAGTCACTTACTCCTCGATTTAAGGGCAGATAGACGATAATGCAAGTTCTTAGCCTACGAATAATATCTGCCACCATTAACCTCTGCCGGCTAAGGGGATACTAGAATGGACGACAAGTAGTTGAATCATTTACCAAGAACATCTCTGCTTAGGATTTCTCAACCGGTACCATTTGGCCTATGCAGTCAGTGGCTTTCTGTCAACCAAGCTCCATCGCGTGAAGGCCCAAGCTGACCCCTGCACATTTTCTCGGGCGGCCTCCGCTAAAAGCCCTTTCATCTGATCTCTCATAGGAACCGTGTAGATATCCTTCCGAACCAACAACTCCGGGATCAAGAGGCTACATTCGTGCATCGGAACCAGGTGGTGTGGTGGTGTTTCTTTCATATCAACTTCAATATCTTCAGAACCCTGGTTGCGAAAGAGCGTGGGAAGATTTGGGACCCATGTGGGACGCAGTCTCGCATCGTCTCTCTGACTCAGTTTCAGGATTTGTTCCAGTGCATCGGCCCTGTTATGGGGGCTGGTCTCTCAATGCGCCACGTTGAGATATCTGATTCTGTCCATTGCAAGTACCCCCCTGGTTCTGAATTGCCAAATTGTGTTAGATGTATGCCTGCGGAATGGCTGAAGGGCGGATTATTGCTCTAGGGATGATACATACTCAAAAGCCTCTGCAACTTTCCAACAACCGCCGCGACATCGTCGTCGGAAAGTGCGGGGGAAAAGAGCCGAATTTGGGCCACATCAAACGCCTCAACAAGGTCTTGGGGTAGATCGGAAAGAATATCGCATTGTCGAAGTTTTATATTAGAGGGTAACCACTCGGGTGGTCCGGTGGCCGCAAACGAAGTATCCAGACCGTGGAGCTCAACAGAAGGTGGCAATTTGTCAGCCAAGTCTGATAACTAGCCACATTATTTTGCAATTCGGTCAGCAAAATGGACCAAAGCCAGGTAGAAGACTCACCCAGTGCCTGTTCCAATATCGGCAACTTTGAGGCTTGGATTCTCTGTTGGGATATTTGGGTGAAGAAGATATCCAAACAGACAGACCCAGAGGTAGTGTTGAAGATTGGTACTGGCTAAAAATCAGCTCGCTAAACCGACGACTCCGCGTTTTGCTTCAGTTAACACATACCGATTGTTGTTCTGATAATCGCGTGGAAATATATATTTGTTCTCAGCTTGCATCTTGTAGCGCGGTGCAGGGAAGTTTAACACGAGTGTCAGGGATACTCTGGGGGAAGCAAGGTGAGTGCGAAGAGGTGCGATCTTGATGTCTCGGGACAGAAGTAGGAAATAGGATACTGAATAAATACTGTCTCTTCTCGAATAACTCCCAGCCGTGATGTTGTTGACTTTATGGATGAGTTGTGCCAAGAGTAGAGAGAGAACAAAGAACAAATGAACCAATGAGCACACCATTGAACTTTAACTATTGTACCAACAATCCACACAGTTGTACAGTAGCAGGGGTTATGGAACACCTAATAATACGGACCAAGTAGCGTTGCTGCTATCCGAATCCCAACCATTCCATACACCTGTTTGAATACTATTTGCTCACCTTGCACCACAAGGCGCTTAGTTGCTGCACGATAATTCATTCAGTGGTCAGAAAGTGCACGGGATGTGGGTAGTATGCCATCTGTTGATATGGATAGAGTAGAGTTGGATTGAGACTTGTTTTGGAAAACTAGTGTCCAAGATTGTTGGTCTCGACATGGTAATCATAATAGCTTGGTCAAAGCCTCTCACCACCTTCCGTGGCTTGGCAAACGGACCTACGTGATAAAATAACTAGTTTGATGAGCCGGGATGTAATCGGCGGAGCCGTGGTTGGGATAATCTGGCCAACAGAGCCCTGGGAATGAATGGTTGGATTGTCAATGAAGAGCTATGAAGGACAGGCCAAGCAGTTACCCAGAGCTGCATACGATCTTTAGTTCTTTGAGCATGGCAAGATTTGTCAAATTGTGTCCGCAAGCATAGGATACAGGAACAAAAGTTATGAGCTATTCTAAAACATATTGGAAGCTTTTCCTTGATTCATTATTCAACGAGACAACCACGAGTGATAACGTGGCGTTGACTCGCTCCGGCGCTCATTCCCGCTCATTCCCGCTCATTCGATATTACATTCCACGGACAAACATCTGAAGACTGGCGTTTCCCGCTGAAATGATGTCCTGTACAAGCTGCTGATACACCAACTCCCATTCCCGACACATAGTCCACAAAACCCGGCTCCGATTAACATACATGCCAAGGAATTAAGCAGGTGATACTAATATAGAGCCTCCTTAAGACCAGTCAGCTTATGGGAGAGCTAATCAATTTTGTCGTAATAGTCCGAGTTACAGAGCCCGAAAAATGTGCCAAAAGGGCTTTTCCACCTAGTGTTATTCCGGCATTGTTCTTAAGGTCTAGAAGAGGATCTAATGTTTTGCCTGCTCATCACAGCTTTTTTGTACACAGAGACATAGATTCCATGGAAAACAAGAGAAAATGCAGTATTGTTCTTGTCAATGGTGAAATGATCTAGTTTCTTGGCACATTAAGCTAAAGTCATCCTTAGTGTGGGGTCCAAAACATCGTAGGCATGACCGTATATTTCCAGCCGTGCCATAGCCTGCTCTCAAGTGACGCAAAATCTTGGCGATCGGTGCATGCTGATCAATAAATCTTCCACGTTTCCCACCAGGCGCCACTGTTAGCGCGGCGACGTCAAATCACTTCTTCGTCATAAGATTCGTTGGAAAACCCAATAGCCTAATTACCAGTTCGACATACTTCTTAGATTAACGCACATATCCGCAGATTCCAGAGAGGCTGGCTGGTTTCCCACTTCACAAAGTTTGAAATAAAGGTGCTGAGACAACTCTAATATGTTTTCAACACTCCGCAACTCAAATAATCAAACCTTGTTAGCCACGGAGGCCTCAACCAAACCACCGCCATACCACCGCCCACCCCACATTGTCTGTCAGTCGTGCCGGTCCAAGAAGGTGTGCACTTTTATGATCCTAGAAGTAGCATCCCGCTGACAAAACGCAGTTGAAATGTTCGGGGTTTCGCGCCGATGGATGTCTACGTTGCCGAGCCTCTGAACTCATATGCCTTCCAGTCGATCATCAATCACGAAAGGATGCCATGAAGAGGAAGAAAAGCAACAAACGCAGTGAGCGGACCAGTGATAGTGTACCACCGGTTCGAGACAGAACCACACGGCACCGTAGTCCGGTAGTGGATCCTTCTCCTCTGCCAGCAGCATCTCCGTCCTGTGACGGGGAAATCCTGACCGAAAATTCAGAGACACACATCAATGTCTCGTTAAACCTTGGCCCCTGTACTGTGCCAGCGTCTCTTGATGAGCCACACAGTCCAAGGTCAGGAGATCCACTGTCCCCGCTGCCCATTAGTTGTTCCTTCAGCGGAAACACTGACTCCACTGACCACCCGGCAATAACAACTTCGAGCCAGACCACCATCAGTCATTTGGAGGAACAAGATACAGAGTCATCATTGGAACAGGTATTTGAAGAAATCGCCGCTGAGCCTTCCCCGTTCCAATCCTGCCAATGCACCGAAGAGGCCCTCGAGCTGTTAGAGCAAGTGTGTGCCCAAGGCAAGACACGGTGGTCCACCTTTGGGGACTCTAAAAGCTCTAAGTTCCAGCATTTAGCCACTATACGCGCCATAGTCCGAAAACTGGGGTTGTTCGCCACTTGTTTCGACTGCAAGGATGTGCCGCGGCTGGTGACGATCCTTGTTCTACTCTCTGAGCGACTATGCGCTGTATTTCGCATCACTCGAGAAACCACATTCTCAGAGAACGTTCTAGGATCTGTGGTCCCGAGTCGACGAGAAATATCCATGTTCTCTGATACATTGAGAAGATACCAAACCCCACATGGTACTGATGAGTATGACGATCAGACTGTTACGCTACGCTGCGGCATGTACAGCCTAGATGTATCTGAGGAAACATCTGCGCTGTTTATCGTCCTGTCCTTGGCGGCACTGCAGCAATTCCGCAAGGCACTAACAATCTTGTGGGATCGGGCGCAGGAGAAGCAGTCCCACGGCCATCTGGAAACTCTTAAAAATATCAAGGAACAGTTGCATGCTGTGTATGTAGCCATGAACGCTCGGCTTACGGCCGAGTAGTGTTGGTTGGAGACAACATAGCGCTGGTAAGCAGATTATCCGGTAAACAATTGATACATAAACGCGGGAAAAGAAGCTGACTATCGAGTATGATAGACTATTACTCAACATCTTCTTTATATCTCATATCTTGTTCATGGGATGGCTGTTCGCTTGATTGTCTGGGATGAAATTGCACTCCCAAAGTTGGTTTCTGCCACATAATGTGCAGGTGGCTTTCGATCTCCCAGCCTTGGGTGGGAATGACCAACTCGGCGTGGAAGGAGAAGTACATTTTTGCTAGGACTAAGATATCTCCAGCATGGAAAAACTGTCCATTAGTCAGTTTAATAGAACAAGGAGGCAAGTAAATTAGGGTTCAAAGACCGAATTTCGTCCTAAACAGCTCCGCGGGCCCAGAGAGAATGGCTGACTGGCCTCTTTAGTATCGGTATATGTCGGATCCAACCACTTTCCTGGCTTGAAATGAAAAGGATCGTGGAAGTATCGCGGATCGTGAGTTATTGTCCATGTAGATGTGTGCACTTCAACCGATATTCTAGTTAACAGTTTGCTCTTTCCACGAATTCGCTAGGAATACGTATGTTCCCCGGAATATGTACACCGTCAATCATGGTACCCTTTGCTGGTGTGTTGCGTGGAAAACCTTGAGAGCCTAGCGTATAGATTCTTAGACCTTCCGATATCACAGCTTGGAGGTAAGGTAGCTGCTGGGTGCTGGTGCCATCGATTTCGGCCAGGGCGTGATAGCGATTGCGGATCTCAGCTCGAAGTCTTTGGTATACTGTTGGATTTGTCAAGATATGGCAAGTGGTGGCCGCCAGGAATGTAGCCATAGTTTCTCCTCCTGTTATACTGGAGGTATTGCTAGTTCTCTCGTCTCAATGGTATGATTCTATCTCTAACTTGACAGATTCTTCCTCGGACATAACGTACACTAATATCGAGGCGTGTGCCGTCAGTTCTCCCAAATCCATCTCCTCGTCCTGCACATTCTTGATTAACCGGGACATAAAGTCCGTACGGGGTGACTTAGCTTCGAGGCGCCGGGCAACCTTATCGTGACTATAGTTTGTGGGTTTGTTACGCACTCCTACAGTGAGCTTCGGCAGAATGGTCTTTCCTATCGCTACTAGGAGAGGATATCGCCGAATGTTATTCAAGATTGTGATGAAATAGAGATGTTCTTCAATCATTTCTGACCAGAAGTGCGGCTTCCCTATATTTCATCAGCGGTGTCTATGGCATCAGGCAAACGAGCTTACCAGTCTCGATGCAATGGAACGACTCTCCAGAAGCCATCTCATCTAACACATCGAATGCAAGCATCTTAAACCACTTTGTCATGTTTAATCCCTCAGGTGATTGGCCTTTGGCGTTAAGTTGGCCCACGAAATCATCGATGCATCGATTAATTATACTCCATGCTCAGTGAGTGCCTTTCTCGAGAAGGCCGCAGCGAGAGATTTCCTCGTTCGACTATGTGTACTAGGGACTTTCTCACTTCCGACGCACGGGGACCGAAATACTGAGCCAAAAATCTTATACCACTCGCCTTTCAAAAGTAGGTTCTTGCTTGGGTTGTAGATTGCCTTCCATGACCCAACCGATACACAGAATATCTCATTCGGAGAGATTCGGACAACATCGCCTAGAAGAGTATGGTATTAGCGAGTGCCGGGAGCAAATCCTAAATGGAACGGATCTTACCGTATCGTTTATGTTGCTCATCAATAGAACGATGGGTGCGACCTGCTGTTGTGTGCCAAAATTAAGTCCGATAATTTAATGAACTTCTAATCACCTACAAGGTGCTGAGTACTTGCAGGTAGTGGTAAGTTCTATCATTTACCAGTCATTCCCAGTTCAGTGCCCTTCGGTATATTCTTTGACTCTTGATTAGCTTGAACTTCCAGAGCCACATGAGGAAGAGACACTAATTGGAAATTGCTCTCTGTCTGACTTTTTTTTTGGCTCTACACACGAATTACATTTAAATCTATGACACTTATCGATTGTTGTGCTAGAACTCAGGACATGACCCAAAACTCTGATCAAAGACAAACTATGGGCTACGAAACTATATCGGGCAAGGAGTGTCGAACAAGTAGACCAGTGTTCTAACATATTGCGCTCTTCTGGAAACGCTGCTCCTCTTTCAAGATGAGTCATGAGATGGGATTTTTATGAGAAGTAATTATCTCTTTGAATATCCACGTTCAGGTTGTGACCTGGGAAGAGAAAAAATGTATCCTTTTTGCTGAGATTCTGCTACATTTATATAAGATAGCTTCGAGCTCGAGAGAAAAGCGTAATACAAAGACTAGGATCGTCAGGCTAAGCTTGAGAATTGTCTTCATCTTCCACCACCGAAGTGCAAGATGCAGGTTCATTTCACAGGGGTGCATGAGGAACATGTAGTGTGCAAGCAGACAATGCATCGAGGCTGGGCGTTCCAAAGCTTAGGTCCATCGTTGCATTGGCAGCATATGTACAAAATTTCAGTGAAATCCCAAAGGCTGTAAGCTGCTACTGCTTGAATAGAAATATGGGGGTTATCGGATAAACTTACCTCTGTTTTGGCTGTGTGCAAACATTGGCTTGCTGGCAGAATGCATTTCTGCTTTGGACGTTTCGGGGATTGGCCGTATATGCAGCGTGACCGTCAAGCCATGCTTGCCTGATGTTTCCCAGGCCTTTGGTGTAATTATACTGCCTTTTGATAATAGGACGTAATTTCCGTTCGCAACAGCTGGACCTAAATCCTCAATGTCCGAGTAGATGCGTTCGATAGTTTCGTTCAACCGCTGATACGTGAAATTTGTGATTAGCTCCGCTGCTTGGTGCTGGACTTTCCCTAATACGCATGGACAACACCTACTTGCCAATTATCACAGTGCTCCCATGGGAGTTGGAATTCGTGCCCAAATGTGTCTCTCAGTATGACCACTCTTTGTGCTTGGGAAACATCTTCCGTCATCATAATATCCTCTTCCTCTCTCGCCCCAATGAACTTTATATTTTCATTGCCTTTTTGTCTTTTTGTCTCCATGCCTTCATACTCACCTTCCAAGATATCTGCCCTAATTGAACCTGCATCTTCTACCCCACATGTGCCTTCTGGACGAACTGCGCTGCCCGATATTGGGTCACGGAGACTACCCTGACGGTGCCTCTGTGAATCCTGCTCAAAGTAAGACTGAGCTCCGTGTCCATCCAAGATTTCGAAGAAACGCCAATCTCTCGAGACCTGCGAACTCGTTTCTGAGACAACCAGACAATCTTTGGGATTGGCTATGAATTTCTCCGAACCTTCTTCAGAAGTTGATTGTTGACTTTCAGCCCTCTCTGAGTGCACCTCTGATAGTTGTACAATCTCAACTCCTAGATCAGATCGTGGCAACGCAAACAAGGCTAGCTCCTGCAAATGGCGGGCCAGGTGTTTCTCAAACTGCGCTCCCGCTACAACAGGGGATGCACATAGAGGGCAAGACATACAATCCTTACAGTCACTTCCAACAGAATGTTGGCTCTGCAAATGAAAGAACCATTTCCGGCGACTTTCATATAGGCGCTGGGGACTTGGGCAATTGGGAAACACACATATATAGGGCATGACATCGAGAAATACGTGACGGGCCCAATTTTCCAGGCCAGTAAGGGTAATTATTCTGTAACAGTACGGGCATTCAAACGGAGCCCCGTCGGCCACTCCGCCTGGCGGTGGTGGAATTACCGATCCCTCGCTACCAGATAGAAGCGTTTCGGCATATGACGTTTGCGAAAGGAGAGACTGGTTGTCCACTTCCTGCTGCGGACTATTCACTTGCATGAAGTCACTCACAAGGGTCTCTGATAGTTTCGTTGATTCGTTTTCTAATTCGTCATCCAATACACTGTTAAGGCCATTACCAAGCTTTTTCGAATGTCGTTCACGATAGCGAAGTATGGCCCGACGCTGAGAGATTGCCAAGCCAAGACGATCTTGAATCTCAGGATCTGCATTTGGATATTTGTTCGCGGTGTGCTGCTTGTCAAACGGTTCAAAGCCTATGGCATCTATCCTCTTTGTCCCCGCAAGCCGATCGTGGGGTGCGGGTCTTAATTCATGATCATCAGTGGCGATTACTAGAATACCAGGACTTTACCCACCTTCGGATTGCCATCGAAATTTGGAACAAATTGTTGATTGTATCACAGAGTGCATTATAGTCCGACTGGATTTCGGTCTCTATGCATTCATCATCTGATGACGAAATCTCGTCGGAACCAAGTAGATCTTCAGTGGTGTCCTGTAAGTCTTGCAAGTCTCTCTTCAACCTTTGGAGAACCCTGATGGTTTGATCCCTGATATGCGTTGCTTCACGGAGCCGATGATCGAGTGATAAATTTCCTGTCTGGTGGGCGCCAATGTTTGCAGCCCATACGCGCAGGCGTCCAAGCTCATCATTCCATCTTGCATGCCGGACCTCTGAGTCATATTGCGCTAATTTACCAGACATGATAAGGCTTCTGAGTTTCTTGAGGCAATCTATGACAATAACGGCAATAGCACTCATTGTGAGGATATGTAGAGGGAAAGTTCGGTTTGATAACCAGAATTTGACACCATGGCTCCGCAAGAGAAACCGAGTCGAGGATCAAATCGCTATACATTCCTATCATGTCATTAAGCGCCGATGCATGTTTGCTTTTTGTCTGCGACGTGTTCACCATTCTGTGGACTTGACAGGGATTGATGCGGGGCAGACTCTGAAGAGGGGGGATTTGACCCTTCCAGGGGGACTAGAGGGGCTCTTGCCTTTCTGAATCCGATCTCTCTGTTTTGAATCGTCCTTTTTGTATATTGATCAAATGACCAAACAGTTGTCATGGAGGCAGCCGGTCTTGCTCTGGCCATTCTCCCACTTCTAGTCAACCAACTCGACAATTACGTCCAGGGTCTCCAAACAGTTAAGGGATTCCGGGCAAAGCGCTACCGTCAACAGCTGGATAGTTATTTCTCGAACATTGGGACACAACATGTCATATTCTCGAACACACTGGAACGAGCCCTTGATGGGGTAGTTGAATACCAGGACGGCATTGATGAATTGATTAACAATCCCTCGGGAGAGTCGTGGAAGAAACCCGAGCTAGTGAAAAGGATGGAGGAAAAACTTGAACGCAACTATTTTCCATTCAAGAAAACAATGACAGAGCTTGCCTCCCTGTTGCAGGACTTAAGCAGAAGACTGAAGTTTGAAAACATGTCGTCGGCAGAGGTACGTTTGAGGATAATGCTCATATCAGCAGTCCGCGTTATTCTCGAGTTTATTAATCAGTGTGCTGTCCAATAGAAGGCCTGGAAAGATGCATCGACCCTAGAACGCGAGGTGAGGAAATTCCGCGATATATTCTCGAAAAGTATATATGCCGAGATTCTCGACCGAATCAGTGTTGCCAACGCCATTCTCGACACATTGGTCAAGCAGTCCGAGTATCTGAATCAGCCGCGGAGACGAAGGATTTCTAAGCGCCACCTTCTTCGTTATAGAAAAGTTCGAAAGTCCGCAGACAGCTTGCACTACACCCTCATTCGAGGAAAATGCTGGAAGTGCCCATGCAAAGCCAGTCATCAAGTCCATTTGATCTTGCGTCACAGTGATATGGAGATCGCCGATGCATCGGCTGAGAGGCATTCTGCAAACCCACGCTTCAATCTAGTGGTAATGTCTGCATCCGATGCGGAACCCAGAAGCTCTCCGAGCAAGAGCTATAAACTTGAAGCGGAATCGGAGATCATTCAGTCGAGACTTGGGGTGCGCGAAGTATGTTTAGCCGGCCATAAAGGCAACAGGCCTCCCGACATCGCTCCCAACAGACAAAAGAAAGCAGTGCAATTTTCTCTGCCCACGGGTAACCCCAGTTCTTCAGCATGTCTGGAGGTCCAACCACCTCCTATTGTTGATATTTGTGCCACTCTGTCGACTATGACCACGGAGAAAAAGGGCCAGAGTGCTCTTGGGTGGCTATACGACGAGAGCTATAGACATAACATAACTGTTCTTCAAACCGGTCTCGCATATTCCAAACCACAGTCACTTCAAGACCTTGTCACATCTTCTGCGTGCTTTCTGAAAGGCCAACCAGATGAAGGATTTTTCTTCAGCCAGCTTGATCGGCTTCGCGTGGCTGTGATTCTTTCATGCAGCGTTTTCCAATTTCATGGAAGCTGGCTGAGACATGATTGGAGATCCCGAGACATTATGTTCTGCCCGCAAGAGAGAAATGAAGCCGGATACTTTCATATCTCGTGGAACGTAGAAGACAACACGGATGTCGTCAACGTGTTCGATTTCCAAAATGCATCCACCCTCATCCGGAACCTGGTCCTGTTTCCTCTAGGACTTGTTCTAGTGGAGCTATCCTTGTGTCAGAGTCTGGAGTCCATGCGTGAACACGATTATGCTGATCATAATCAAGCACATGCCAACCTCAAGACTGCAACCCGTCTTCTGCCTAAGGTGGAGCAGCGAAGTGGCCCGGAGTATGCGGAGGTTGTTGACCGGTGCCTTTTTTGGCACGATAGGAAGGAAACCAGTCTTGACAGCGAGAAGTTGCAGGAAGATGTATTTCAGCTGATCATTTCGCCGCTAGTCAAGAATCTCAAGATTTTTGAGGAAAACCTCGAAGTTTATGAAGTCTAAACGAAACGGTGACTTAAATCAGTGGTTCAAATCATATCATACGCTATCGATTTTCATACTTGAGATCCCACAGATGGGAGCCAGCCTGAATTCCGATCCAGGATACCTTGAGAATCAATTCCGACAATATCTGCTTTTTCATATGATCGATCTCAGTCGTCTGGAAAGCTTTGTTATAATCTCAGGGCGTTTGAAAGCCATCATCCACCAGCTACACACTCGCCACCAATTGGGTATGTATATGACATGACAAGATCACCGGGATTAAATGTGCTTATACACCAGCTCAGCCCTATCTTGGCGGGGTGTTTAAAAACGAAACAACCTTCAAAGCCACCTCGGTCAGAACGTAAGATCTCCGGTCTATCGATTCAGCAGCGCTCTGCCAAGGCCAACAATAAGCCGAACCAGCAACCGCCACACCCTCCCATACGGCGAACCACCCCTACGTATGATGACGATAAAATGATATAAGGCCGTTGCTCATTCCTCACCAATATTCTACCCACGATATCTACAGAATTCCACCCCACATTTACCTTTCTCTTTATCGCTAGTGCCTGCATCTCAAAATGCCACCGTCAACCCAGAAACCTACCATTGTATTCATCCACGGTGTCTGGCAATCCCCCACTCTACCAAAAGTTCCGAACCGCCCTAAACGCCCTCAGCTTCGAAGGCCACATCCCCCGGCTTCTAACGCTAAACGGCCCCCGACCCCCAAACGCAGACCTCTACTTGGACACCGATCTCATTCGCACCTACGTGACCAGTCTTGTCGACGCCGGTCGCGAAGTGATGGTGCTAATGCACTCCGGCGGCCAGATTGGCACTAACGCACTACCTAGCGGGCCTCGGCGTGCAACGCCGCCAACAAGATGGTCTTCCCGGCAGGGTAAGTAGACTGGTCTATCTTAGTGCCTTCGCGCTCAAAGAAGGTACTGGTATGGTAAATTTGATTGAGCGCCTTGGACATACGGATCTGATCCCGCTCGGGATGGATATTGCGGAGGATAAATCGTGTGTCAATCGGGACCCGTTGAGTTTGTTCCTGGGCCCAGGTCTGACTCCAGAATGGGAGGAGGGTTATTTACGGCGTTTGAAAAGGTGGAATGTGACTGTTATGTACCAGGTGATTGATGCGGCGGCGTGGAGAGATATTCCGGTGTCGTATGGCCAGACTACGGAGGATCTGTCGCTGCCGATAGATGATCAGAAATGGATGATAGGTGAAAATTGGGATGGAGGCCGAAGGGATGGAGGTGCAGATATTTGAACTGAAGACAGGACATTGTTGTACGATCACGGTGGTGAATGAGAAAGTTGATATTGCCAAGGAGATTGTGGAGAACGATAAGGGTGGCTAGTAAAAGCCAGGTTCCTATGTTTAGGGTCACTCGAGGTGGTTATTGAAGACATATCTTAATAAATAAGTTCTTCCTTTCAGGCCTATACATAGTATAAGGCTATCTCATCTCCCAATTGGCATCGGCCTTCTACGAAAGTAAGGTGAAACTTTCACGAAATCCGTGTTAACAAGCCACAGCTCGTGTTTGTACATACGGACTTGTCACAGGCGCTTGGTCCCTTCAGAGTCAAAATGCAAAGTCCCTATGACCATCCCACGAGTATGACTCCACTCGAAGAAACTGGCTTAATAACCAAACCATCGGGTGGTCATAATTAAACTGGATCTTCAGTTTCAGTACTTACTATGATTTCTTGGTTAAGCCTTTCGGTCCAGACTCACTTCCAATATTCGAGCCAATGCCAAGAGCCAACCATGCTAGTGACTAGGAAATAGTAGCATGCCCGAGAACAAAGAAAACAGTAGTGTCTGCGCTGAATGCGCTGTCCCGCCAACCCATTTCTTTTCAATTTCTTTACTCGGCTGTTTCTTCCTCCGGAATGCCTTTGTTTGTGCACGGCGAGAGAAATATTCTTCACTCATCTCATCTAAGACCGTTCCATCAGGAGAGTGTCATACTGTAATATTGGTCTTCAAACGAGCTTATTCATCTCCAACGTCGTTTGGCACCCGCAAGCTATGGGACTGCGAGTTTCTCTCTCAATCGGATCAAACACAGACTTCATCTCTAGAAAATAACCTTCAATATAAAAGTGATAGCAGTTAGTGATGTTATGGAGTGTCGAAAGCATGCCGTGTGGCGCTTCCCCGGAACAGAGGCAACATCTACCCAATCAATGATTGGATCCTTCAGACAAAGCGATCTCCGTAATCGGCTAGACTTATTTTTTAGTTTCATAATTGGGCTACTAAAATCTGGACTGGGGATATAAGCAACGGAGTGCACCATCTCTTGGTCCGTTCTTCCTAGATTCTGACAAGTTTACATGCGATGTTGTGACGTTTTCATTATTAATTTCATGCATAGCCAGCAAGACCATATGGTTGGAAGGGGCGATCATGAATAAGGGCAAAATGTCTTCAAAGACTAGCTTTTCACAACTTCGTGATCACCTAGACAATAGCCGGTAGTTACACAATCCCAATAACCATAATGACATGGCTAAGTTTTAAGCAGGGTCAACCTTCAACACTACCTCTGGGTGAAACAATTCGGCTACCTCCTTCATCCCGATATTCCCACGGACAAAAAGAATATACGAATCGCGGACATCGGCACCGCGACGGGGTACTAAGATCCCTCCATTCATTGCACAGGGGTCGATGGTAACCATTTGCTATATAGGATTTGGTTGATCGATCTGGCAGAGACAATGCCTCCATCGGTCCAACTCGACGGATTCGACATTACACTCGATGCTACCCCATCGTCCAAATGGCTGCCTTCCAACGTGACGCTCCAGCACTGGGATGTCCGGACCGAGCCTCCACGCGAGTGGATCGGTACGTACGATGTGGTACATATTCGATTGTTCGCCATAGTTTTTGACCAGCGTGAGGCCATCTCTATGTTGAGGAGATTAAGAAAGCTTCTAAGTATGCCTCCTATTCTTTTGCTTTCCTCCTGTCTAACGATCCACGTCACTTAGAACCAGGCGGCTATCTCCAATGGGCCGAAGTCGACATGTCATCCTGCAGGATCGAAAAAATACACCCATCCAACAAGGTCGACGCCATGATCGAGCTCCTGAACCACAGTAACAAAGAATACGTTAAAGAAAAATGGAGCTGGTGCCCCAAGCTCCCGGACATGTTCGTGCAGGAAGGATTCGAAAATGTCCGGCAAGACGTTAGGGATACACCACCGCACCTGCTAGTTCCGACTCAAGAATGTAGCCTCTTCCTATTGGACTCGTGGGTACGTAGGATGATGAATGGCACAGGACAGGGAGCTAAATACAGGGCCCTGATACAGCAGGTCGAGAGGGAGGCTACTCAGGGATCTGTTTGGAAGTTCACACGGTGGACTGTCGTGGGCAGGAAACCTTTCAAAGATATTGGTGGTGAAGGATTGGAGACAATTCCAGTTGACAGGGATGCTCATCCAGGTGGACACTTGTTTTTTCCATATTAGCTTTTATCGTTTCTTTGTGATCGGGAATCAGCTCGCGATCCTCCGGGATTTGAACTCATTCTGGACTAATCCTAAACGGGCAGGTTCTCCTTTATCCGGGATTTGTCAGCAGTCTAACCCAGTTAGGAAGCCCCTCGAGAAGGTGCCTTGTTCTGTGGTGGATGCAGCCCCTTTTACTATCCTCAGGAGAAATTGATGAACTGTGAAATCACCATTGCGCTGGTGAATGTATTCTGCCCGCTAAATGAATTGCTATCATCCCACATCACGGTCTGTCGTCCAGCGACTGCCGAAGAAAGCTTATGAACAAATCCGTCATCCCACCAGACGTTCTACCCATTTTTGAGCAATTCTAGTTTTCGAATTATAATATACAAGTGCAATGGAAAGGCGATCAAGCCTGCGACCCAGCTTCATGGTCCTGACGACGTGAACCATCGCCGGGAAGATCGTCACTGGAACCTGTCAAATCCTTCGCAGCAGGGCCACTTATCTCCCCGACTGCCTCGCCGGGTTCCTTTACCGTGCAGGAGGCATACGTAGTGAACGGCACACTGACCCAGAACACCACGAACCCAACAATAAGGTTGGCCATAAGCGAGACATTCTCACTAGCACCGATGCCGAACGCGATCGCAAATCCCAAACTCTCCGCCGACCGCAGGATCCCGGTCGTATACGCCAGGACGTCGACATGGACATCGTATGTTCCGAGGATCCAGTATGTCCAAACGACAGACGCTTGACTCGCCACACTGGTTTGCGTTAGCAGGGGTATCCAAACCATCAGGAACATGACTCTTACCCGAACAAGCAATACGCCGCAATTGCTTTGCCGTACCCAGGATCGTGGATATCTAACGAAGGCGTGGGATCCTGGCTCTGCAGCGTCTTCTGCATGACAAAGTTCAACACCCACTGTGGGATGAACACGGCCAGCATGATCAACCACCCACTCAGAGCCAGAACCTTTCGCGATTTCACGATCTTCTGAGAATCCAAGAACCAGCCCCACAATAGCGTCGCGATGGTGCCCACAACCGTCTGAATGAATCCGGCCAAGGTGCGGCCTCGGACGGAGAAGTACTCGGTCAGATAGTTCCCCTGGTACGTCTGACTCCAGCGCACGGTGATAAATATCGGCAGCAACATGAGCATGTACTTTTGTTTCGACGCTTTCCAGAGACCCTTGAACCCATCCTTGATCGAGACGTGCTCTTTGTCGGTGCTGAAGGTCGGTTTGCTTCCGTCCTTGCGGACCAGTTTATGTGCCGGCGCGACCGTCAGAGCAAGTGGAAGACCCGCGCAACTGAGACCGATCAACACGAGGTAGGTTTTCGGACTGACGCTGCCTTTCGCGGAGTTATCGATGTTCAGAGCGAGTTGGATAGCGTTTCCGATGATCGAGCCGAGTTTGTTGAGGGCCATCCAGATTCCGACTATTTGTGTCAGCATGCAAGTTGCCTTCGCCAGGTACCTAGAATCGCGACGCTTACTGTATGTCCCTCTGTTCTCAATCTCGGGGTATCCAACTGCAATGGCAGCTTCGGAAACCCATAATGCAGCGGCCTATCATGCATTCATCAGCGATCGCCTCCATGCCACCATATCGACGGCGAAACTTACCGAGAAACCGCACAACACCGACCCAAACAACAAGAACCACTGCGTCCCAAACACACTGTTACAGTATAACGCGGCAAAATAGGGCACGTAGCCGATCGTTCCTCCAACCAGCACCCATTTCAAACTGAATCGATTTCCGGCGACGGCGAAGAGCGGACAAGTGACGATCATAATCACATACGTGATGACATTCGAGGCGTTGACAAAATACGGCGTCGCGAGACCGCCAGCGCCCAAACCTGGGAGACCACCGATTAGCTTCCTCCCATCATGCCTGAACCCTGCAGTTTCAAGCTCAGAACTCAAAGTCAGAACTAAATCCAAACTCACTATTCAACGCATCCCAAATGCCCGGCTGCGTGAAACTGATCAAACCCAGCGCCACGGCCTGGTACAAGGTCCCGCGATACCAGCGGTGCAGGGTCCCGACGACTTCACCCATGGTAGACGTGACGTGAACGGACTCTGCGATCAGTATCTGCAAAAGAACCAAAAGAAGCTTTTGTGTGTCCCAACGTCGGCATGAGTCTTATTTAATTGACGTCTGCTGGGCCAGTCCTAGACGCCCCACCGCGATGTCGTGATCGAGACCACCAGCCTATCTTTTCCTGAATCGGCGCAGACAAACGTGACGATTGGATGGTTTTCATGTGTCATGAAAACGCGGTCCCACTGATAGAAGGGCAAAAAGGTGTTGAAGGCACGCCCTATGTCAATTGCAGGGCGTGTGCGGAATTTTCAAACCCCGTCGTGTTGGCACTGGGCAGGTCAGTTTCCTACAGGGTTTGTAGATTCTTGTCGAGAGATTTAAACATGGCTTCATGGTCAGAGTTTCATTCCTTCAACGATCCCTCGAGTCAAATTTCATCCTGTCGGTGGTTGATTGGATGACCCCGGGTAAGCGCTGCCGACGGGCCCACTATTCGGCAACTTTCTCGGCCTGCGTCCAGAGTGCCGGGTGTGGAGATTCGGGCATGGCCTGCTTGTCTATACTTTTTGGCGTTAGCATTTGATTTGGGGAGGTTTGAGTCACTGTAGATAAGATATACGCAGTGAATACGATGTTGGATTCGATTTGGCCGGAGTGGCAGGCATTCATACATGCATTCGGCACGTGACATCAATCGATGGGCGGATTGACAGAGGATAGCTCAAGCATCCAGATTTCTATATTTCATATTTCTACGGTTTTGTGGCAGTTGGTACATGAAGTTTAGACCGTGTTGGTTTACTTTCACTAGTCTCATGTGGTGTCGAATCATCAATTCGGTATAAATGCAGTAGATGTATAACGCTCTTTATATGAAGCCATGTAGGAGACAAATTGGAACATAGTGCAAATTGTCTACTTCTATCACAATCTACTTTATTCGTTCGGACAATATGTACTATCATCCCTATCAGGCCAATGCACGCCGACTCCAGCTTGCTGATGAAGGTTATCTCTGCGAGATTATATGTTCCCTCCCGGCCTTCCCGCCCCAACAATCCTGCGAAGCACACCAACTAGGCTGAGATGTCCAACTAAACTTCAAACATACGTCGAGCAACTAACACATCAACAACACAGGCGCTGAGGGCTGAGACACCACCATGCTACCATGTTACCGACAGACTTGCCTAGCCATCGCCATTTACACCTTAATCCAGCAACCTCCCATTCGACCGCTTCGTCATCGTAAACGGCTCCCCAAGTCGATGCAACAACTTGAATTCCCTCGGCTTGACGAACATCGGCTCCGTGATGGCGAAGTATTCGCGGTAGTAGTCTTTTGTGATCTGGTTCTGAATCAGGCAAGAATTGTTAACAAGTCTCCTTACATTTCGTTTGGCTTTTTCTGACACCCTTCTTATCGGATGGTGTTTCATTCGAGGTAGAAGAGAGACGCGAAGGGGGGGGTTAATTACCTGCAATAGCCACTCCTTCGACTCGGACCTAGTTTATTCACCCTCTTTCGTTAGCTCCTTTGCCTTTTAGTCCGTAGCCCATAGCCCCGCTAGAACCTAACACCACGAGGTACCTAGTTCCCTAGGGCTGACTAGACAAACGACAAAAACACCAACGAAGAGCCAAATAAAAAAAAAACACTCTTCATAACCAATGGAATAAATAAGACGTACCAATTCTCAACCCACGAAAACGTCCCCGGACTCTCAGGGTCCTGGTACACCTCGAAAAACGTACACTGCGGCTCAGCGATGACCTTCTCGTAAACTGGCCTCAAGGCCTCAAAGAACTTGTCCACGTTGGAGGGGTCAATGTAGACCGTGACTTGTAGGGAGATGCCGTGTTGCGGGGAAGCCATTTTGAGTAATGGTTTAGTTTAGTGGTATCAACCTAGACTGAGAAGTGGTTGATGCACGTGCGTGCGATTGAATCAACGAGACGCGAAGGATCGATCACGAGAGGATACGAGGAGGGGATATTGATTATTGTTATCGTTCGTTTAGAGGGGTAATACGCAGTACCTGGCATGATCTTATAGCCCCAGACCAAACCAGCCCCTCGATTCGACATTAGTCATTGAGGTTGCAAGGCTGGCTGCTTGGGGCTAAAATCTGACAGATGCGGTTGGGCAGACCATCTTGGTCTTGTGCAAGGCGTATCCTACAGTACGTGCGCCGTGTAGATTAGAGAGATAAGAGACAAGAACCAACACCAACCTCAACAGTCTTTACGAGTAGAGACGAGAGAGGGATGTCCTGCTGGGCCAATCAGTCCCGCTGGGAGTGGCCTCCGGGCGGAGATTGCGACTAATCTCCGGCATGCTCCTTCTCAGAGATGGACTCGGAGTAGGCATACCTTGGAGAATACACTACTTCGCCAGTTCAAGTAGACTACGATCCTGGTGCCATTCCTGGTGTAGAGGCTAGGGTTAGAGACCAAGTGTCCTGGTCTGGACTGATCGGTGATTACTCTTCATTGTAAAATGTTAGCACTTGGCGTGCTTATTTAGTAATTATTTAGTATCCATAGTTATCGTTAATCTGAAGGATAAGTGTTCCGTTTCCGTTGCTAAAAATCGCCCTTCCCCTGTCTCGAGCCAAGACAGTACAACCCAAATGAATCCGACACGGACTGGCTTATGCAGGTTAATGCAGGCGTCGGTAATTTCTGATTTGAATGACTCAGGTGTGTAGAAGGTATATGTGGCGCAGTGTTATTCTATGGACTGCATGAATATTATTTTTGCGCAAGGGTGGTTCGACGTTTGGTTGGGATGCAGAACCGGACGGAGGCTTGGCGGGTGGCGGAGAGCGACTCAGAAGAATCCTGTCTTTCTTTAGGCAGACACGGAGGCGGATATACGGAATTACAGAGTGGAGGCAGTTGTGAGTTATGAAGCTGTGTTGATTGAGGTGTCACCTAAGTGGGCAGGAATGAGACAGGAAATACAACATGTGCTATGGTGTTTCTGTTTCATGATTCCCGTCTCTTAATGCTTTGGTGTAGATAGGCTATAGTTTGGCTAGAGGCAGGTTATTTACTCAACTCGCAACATAACCACATGAAACCGCAACTGGAAATTCTGCATATCTACAGCAAGTTCCACATCAATTCCCATGGTATACGGTTTATAAGCTGGACGAGGATTCCCGTTCAATGCGACCGTACGAAACCCTCAGTGCGGGATATAGATGCCTGAGACGCCCTTCCCAACAATCGACACATCACGTCCTTGAATCAAAGCGAAACGAGGCATCCATATTCCCCCTCGGAAACCCCGTCGCCTCCAGGACAAAGTAATGGAACCTTTCTTGGCACCATCATCGAGATATTCTAGTCCCAATAAAGATAATAAATCAAAGGGAGAAGGTTGTACACCGTAACTCCCAGTCAAATCTGGCAGATTGATGGAAGGGCGCCACGACGCCACAAGAAATATCTCCACATGCTTCAACTCTCTCTCTTTCTCGGTCAGTGTCGATCTCCGCAGACTGGACTTGACTACTGAGTACAATGTGCGGAGTACTCAGTACATCGTACTGCACATCCTCGCCACGGAGCAGCGCTTCACCGCGGCTATCGGTGGCTGTACACCGCAAGTTATGCATCATCATTAATATGTAATAATAACTAACACTCTGTCGTGCAGCCAAGCAACGCAGTCTAACCCGACGACCCCACCTTCAGCGTCTGTCGTGGCATGGCTGGCATGCAAAACCTTCCGACGATCAGACATCCATGAAACCCCGCAGCGCGTTTGACGGCGTCAGGGCTGCATAAGCATGGAATGGAGTTCACGGACGCGGGCTTGACCACGGACCGGTCGGACGAATGCACGGTGATTTCATGCCGACTTGTTGATCGGCGAGAGTGCAGAATTGGCCAACCGGGGGTGCTGAGGGGGAGGGGGCATGGAATGCGGACGGGTGACAGCTGGCAGGATGAGAAGAAGACGGGAAGATGAGAAATCGAAATTCATTATCCATAAATTATGATTCAACCTGCGACAGGCCGGAGCGCTAGTTCTACGACAGAGTCAATGCGCAAGGAAGACGGAGGGACCGACGGTGACATGATGCCATATCGAACATGCGACTGCCACGTGGTCGGGGTATTTGAATCCTGCGCATCCTAGTCTAGTATTAGTAGTTAGTACATAAGTGACTACTCCTGGCAGAGAGAAAAATCATGGATGCTCCGCCCAGGCCGGTCTATATCCGTGTCCGAAGCAGGGAAATGGGTGCGACAGGGATTGCAGAAGCGAAGAGAATGCTTCCGGGCGCTTCCACTGACGGGGAGGACGAGGATTGGCATGGCTATTATTACTAACTGAGGATCCACTTGGGGCGAGAGGAACCGAGGGAAAGCCAAATAATAATGAACCTGCCCGCTGGAGCCGGAGAATTAGGATTGGGAAACGGTCGAAAGTTTGGGCCTTGGGCTAAGACCCCTGGTGCTGCGCGCTCGGAGTCCGTTTCACTCCTGTCCGCGCTGCGATTGCTGCACTAGCGCTGCTAGTCATTAGTTAATTAGATTAAAAAGAAAACGGAAGTCGGGTTTTTCTGCAGACGTTCATCCGCCTGGGAACCTCCTTTAGTTCCTTTGTGAAGCTGCAGTGGACTCTCCGATTAAATAAGATGACCATTGCCCTGGGTCGGCCTGCATCGTAGCCGGTTCCACTTTTCCGCTCTTTTGATTATTCTTTCTATTTTTTTCTTTGTTCTTTTTTTTTTTTTTTGCCATTCTTTTTTCTTTTTATTAATTATTACTGACCCTCTCTCTCTCTGTTCTGATCCTTTTTGCTCGTTTTCTCTCTCTGAGGTCCAGACTCCAGACCCTTCTTCATTAGAGCTTTTTGCAGGCAAACGCTGGCTGTCAATCCGACTAGTGTTTCTACTTCAATCCCTGCACCCCCTCCGTCATTCCGCCATTCTTTATACCTCTGAAACTATAAAACTACACTCAACCCCTCCCCTCCCCCCACACTCACTCACTCGCACCACACAGCGTGCCCCTTTTCTACTACGCATGTCGTCGGCTGCCCTCCACTCGCCGATTGTGCTGCAACGCTTCCACAAAATGCCACCGGTGCACGTCATCGCCACTGACGACGAGAAAGAAGGACCGGCCTTCGAATCGCTAGGAGACCAGTATGGCGGAAATCAGAAAACCGGCATGCTGTCCATCTGTCCAGCCGCGTGGGTGCCCTACGTGCAACTAGCACGCCTCTTCCCACCGGCCGGTCTCTTCCTCATCTACTTCCCTCACGCCTTTGGCATTCTCCACGCCGCCCTCCGCACCAACGCCTCGCTGCTCTCCGTCCTCCAGGCCAGCGCCGTCCTGTTCGCCGGCAGCTTCTTCTTCTCCAATGCCGCGCACATCTGGAACGACCTCATCGACGCCGGCCTCGACGCGCAGGTCGAACGCACCAGCCGCCGTCCTATCCCGCGCGGCGCCATCTCTCCCACCGCCGCCCTCGTCTTCGCCGCTACCCAAGCTATCGGCGCCGCTTGGTTCCTGGCCTACCTGCCTCAGGGCTTCTGCATCGGCTTCCTCTACGCCCTCCCCAACATCCTTGCCACCATGTACTACCCTCTCAGCAAGCGCCACACGCACTTTCCGCAGCTCGTCCTCGGCGTCTGTCTCGCCTGGGGCACCGTCATGGGCGAACTTGCCATGAGCGCGCCCCCATTCACCTACTCCCCCTCGACAGGGTCCTTCTCCCTCGACTACGCCGTGCTCTGCCTCTTCCTCGCGGGCGTCGTCTGGACCATCATTTACGACACCGTCTACGCGCACCAGGACCTGCAAGCCGATCTGCAAGTCGGCATCAAGAGCCTCGCCGTGCTCTGCCAATCCCGCACGAAGGTCCTGCTGTGGCCGCTGCTCGCCATCATGGCAGCGTTACTGATCGAGTGCGGCGTGCTCAGCGGGTTCAGTGTCCTGTATTATCTGGTCGCCGTGGGGGGCGCGACGATCTCGCTGGGGACGATGATCGCTAAGGTGGAGCTCCAGAGTAGCCCGAGTTGCTGGTGGTGGTTTAGTAAAGGGTTCTGGTGGGCGGGGGGCTCCATTTGTGGTGGTTTGTTCGTGGAGTATGTGGTGCTGAGGATATGGGGTTAGAATATCGGTGACGCTTCTTTCTGTTTGGCTTTCTTTTCTTTCCTTTTCTTGTATTGTCTTAGGGTTGGGATTGATTCGGATTGTGGAGCGTGTTGCATTCAGCCTGGCATTTTTTTTTTGTTTTCATTGTATGTATGTATGTATGGATTACCTTTGTGCATAACTAGCTTTGCCTTGTTTTTTTCTTCTTATGGGTCCGTCCAAACAATGAGACTTCCATACTTATCCCTAGGATGTTCCAACGTTATGCCGCTCATTGTGGTATTGCAACATGCACAAATCCATGTGGGGATGTGGGGCTGGGCTGGGCATCCTTTGTCTTGAACACGAAGTGCGGAACAAGGTAGAAAGAACGTCCATGGTATACATCGTTAACCTTCGAGAATGACCTGCCTGGGATCGAGCATATAAACTGAAATTTAAACTAGCAATTGCAAATCTAGCTCTTGCATTAGATGCCTCCACCACTGACTTTAGTTGATCAAACAGATTAAGGCCCAGTTCGCCCACATGGATAGCCATTCCCCTGTTTGGCCCCATGCACTAAACGACGCCTATGCAGGTGCGACCGTAGTGTAGTCAGATCTCAGCTTCGACTGCATGTGTTGGCCTGGCACAGACCCTAGTTATTTGGAACCACAGTCTGTGCGGGGAATGTCCGGCTTCAAAGGCAAGGGATCGTGGGTTTGGGATTGTTATACGATGTCTTTTTCTTTGTCTTCTTCGATGGCTCTGTTGTTGAGTTTTGTCACCCGTGGACTGAATTTTTGCCTGTCCCGAGTCCGTGGATGGCCCCACCTTTGACTGAACTCAATCTGACTTCTCCACATGGAGAGCGATGTGGCTGTGGTCGGTGTTGGTTGGGGGAGTAAACACGAAACAGCTGCTGCTGGGTATGGGTGATTCTGGGGAAGTGGGTATGCCGGTATAAGAACGCAGAGATTGGTAGTTTAAGCTGTTTATATTGATAGATGCAGTCATGGGGTCTAGATTGCGATGTGAGGAGACCTGTCAGTTAGGAATATTGGCCCCACTATCTATCTCCCTTGCTCGGTATGGCTGTGATGTACTGCAAGCACGGCTACCTTGTCCTTGCCTATTCTTTATAAAAAGAGCATATCAGTCTTCCATCCATCCATTCTAGACACTGGATCAAAGCAAGCAATCGTACATCTTCCTTCCCTCATCCCCACTTATACAAACACCCTCCAAGAAACCTCCTCACTCATCCCCCTCCCTATACCTAAGAAGAAGAAGAAGGAACTTTGAACCCACCCCCCACCAACCTCCCCCAAACACCATCCCCATCAAACTCCCCAATGGCCCTCTGTAACCTTTTCAAATTCCCCTGCCCATAATGCCCAATAACATCCTGATCCCAGCTCGCATCATTCATAAAGATATACTCGACATACTCGTCCTCCTCCTTCGCCGCATCTTCAATCTTCCGTCTCAGCGACCCCGTCGCCTCATGTGCCGTCTTGTCGTCCTTCGCGAACTGCCAGCCCACGTCGAGGACGAGCCAGGTTTGATTGATGGGGGCGAGACCGAGGGCGTTTCCGCCGCGGGACTGCCCGGCGGTGACCACGGAGGAGGAGATGGGTTGGAAGCCGATGGTTAGGGTTCCTGTGTTTAGGGCGGAGAGGGTAGATAGCTCGGGGGCGTTGACGAGGAGAGAGGAGATGGTGGAGTAGAGGGTGCGTGAGGGCGTGAAGCTGGTGGCGTGCCAGTCCCATCTATTCCATTTATTCATTACATGCGTTAGCAATCAATTAATCGCCAATCTCAACGGAAGATAGCCAAAGAGATGAGATAGCGACGGGAGTAACTTAACTAACCTCGGAATATCAGGCAATACCGCGCCACCCATCATCTCGACAAAACTCTGCACTTTAGTCGTATCCGCCACCGTCGACAGTTTCTCAAACGGTTTGAACGCGACCGGATTCGCCTCCGGCTTTAGGTATACCATGTTCACTAGCACGCCGACACTTTCGTTCAATGGCGCGGCTTGGATCATCAGGTTCGCGTGGGGGTCTTTGTTGGGCGTGCTTTGGTATTCGTGGAATGCGTCTAGCACGGAGGGGAGTTGGTCGAGTGTGTAGATTTTGATTCCGCCCCATACTGTTGGGAGGGGGTAGGTGTTTATGGTGAATGTTGTTACGATTCCTGATGGGTTTAGTTTGGGTGATAGAAAGGGAGAAGAAGGAAGGCAGGGGGAGTACCGAAGTTGTTGGCGCCGCCTTTCAGAGCCCAGAAGAGGTCGGGGTGATGCGTTTGCGTGGCGGTGGTAAAGGTGCCGTTGGGAAGGATTATCTGTTATTAGGCTTGTTAGGTGGATAGTGTCAGAAGGGGGGAAGGTGGGAGACTATACCTCGAACGAGACGACGTTATCGCACGCGAGGCCGTATAGATCGGAGAGATATGATAGTCCACCTGGTAGCCATTAGTCTTCAATTGACTGATGAGGCGACAGGATCAAACAGAACATACTCCCCAATATGAGTCCACCCACTCCAACATCCAGTACTCGACCACCCACGGCAGTCCGATTATATTTCTCCAACCCTTCATACACGTCTCTCCATCGTAGCCCGGCGCCGATCGTCACGACCTGTTCTTTCTCGTCGTACACCAGATCATCAAACCGGGACATGTCAATCAAGACTCCGTTGTTGACATTCGCCCCCAACGGCGAAGGCATATGACCTCCGGAGCGAATAGCAAACTGGATTTCATTCTCGACCAGAAGACCGACGACTTTAGACAGAATGGTTGCGTCGGATGGTCGCACGATGCAAGATGGTTCGGCCCAGGCGGTCGCAGACCTGCAGAACAGTCAGAGACCATCGATATAGTGGACAATAGAGAGGAATACCAATTCTCGGTGCTCAAGCTTGCATATCCGTCCTCTGACGGACCAATTGCTGCCGGATCGATGTCGTGCAGTGCCTTGCATAGACTTATGCGGCCGGTTGATGCTGCAAGGGCCACGGTTGCACATATGCATGACAAGAGGAGAGACTTCATGTTTGCAACAGGCCTTGATTCCTTGATATCTAGCTAGCATAGCTATTTAGTTACACTCGTGGCTATGTATACCTCCCATTTATATTCACTGTCCGGCATCGTGACGGGGCAGCAGGCAGACTGACAGGCATGATAGACCAGGTATCATTCATGTCTCTATTCCTTGCCATTCAGCCTGAGATGCAGCAGGGATATATCAATGTTGGTTATCAGCTCAGCCATCAGCACCGGCGTGTTATTATGTGCAGTAGTTCTATATCTATCTATATCTGCAGTAAGCTGAGACGTCAACACGACTGACAGTAGGTAGACATGTGGGGCTGTTACACAAAGATTACTGCTCCCTTACGTGATTCTCACTGTCATGAACAACAACTGAATAATTGACTGATCCGCGATCAACATACCCTTCATGTCTGCGAAATTGAAACTGAAGATCATGTAGACGAGTGACGAACCCACTATCCACCGTACTGGCATCGGGACAAGGACTAGGAATCGGAAATAGGGATCCCCTGCAACGGGCTCTTTCTGCCCCGCCAATACATCTCACCGCTTTGCTGGGCCCCAATTTTCACCGCCCCTTCAAGGCACTTTCGCCCTTTGCCTCCTCGACCTCGGTCCGCTCGGTCGTGTCATCCTCGCACCCGGCGCTTCTCTCTGTCTTGCTTACTGGTATACGAAACTATAGATGCCCAACCAACTAATTGCAAACGCTTTGAATATTAATTTGTGTTATGGAATAATGATCAATGGTTTAGTGCCTACCGTTGATTCATTCGGTAGCTGGTACCTCTGAGTACATAAAAGTACAAGCTAAACTAAATTATGCATCCAATAGGTACCCTAAACATACGAGGCACGGAGTCCTGGCAGTCATTTCGACGCAGCCACTGGCTGGTGGATTGCTCTGCAATCAGACAGATATCAATCACACCTAACAGTCTCAACTCCCAAACAGGGCTTCAAACGTTGAAATTGACAGCGAAAGAAACTGAGCTCGGACCTGTCTCAAGAATTCTCCCTTTCCCATCCATCTACTATGCTATATCCGTACTCGGTATAGCTAGACAAGCCGAAAGAAGGTTCAGCCAACCAATCTTTGAATTGCTGGCCCCATAATGACCTGTCCATCGCCAACGTCAGCCAAAGTTTCGTGTAATTGTCGGGTTCGGATATATAATTTATGACTTGGAACTTCGTGTTTCATCTAGACTAACTGTCTCTGGAAGCTGGATAATTCACTAATGAAGATGTCCTTACCCAGTATGGAAATCGTACCCCTTAGCCTTGGAGAGGGCCACAATCCCAAAACTCTAACTTACAATTCAGTTTCTTAAACACCCAAAGGCAATCCGACAGGGCCGACCATACTCCGGAGTTTGGCCAGTGGCTGGTGGCCACTGAGTACGGAGTACTGTCCCCTAACATAGACGCTAGCTGCCTGAGGCAAGGAAATTGACCGCTTCTTCCGAGCCCAAGGCCATCCACCACTTGCAATTCCGTTTCCTGCTCCGTCCCCGAATTGCGTTTAAATTGTAGTAGAGTCGATCGCTAGGATTATCGTCGCTGTTGGCGTCAATTTACTATTTAGACTGAATAGGTACTACTAAGTACTAGGAAGTTACTGACGGTGGGGTGCTTTATACGAAGCAATATCTTCCCTCCGCTCGACAAGGCAACGTGGACGCGTTAAAGTTCCCTCTTTTTGGCGTAGTTAGCTTTCGACGGGGCCCGTTTCCATTTCATTTTCCTTGGGTTCTTTTTGTGGGTTTACTGTTATTTTTAAACCTTGGTTTGCTGGTCGGCTCGGATACGGGTTGGGCTCCGCTCTTTTTTTTTTTTTTTTTGCCCTCGTTCTAGACTCGACACTCGACAGTCGACATTCTTGATTCCTCGGAAGCTTGGACCTTGAAAAGGTTCCGAGGCTTCGAGTCCCGAAAGACAGCAAGCACAGCGAGTGTCGGTGTCGGACTCGGAAGAAAGATGCGTGCAGACTGCAGAGTCAGACTGCCTGAGCGTGAGACAGGGATGGATGGATGAAGGATCCGAGATCCTGTCTTGATTTAATCTTCCATGGTGATTTTATTTCCGGTAAGTGTGGCTATGCTACCTTAGGCTGGCAGCTTTATGCATGGTGCATATATAATAGTTATTGCATATTATTGTCCACTGCATGGGATCGTCATTCCGTCTGCAAGCTAGATACAGATCAATGCTGCTCTGTTTTCTACCTACGGATACTCCGTAGGTAGGATAAGTCTTCAATCTATACGGCAACTTGAATTGTTCGGAAGGGAATAAAAAGCGACCCAGTGAGCCTAACCACGTAACAATAACAAGAAAGAAAAACAGGAGGGTTCCGATCCGACGCAAAGTGGAATCATCGCTGGTGGCAAGTTTTGGCTGGGTTTGGTCGGTCGACTCCGTGGTCTTGGCGCGGGTGTTTCACTGGCTGTTCTGATGATCGTGTTGAAGCGGTCCGTGGTGTCGAGTCAGTTTAGATTCAGAGAGGGGGTTATTGAGTCTGTTAATGACTGGATGCTTGATTGGATGCTTGACTGGATGACGGGGGGTGGGTAGCAGCCACGTACATAGCTTGTTAAATGGCGATTGTACAGTATATCTAGAACAGGGTTTGTTTGATTGTGAGGCTACATTACCAAAGTATACAAAAATGCTGTCGACCAATATCTGAGCAAGTGTCAAAGCATATGCCTGTGTTAATTTAATAATAAGTGGACGAATATTCCTGATCAGTTGGGACGATGGATTAAATAAATACGAGAACTTGGCAATTGTTTCAAAATCCAAACGTCAACATCATCAACGTCATCCTAAAAGATATGCAACGAGATCTGAGATAGTTAAGATTCAAGTAATGTTTTGGGACGTTTCATCGGTTACTAAATATAATTTACCGAATGTTTGCTATATATTGATGATGGATATGATTAACCTTGTTGCTATTGAGGAAATATGGTTTCTTCTCTCGTGTTGTACATACATGTAGAGGCAACCAAACAATGGTATATATTCGCTGAATTGCAACTTCAGGCATGAATACTTCCACGATTATAACCCAATCTAGCGCGCTCTGCACTATAACCACCAACTATGTCTCTCTTGATAAGCTCGTTCAATTGTCTACTAGTTGCAAAATATACTTTCAGCCATAGCATTGCTACTAACAAACCTATCTGGAAGCCGGAACTTCATGTGTTATAGGTCTGTGAAAAAGCAACTTACTATCTGTTTCATCCAAACATTCTCCGTACCTAAACACTCGATCGAATATCCTTATCTACTTATGTCTCTAAAGAGCTAATCTTCTAACACACAATCAAAGACCTCCGCATCTAGTACCAACATGTATCACCATGTCAAATTGAGACAGAATAGTAACGCCCAAAGCATGAAAGGTGTTCAGAAAATGCGTTCGGAAAAGAGGAGAAGCACAATAATCCGCTACCGAAATGATTTGAAAAGGACACTTTTGTCTACAGTATTCCGACCAAGGGTCCCACAATCACCCAAGAGGATTCACATCGCCACCCGCAGACCCAAGAGTCTGCCACATCGGATCGAGTTCCAAGGCCTCCATATGATCTCTCCGCAACATGACCATAACCTCCAACACCTCCTGAGACACTTCCCGCTGACGTGGTAAGATAATAGCGACTCCATCCGCCTCCATGTATGGCAGCCTCACGAACCTCGGTCGCCCCATCACGTTACCGAAATCCACCCCATAGAGATTAAAGTCCGCCCAACTCGTGATAGTAAGATCGCGTGATCCGAACAAATCCCAGCCCACAAAGAGAGACCCGGTGTCCACGCGGTCTGCCAAGCTATACACTTCTGCCACATGGCGGGGGTTGATAGTAGATGGGGACTGCGATTCGGCCATACGGTCGCATATTTCAGCGAGCGCGCGCACCGGGGTTCGGTCGGATTTAGCCAATGTCTGGGCTGGAAGGTTTGTTAGGGAGTAGGTGATTGCGTTGCCGAAAAAGGGGGCGTCGGGGGTCGAGAACGTTTGGCTTATGCGCGGTCTGCCATTTACTGCCATGGCTAATCGGCTGGGCTTGTGTTCGAGGGATGGGTTATGCGCCATTCGGATCCGGGTGATTGTTGTCCAGATAAGCGCGCATAGCACGGTATTCGTTGTGAGTCTTTTCGATGTATACGGGCGCATTAGCTCCCCGAGGACATCGATCCAGTGTTTGGAGATCGGATAAATCTTGGATGTGCACGAAGGAAGCGTTTCGGGTAGGGTAGGAGGTGTTTTGGAGAATTCAGGGTGTCGCGCCAGTAGGGTCTCGGTTGGAGTTGATGATGTTTCTGGTAGGTCGATCGACAATGCCTCTGAAAGGCGTTCAATTCGAGTTTGCGAGGTAGCCGAAAAGGAGAATTCTGGATCATTGACATATTGAGCCCATAGTCGCAATATTGTAGAGAACCCGGTGGCGTCGACAACGTTGTGGTGCATACAGACGCACAGGCCCAGTCCCTGGTCAGTGAAACGGAAGATGCTCGCGGCAAAAACAGGAGCGCCCGCCGTCAAGCAGGTCTCGTCGATCATATCTGAAACTGGCCATACATCTGATGGAATGCTTTCTCCGGGCACTCCTTGAGCGCAGGCCCATTCGTATGATGTCTGTATAGTTCCTTTGTCGACAACGCTTGGCGCAGTGGTTCCATCCCAGCGGATCTCAGGGGGAGTAGTCTTGTCTTGACCTGGTTCACCTGGGAAGACGCGCCCGGATATCCAAGGTATTTGCTTTGATAGCTTGTCAAGACCTGACCGGAGATTTTGAATGGCTAGAGCGGTTGAGACTGGCGCTTCGAAAACAAAGAGAACCCGAATGTAGGTCCGGGGCATGAGCAAATCCAACGGGGATAGCTGCTCTGATAAAGTGGGCTCGGCCATGATCTCCGGGGATGAAAGTATCTTGAAACGAGTTTTTGACAAATAAGTTAATAAGTTATGATACGCGACATACGAGTCTTTAAATAACTCCATGGCAGTCGGTGAGCCCGCGCCCGCGGGCCCGCGGGCGCAGAGGCGCGGGAGTATGGACTGATCTTCAAATTAAAGTCAGCGCAAAAATTCGGAGGTTAGGGGAGATGAAAGGTTCGTCTTCCTAAATTGGGTCGCTTGAGGCATGACACGTAGATGAGTCGGAGCTTGAGGAGAAGAGATCGGGAGCCGATGTATCTCACTGCAAAGAGATTGAATCACGGCGTGTGCGGCATAGCATTTTTAACGTATTAGAGGGATGAATGGGCGACAATTCGAGCTCGAATAAGTGACTATAGAAGTGCTTGCCTATATACTTGAACCAGAAAGAAGTGCAGTGGCAGAAATTATATGTCTCTAGTTGACATACGGTAACCTGAGCTTTATGCGTCGTCCTATTATGTATGTAATACTCCGTGATAGTTCTATCGTATGCAAAAATGGCAAATATTGTTAGATGTCATTGAGACAGCTTCGGTATCTCTGACAATGCTAATGCTATCATAAAATAATTTTTAACAGCAATCGCACACATTAAGGAGCCAATAATCGAAGACTCTCAACATACTTGGGAATGCTGGACAGCATTTATTGGAATTTTGGGGCAATAGAACCTTCTATAGTGCACTTGCATCGAAGATGTCTTGTCAATCTAACTTGATAACCCAAACCTAACTTCAACACGAGAAAAATCTGCTTGAAAAACAGGATTAAGTATGAAAGATCTTCAGGGGTGCGAACTAATCACGGTTTAGGAAAGCCCCATCCTGCAATGCGAGCTGTGGTACGACCGCTTTATCATCGGAGTTTACCCCACGCCATAGCATTTTCTGGAGATCGGTCAACTGCGAAGGTGGAGGAATGAACTAAACATTGACAGTTCCGGCAATTGAAAGATAGGAAAAAGGCTTATGGGATGGCACCATTTTTACATGAATTGTCTAGCTAGGAGGCTAACCGAACGTAGGAATTGCCCGCTTACGCAGCGGCCGTATCTGAGCCTCCACGACGTTAATAGATGTGGTCTACATTCGCAGACAACAGAAAGATGGTAAACAAAACTTCTGTGCTTAATATTCTATAGCGAGCTATAGTCCCTCTAATGTGAATTGGATACTGTCAAGAAGGGGCTGCTGATCTATAGACATGTCCTAGTCGCCTCGAATGTACCAAATCAACACTCAATTTTTCATCTCCAATTCAACACTTTACAAGTTGGTCCTTTTTTTATCCATTGAAAGACAATGAAGATTGCTACTGTTCTTGCCGGCCTTGCGGCAATTGCGACTGCCAGTAGAGACAAGCCCTCTGCCAGTTATTCGTTCAAGCCTGAGAGAGCCAGTTCCATTTGGGAGGTACGTACACCATAACACACGGGATGAAGTAAATTACAAGACAACCCTAACAATGCAACTATAGGACAAAATACCCATTATCTATGACTTCAGCGAGAGCGGATTAACCAACCTCAGTGGCTCATGGTGGACTAGCTCCTACATAACCGGCACCAACAAAGAGCAGTACCTCGCGATTTCCCATGTCCTGGACGTTAGCATCTACTCGAACTTCCGATCGTCTATCCTGAACCTAAACACTCACGAATATGCCCAATCCCTTGTGGCCGGGAAAAGCGTCGCCTCCAACAGCTCTCGTCTCGACATCCGCCAAGGCAAAAACGGAATCCAGAGCCTCTCCACAGACAACATCTCCAAAATGCGCGCCTACAGCAACAGCGAAAACGTTACATTCGACATCCGCTACGACGCCACCACCAGCGCCCTTCCTAACGCCGGTGGCGGTGGTTTCCAATTCGGCCTAACCCAGAGCGACGAATGGGGTTTGCCAAGTTGAAAATCGTTCACCTGGTATGACTGTCAGTGGGGCCCTAGCGCTGGCTCCCCGCCGACTGGCAACTGGACTTGGTTTCAGTGCATCTTCCTCATAGCAGCGAGAAGTTCAGCATTTGGTTCATTGATAATCCCGACACGGACCAGTGTGCAAAGTTCGCGACTATCCGTGGCCCGAACGAGCGCCTGGAGGTTGTTCCGGTGGAATGGACCCCGAATTATCAGCGGTCCTATCGGTCTACTGCTGAGGAGAAGGTACTTTATCCGTTGGACTGGACGGTCAGGATTGGAGGTGTCGGTGAGTTCGAGATCACTAGCGTTGCAGAGGACCAGGAGATTGTGGGAAGTAATGCATTGGAGACCGCTTACGAGGGGTTTGTTACCTTTAAGGGGAAATTTAATCACCACGATGTTACTGGGCTTGGGCTGGTGGATATTGTGTATGGCTCGTGGGATTGGCTCTGAGAGGACGTATGAATTGATGGTGGTGCGTCATTATAAAGGCGACTGTCAGGATAGATGTTGTGTTGTTGGGTGCTTTTTTGTTGGCGAAAGAGCAGGAACCAATAGAAATAATTTGATCTTAGATAACCGAAGCACATATGACGTATTTGGGAGTAAAAGAATGAGTGAATAAGCTGCATCAACGAGTAAGTTCATGTTGATGCTGTGTTGAAACAATACAAGGGCTATGGACTGTGCTTCATCATAAGAAATAGAAACCTTAGCTGCTATCGAAAACGATGGGATGGTCCAGTGTAATGCAATACTGTTATTTCCCCTATATTGTGAAGATCAACCTAATCTGTGCTTCTATCACCTAAAAGCGACATCTAAATGCCTGGCATACCGCAAAGTCGTGGCTGTATAGCCTTCAAAAAAGAAAGAAGAAGGTATGGAAGGGAAGTTTCGCGATCAAACATATGCAATCGAACACCTCTTCTGCAAAGTGTGACGAAAACCAGCCAGCATGTGGCTTGTGTAGTCGTCTTCGAATGCAATGCGAAGGCATCGGCGTCAAGCGCTTGAAGTTCACATGAGAACTCAAAACAAAAGTCAATTTCGAGCCCGACCAATACACTAGGCAACGAGGGAACAATGATGCAAGCTGCTTTGGTGCACATCTTAGAAATCAAGGACGCTAGATAAATTTCGCGCATTTGGGAGAGACTCATGGTTGCGCTTCCCGCTTCATTCGGGACGAACGCCGAGTTGGAAAATTCTGTTTCTGGTCATTGCGCTATACAAGCCTCGCAGAATGACGCAGTTCGAAGCAAGATGACTGATTTAATACGGGGATGCTTTGCAGGCTACCCACAGAGCGGTGGCAAAGTCAGCAGAGTCGCCTGGATTGACGACGTCGACAATTATCGTGGTTTATATCTGCCAGGTGCATCCTGTGATAGGACCAGGGGCAGGCGGGACGTTGCATCCAACAGTCAATTGGTTCTCATCAACCGCAAAGATGCTGATCAATACCGGATTATGGTCGCGCATGTGTTTCGTGAGGCCGTGATTCAAGGCCTAGTGTATCAAATAGATCAGCGTTTTCTTTATGCACTCTGGCAAATAACGTTGAATATCTTACCCATGGAAAACTTGTCCATATCACCACTTGACACGTTTGTTTTAGGTATGGGCGAGCTTAGTTGGCTGGACTTTCGAATTAGAATCAAAGTCAACGGTACATGTGTTACGCCTCGACCGATCAAATACCATGAAGAAGTATCTTTCGAAGGCCTTGGGGTAGCTCAACTGGCCGAAACGTGTATTCACCCACGCAACCCAGTCCATCATTTCAAATCATTTCAACTATTAGGTCAAATGTTGAGACTTCTACAAAGAAGAGGCCTAGAGTTCGCTGGCCCTAGCCACGTCAGCAATCCAAGCGCCGACGGGATAGCACCAAGCCATGAAGCCTCGCATCTCGTATCTATTCGCATGAGGAGTGATGCTGGTGATGGAGGGATTAATCAGTCACAGTCTACGACAGCTTCATACTGATCCTGCCCTGGTAGCAACAACTCGTGGTTGGTATAATGAAGCCCTCGACGTGGCATTTCAATATGAAGATCTTCGACCATAAGGTCTGGCTTTTACCGGGTATACTAAAGACACTATAGGCGGCTACATCGGATATACATACCGACACGACGATGCAAGAGATATTGATGGATTACGAAAAGGACGTCGAAGGTCCAAACTGTAATAGGGAAGGTTTGAAAGTGAAGCAGTATCTAGAGAAGCAATCAAGATGCCAACAGTAAGAGCCGGGAAGACTGATCAAAATCGCCTGTTATCATTTCATAGCCACAGTAGGTGCCCTAATACTACTTATCATTGCATTTATATTCCTATACAGGAAAATGGTGATGGCTGTTACTTCACAAACACGCTGACCTTAGGGAGCGGCGACCTCTTCTAGTGATTTGAATGGTTCTAGACAACAAGTACGATGCTCCAAGTAGGCATATAATCATGTTATGCGGAAGAAGCTTAATTTGAAATATAAAGTTCGATTATATGACCATGCTCATTCCAGTTGAACGATATATTGTCCACGGCATCAAAATATCAAGTCCAGCTATGATATTGTTATCCCTCAGCACTATCGCTCAACGAAGATTACCTAGCAAGAATGGAGCCCCTAACTACCTGACCGCTTGTCTCGGACTGTATGAGAGGGCGTATACCGAATATGCCATCAATAACAATCTCTACATCCATATCGCGGATCCATTCAGAACGTGACATTGTAAAAGAGAAAACGGAATCGCACAAATTCAACCTCAATACCAAATACCTACTTCAAAGCGACAGATTTCTTCCTGTGCCAATACCACTCATGCACAATCATCTCCTCCACAATGCCTACCGAATACCCCAAGTGAGACATCATCCGCTCAATAAGGGGTGATTATGAGCAATGGGATGAGAGTTTCACCACGGTCGGAAAATGTGGCAAGTCTTTCAAAATGAGTAGTAAGCTGAGAGCTTGGTTGCGAGGCTAATCTTTTCGCTTCTCTCACATTATAGTGCTTGTAGCATCGAGTGTTTGTTGGGAGATCTGCATTCTTAATGCCTTACTAGTTCCGATGTTTCCTAACTGTGTGTAGCAAGCCAACTGATTGCTAGATTGTGAGATACAAACACGATCTATGGTAGGAAATTACTGGGGAGGCGGGAGCTGGACTTATAAGCCCGTCATTAGAGATGAACAGATCAGGTTGGAAAGTATTTCGATATGCACTGTCGTGGGGTTGGCTGTATTGACCTTGATTGCGGAAGGGGAAACATAAGAATTTGAAAAGAACACCGGGATATTAGATAAAAGAGTTATCAGCCAAAATGTGTCAAGGGAACAAGCAAAAAAGACGCAATAGAGGTACGGGGCACTGAGATGCGATATCTTCGACAGCATTTCTGCTATCATCCACTGTTCGTTACGATATCCGCACACCGCAAAGCACAACCACAGAAGAAGGAATTACTTCAAGCTATCCGCTCATAGAAGCATCCAAGCTCAGCGAAATTCTGACAAGGGACGTAAATCCCAGCCAACCGAGTACCAACCGGCGGAGTAAAAAGGGCATTGGCCTGCGCGACATTCGCTATTGCATTTGCAGACTCTTCGTCTTTGGACCATATGTTGAGAATGCCACGGTCAACAAAAGTATCTTGTTGGATCGGCTGTGACACAGCCAGTTTGACACATCGGGACAGAAGCATATCATCCTCCCTCCAGTGCTCAATTCCGAACTAGACAGTGTTAGTTAGCAAAGGGAACGGGTTAATGGGTACCGGCGAGGGAGAGTTACCGAAATCTCTTTGATTCCTTTGGCTGTGCGAAGCGACAATCCGACGATCCGGTCTGATTCCGGGATTTCAAAAGACTGTATCTCATCCGAGTGATTATCACCTATGATCCATGTCTGTCCAGACTTATAGGCAAATGTGAAGCCACGAAAGGCACTTGCATCAATGTGTCCGACAACCTTGATTAACTTATCGTAGCATCCGTCATCGAGAATGAGCTCGAAAGGAAGCTTTTGTATCTGCCTGAAAGCAGCATACAGTTCAGGTTGAATGGCAAAAATATGCTCTGCAGCCTTCGGAGAAAAGATAGCTCTGACGCGGTCAAATCGAGAATTGAGAACCCACGATACAGCGGCCTGAGAGACTCATCAGAAAGGTAAATTCGGGCGATGACGGGGATAGGCGTACAGACAAGTTCTTGGTATGGGTCAGCCTGATACTGTGTCTTTAGGCAAGTATTCAGAAAGTTCGTATCGATGGACGGGCAAAATGTGACATTTTGGCCACGGTCGGTGACAATGCGAATGGCCGCTACTTGACCGTGACGCATGGTGGGATACTCCCCAGATACGGCGTCTTTGGTAATCCATATAGTTAGGGTTTGGATAATCTCATGACGGGCTAGATTCACTATAAACTTGTCAGAATCCTTCATCCATTGCCCTACGATGCTGGGGTTCCGGTGATCGTAGAAGTCAAATTTCAAGCCCGAAATTCGGCGAGAGTATCGAGAACGCCCTGACACCCCTACTGAGGCTTGAATGCTTCTGACATTCCTTAAGGGTGCATAAGTTTCATATTCCCCAAATCCCTTAGTACGTATAAGGGTTTCGGCAAACTCTAGGTCATATATAAGATCAGCCTCCGTAGGCACGAGAAACCCGCTATTCTTCTGGTCGATATCTGGGCTATGTCTCTCTATTGCCGGTTGACTTTGGATGCCAATTTTTGAGAATGTGTGTTTGAAATCCTAGCACTCCGGTCAGCACCCGAGAACAAAGCAAAGCCTTGTACAAACCTCAATCGATCCAACGAGCCCTGTAATGGCGTGTCCGGGATAAACTGGAAAATGATGCACATTGTTTACTCCGTTTCTTTGAGAAAGACTCGCAAAGTTAGCTGTTCGGCCGCGGTTGGTTATAATCTAAGATCGATTAGCCATTAGGAAATGCCAGATAATAGCAATATTCAGACCTCTAAGCCGGCTAAGGTGAGGTCGAGCGGTTTCTGCGACACCCCGATTCTGGTGATGCGCTCCCCGCGTGAACCATCGATACAAAACGAGAGCTCGGCGGCAAGAGGGCCTGTTCCAAAGCTTCTCACCACCCCATCGCTATAATGGAACTCTATGCGAGAAATGGGATGTGTATGGGACAACATGTGTACAACAACTCTTGACAGGGTCTGAAGAAGAAGGCCATTGGCCCCACCGAAGTCAATGTTGACCAATGGTTCAAATGGACCCTGATTGATGGTTGGAATGAGGCGCGTAATCTTAACATTTTCCTGCTCAGGGATATTCGGTGTCCAGAGCTGAGAATGTACTGATATGTAGTGGGCGTCTTCTATCTTCACGGGGTTTGCCAGGAGAGGTTCACTTGGTGTCCCGAGCCCGACTTTGACAATCTTCAGGTCCTATTCCGCCGTTGGTCAGGACAACAATGCAATCAGTGAAAAAGGGGTGAGGACCTCACATCCAGTCCGGCCAATAAAAAGCATTGTCCCGCATCATTGGGTAGATGTAATCTGCCATGTGCTACTCCTTCGCCTTGACTCTGTCCAACCCATTCCGAAGACCCGCCGTCTTTATAGACAAACCTTATCCCGACGAGCCCAACTGAACAAAAGACGACGTCAATTGATTGGAGAGATGACTTCGACGGCACTTTAACGATCCATTGGATAGGAGTGTCACAAAGACCGAGGCGATGTTCGTAATCTTGGGTGCCTTTTCTCCAACACCTAAAGCCTGATATGACCTTTCTAGCCCCTAGACGGAGGCCGGAGATTTTCAGTTGCCCACCTTCTTGAAAGTCGGAGGGGTGAAAAGCCGCTGCCCTGACTTCAAACATGTGGCAGCCACTCTCTAGAGGATGACGTTCAGCCGTCTGGCTAATCTGGCCAGAGAACGACTGGGCGAGGCGAATTGCACCGGTCGCGTCCTCAGAAGCATTTCCAGTTGAGGACGCATGGTATTCGAATCCATTTTCGGACGAGGACAAAACATATCCATCTTTTTTTCGTCGTAGCGGAAAATGGAATTCTACAAGCGCAGCGATAGGATCCAGGAGACCCCAGATTCTCTTCCGGTTCGTCAACGACAGGTGACCCGTGATCAATAATGATGTGGTGCCCCAGTAGGCTCGGAACCAGTCTCGAGTCACGGTCGATAAATTTGGGCACATGAAGGCCAGCTCCTGTCCGAGGCAAAACCGACTCTTCCAGTAGGATTGTGGCAGCTGGTCGGGTCGTGCCTTCCACGCAAGGTCCCGACACACAAGTCTTAGTTGGGCAAGCCGAGCATAAGGAAGGTACGATAGGATTTCGTACACCAATTCGACCGAGAGTTTTCCAAACGCAGGAGAGATGGGTTTCAGCCGATGTCCGGCGACATGTGCGGGTTTGTTGACCAATCGTGCCACAAATTCTGGCGGCGTTGTCGAGTCTACCATCTCGAGTGATGGTATATCACACGGATCCGCATAGAACGGAGAAAGCAAGTCCACAGGCCTAGGAAGGCCCCAGGATTTATGGGTGCTAGCAGCACCGCTATAATCGTGACCAAGGTCTAGGCATGAGTGTCCAGGGCAGGGGCTGTTGAGGAATTGTATGAAAAGACACCGTATAATATCATATTGGTCGCAATCCGAGACCGCGAGCCTTAGGAGAAATATTTTCCAACATGCATCATGGAAGCCAAATCCCCAGGACGCTTGGGAGTCTTGGAATAGCAATACTGGCTCCAGATCATCTGTTTCCTGATAGGTGGCATCGGGTTTTCTTGGAGCATGGAGTACAGAGCGACTGCGCATTACTCCGACGCCGGTAAGCCTAACTTCATCGGAAATTCCATCACTTGGGCAGATGGCACGAGCTTCCGAATACCATGGGCGACGAATTTCAAGGCTCTCGGGCTCCTCAAAGTTGTCCGTTTGGATAACAACACCACAAAAACAACAGTATATATTTGGAGACTGCATTGCAGGGGGGAAGAATATCTCTCTGATTAATATCCAACTCTCTCGTGGACAAACTAACGCATGAGACCCATGTGTTTGTCAATCAACCGGAAGCAGTGGGTGTCGAGGAGCTTCGGGTTGATGTGGATTTCATCAAAACTTATGGGTACCCCTTTTACCGTCAGTCGGGCTTATAGCTCGGCGTGGTCACGGAAAAGCTTGGCGTGATCACAGATTCGGAACGGAAAAACTCTCGGTGTGGTTAGGGATCGTGGACACGCTGACAAAGAGGTGCATAATTAGTTATAGTTAGCACTTATGCAAACCCGGAGATTGGCAGAGCTCAGCATACCCACGACGAACTACCTGCGACCGCGTTGACTACATAGTTGGTCTGCATGTGATGTTAGCAAGAAATAAGACTATACCGTGTACAGTCGGTTGACAAGGACGACGTCCTTCGAAGTAGGTTTCTACCAGCTGTGGAAAGAACAGTTCTCCGCTCCCTCCCCAATATGCCCGAATTCTCTCATCCATAGAATCTTTGTATGTCGCTGTACTATGTACACAGTACGCCCTTCCATATCCTCGCTTCGACTTATTGTGGGCTTTAAGCTCAGTCGGTAGGTAATGCTAACTGCGATAGATTGAAACCAAACTTGAATTGTGATAAAGTACGAGCACACATGTCAGACAAACGAACACTCAAAGTCGCGGTCGGGGTTAAGTTACATCAACATGAACGAACATTATATGCATAAGGGATGTTTACTGCTATGAATATAAAGTAGATGCTAGGGAAATGTTGCAGATGCACCCCTGAACGAGGACAGAAAACAAATATATGAGAACGAGAAAATGGACATGACAATGTAATGGTGGTAGCTCTTGCCTCAAGCTAGACTCGGCAATAGATATGTAGAGGAACAGGAAGAACGAGTCGAGGGTGTGGATGAGCCTTGGTTCATCGGAAAGCCAATTTATCGGAACCACTACTGAAATGCGGTGCGTGTTCGAAAGCTCGCATTAGGCACCCGCCCATTGCCATCCGGTAGACTTCACGTAGTCCATCATCCGCTCAAGTTGTCTTAAACCAGGTGTGGTGGTCAGATCGAATGGCTCAGGGCTGAGTGGAGTAAGTGGCTGCGTCTGAGTGCCATCAAACCGGAAGAACTGTACTTTCTTGCCGATGGCAACAGCACCATAAAGTCTGTTTGAAGCATTGGAAGTGGCCACGAGGTCATCCAAGAATTGTCCTTTGATGGTGTTGTCCCATTGAGTTGGTGTGTCGAGCGATGGTCTCTTACACTCGATTTGAAGAATGCAGCGTTCGAAATATCTGTTCGCCGGACCGTGGGCAGGGACGCAAATTTGAATGACGACAATATCGGGCATGTTGTTGTTCGTAAGAGTTGCAGCCTTGCTGCGGCAGTTGTAGCCGTCAAGTACTGGGAACCATGCACCAGCAATAGCCTCCCATAGTCTTTGGACAGTGTCCTCAAGACTGTTGGATTGTATCGCCTGTAATGGCAATGCGATCGCCGGGATGCGCTCAATCGGGGGTCTCTGAGCCATGGTGAACGAGGTGTAAACGAGATATAAGCAGGAGAGCGGCAGTACTGTTAACGGCTGTATAAAGCCTCTTTTGATGCTGTTGAGGAAACGGATTTGTAGATGCGATTTGGGAACCGTTATATAGACACATTTTCTTGCAAATACCTAAATGCAGAGCACCGAAAATACAGCATCGGCTTAGGCAAAGTCTGCGTAAATAATTCCACAGCCCCCATCCAGCGCTTATGATCAGCCAGTTATATGAGTCAGGCGTCTTTCTAACATATTTGGCGCTGATAATAACTTTCCCTCGCAGGTGTGAAGCAGATTCATGGACGCATTGATTGGCAATGAGAAGTCCTCCATCTTCACATAGGCTAAAAATAGGAAGCGCTGAAATAGGCGATGACACAAAACGCCAAAACGAAAGGCTATGCATAAGTATAGCGCCAACGATCCTACCGACCTGGAAGGACGTACCTCGGCGCTTACGGATATAATCTCGAGTTCAAGTCAGCCAAACAGAGCACATAATATGACCCCGGCGCTAGCTATACGTTCTGTAATTGTGACGACATAGAACTCTAAGTTGTAACTTGGTGGTACGTGGACTCCTAAACACCTATGCAAGTGCTCCTGCCTCGTCGGAGGGGCCAATAATTCTTAATATATCAATTGGTTCTGCGCCGCATTCCGACTTCACGGCTTTTATAAAACCAATTGATTGGCCTTTCTGAAATAGCACCATAGTGCGGACAAAGATAAGACCTGGAGCTTTGAGTTTCTGGGGCCGAACATGATTTTTTCTCCAGATACTGTGACTCATATGAACGTGTTGATAATAAGATTCTTAGCTAGAATTCAGAGTGTAGATAAAAATCCGAGTGTACACCTGTAGGGCGGGTAGTCCGGGCGCCGGTGGAGACCATTTCCGCACCCCATAAAATGCTCCCATCTGTGGTTCTTCGCCTTAGCAAATCATACTCTTTTTAATTACCTCTGTTGAAAAAAAATGTCGAATGAGATATAGTTTGTAGGTGAAGAAGATATATATTGCAAGGGGTTCAGTATATTGCTTGGTTGGTTCAATATTCTTGGTAGAGGAAGATGAGGTTTTCGTCTGGTCGACTAGTTCTTGGCACCTCAGTCATGGTCACGTGATTTGTCAGCCACACAGCATACGCCACAGTTGCCTCTATTCAACATACTCTGGGGGTTTACCTTGAGTTCTTTCGCGTTAATTGGGTTCAATCCGATTGAATATACAGTAACATAACCTAAAAGTGCACATTAATTCATCAGCAACCGCCGGACGATGATCAAACACAACATGTGGGAATATCCCTGTGCCCATTAAAGAACGGCAAAGACGTTGGAATAGCCTAGCACCTACGTGGTGGCACCCAGTTCATTATCCGCATTATCTGCCAGAAATATAAGAAAGCCCATCCAGTCGGAACCAGCAATTATCCAAGCCAAGGACCACGGACAAGGTAGCGGCGCGTTGCACGCCTATTCGGTACCGCTTAAATCGGGCAACAAAGGCGAAACACGGACTGAAGGGCAGAAAGCGGCTCCATCTTTTGTCGGCGGCCTTTTGTAAGGAACGAAATGAACGGTACTGGAGTAGTCCGAGCCCTGACCGAGGTCGAGTCTTTGTTATATGGGATGCGTTCGACCAGAGGCGCTGGAGAGCGGGGACTATAAATTGACTCGATTCCGCAACGAAATCACCATATTTATCGAGTACCAACAATTTGCCCGACATTTACATTAACATTCCTATTAACATGGCTGAAGTTGCATTTCCTGCTGCTCCAGGCCCCGAGCTCGAGGCGTACGTGTCACGGCTTCTAGAGGAGGCCCGAGCCCCCTGCTTCCTCTGGGGCGAATCGGTTTTGCAGATTCTCCGTGTTCCAACCGTTGATTTTGTATGACACAAACCCCCATCGTTTCTTGGCTGACGACTAATGATTTCACAGTTCTCCGCATGGGTTGTGCCCGACGATTGCATCGAACAAGCGGTGCGCGCTCTTGATGCGGCGAAGTTCCCGCCGTGTACACAGGGTGAAAAATGCTCTTTATTCTGGGAACACCGAAGCCACCCCATACCTGACCACCACTATCACACGGACCTGAGATATCCGGAGATGCCAGACCTTACTTGTGGCGTGTATCTGTACAAGAAATCTCGACTCTTCTGGTCCATTCCCGATCCCAATATTGGCCCGCCGGCACCCGATGACCCGTATTATATGCTCTCGTCTGACACTCGTTTTCGTGCAGGAGGTGTAGCGACCCGAGGTCGCTCTCCAGCCGGTAAATATCCCGTTAAAATGATAATACCTGCGAGATATATCGTGTGCATGCTCTTGTTGAAGATGCGAGACTGGGTGTCAAAGATCACTTCTGGTCATTGGGGCGTGGAGCTAGGCTATCTAGTGCAGTATGTTATTCGCAAAGAAGACAACCCGGCCTTGAGGCTTGATGACATCGCGGAACCCTGGAGAGAGTATTTCAGGCAGAGGATGGTGGACGTGCCGCTCGATGAAACTGGGCGCACGGACCTGAACTATATGGATGAAAATGATATCGATTTCGGTCACAAACACTTTCTTCGGTTGTATGTAATGCTGAAGAGCAGTGGCCAGCTTCCTCTACCGGAGCCGGGTAGAGACTATCACTCGGACCCTTTTCCTGTTGAGCAGGAGTTGCGCAAGAAAGGTATCCCATTTGACCCTAAGATATTCGAATGAATACGCTCGATTCAATCGCATGTGCTAGCGGTAAATTGACTACCTAACATGACATCTCCCAGCTCTCCTGCGATGCCTCAATTTGCATTTTTCTGACTTTTTACGTTTTGTGTTTGTCATTTTTTGTGTCCACGCTCGCCTTTGCAGTGCTGCTGCAAACAATGTCATGTCCCGGTTTCCAGCGTCTTTCTGTGTTTTTCTGTCTCGTTGGTCTTTCCAATTTTAGTCTGTCGTACTCATTGATGATGTTCCTTGCGTTATTCTTTTCTTTTCACCATTCCCCAATCTTCCATGTCTTTGACCAAACTCCCCGCAGGCCTCTTCGTAAGACCAACGTTGAAGGTCATCCCTGTCTATCATCTCCCATGGCTAAGCCCCTGGTCGCTGCTCTATCCCGTCTACACTTAGCTAGTAGAGGGGCGTTTTAGAACTGCGTGCCCCATATCTTGACCATTCTGATTCGCTGCACCGTCAATAGGGAGGTAACTGGACAAACGGCTCGTTTGTTGCAGACATCTCCCTTGTCCCTACGTATTCCAAGGCCGTCAACATGGTTCAAGGTTTGGTCAAACTTTATTATGATAGCTTTTACAAGACCCACAGACCCCATCAGCAACTGCCGTACCAGCGATTTCTCACTACGGAGGGGATGAATGTGCAGGAATCGGCTTTTGCTGGTTTGGGACCTATAGTTCGTTCTCTCTTCGCACCTCCCTACCTCCTCGTAGATGGCGAGTTCATGGACTTCCGGCACTCCGCTATGGAATTCGTAGCATCCGTGCCCAAGCTCAAAGTTGGCCAGAAACGATGGCTGGCCGTAAAGGCTGGTGAGACATAAGCCCGATGTGTGGTACCTGTTTCACCGAACCACCCATCAGGGCCTGGTGTCTGGAGGCTTCTAGAAGACTCCCCGGTTGAGGTGTGGTGGAATTGGCTGCATGAGGTTACCAGAGCTTTCGTCATGCCATTGGCTATGTCATGATGTTTCTCTTCGTGCACCTCCAGGGCCCCATTGCCCAGCTGTTAAACCTTCTGGCCTCACCGGCCTTTCTCCGCTCTACGTTGAGGTTTGTGTTCCAACACGGGATTTGGCCCTGAGATCCAAACAATGGCTAACTAATCTAGCAGACTTGAGCAAGCTGGCTTTGCCGTTTCTTTGATACCCCGGAAGGACATAAGTCACTCCACTCAATATCTTCTGTTCACGTCTACCGCGAGGGATTTCTTCTTCGTCTACTAACTTCATCGCGTACTTGCGCCCCTGAAGCCCCTGAATCTTCTTTCGATTGCCCTTGGTGGATCTAGAAGCCAACGCCCGGTCGTATCCTTTGTTCTCTTGCGAAGGTCTAATGCAGACATCGTATTATTCCCATTGCCAGTCTGTTAGATCCTCAGCCTTCCCACGCGGTGAAACCTGCCCCTAGATAGTCAAGATTGGGCACGCCCGTAAGCCACATCGCGGTGCCCATTCCATCCATATGGTCGCGTGGATGATGTCGAAACACTACAGAGCCTGTCTGGATGCATTTGAGGAATTCCGCCGGCGTATAGTCACTTCCCAACGAGCGTACTTAAAAGCGAGAGGGGATCTCTTCTTCTCTCCCTCTACTTCCCATTCCATCACACGCTTTTTCTCTTCCTTCTTCCCGCGGGCATTCTTGACTGCTCTCCTTCTCATTTGCCTCCCACGTCCTTTCCGTCCATGCCTTCAATCGTCCCCTGACGTTGTTAAACCCATAATGGCGTAGTTGCAAATCTTAACTGCTGCGGCGTCTTCCTTCGTCACCATCCTCCAATCCACCCCGAGACTGCATCAAATCGACGGTTTCGCCAACGCTGAACTGGTGCTTATCGGGGGTGTAGCAGTTTGTTCAAGGGTACCGTACAGAGAGACTAGCGTATGGCAAACAGGCTTCCATGGATACCACATGCTAATCAGTCATGCAGGATACTGACTTCGCTATACGGCCGTCCACCCTGACGCAGCCGCTGAAGAAAGCCCTCCTGGAGGCTCACCCGCATTCCTTTCACATGATTGCGGACCGATTCATGTTCAGAACAGATGAGCGAAGCATCCAAATTGACCTGGTACCGGTCGAATTGGTAAGTCCGCTTAGAACCGTCATATCTTCCTCTTCCTCTTCCTCTTCTTTCTGACTTTGTCTCTTCTCCAGCTATTTTCCCTACCATCAACGCTAGCTCCTCTACGCACAATCAACCCCGCGTTGATCCCGCATCTCTCCTCGGTGGAGCTAGTTATGGAAAAGGCCCAGTGCTGTAGAGCCCGAGACAACCCGGACAAGAGCGAAACAGACGCTAAGGATGTTTGGGCGTTGATCGATCAGTCTCCCGAGAACACCCCTGGAGTTTTGAGGATCGACCAGGTTCTTGACCTTCGCGCTCAGGTCGTTCATCTTAGCGCGCATGTGCCTGAGTACAACTGGGCCAATGTGATCCCCTGAGATTCCAAATGTCGCCTCAAGGGGCGGTTCCAGAGGAGGATGTGATTTTTTCCTTTGTCTCGATAGATGGTTTTGCTTTTGTTCTTGGGTGTTGGTGATTTGGTTGGAGGAAATTCTTGGTAGAATGTACTTTGTCTGATTTTGGTTTTTCTCCTTTCCTATTTTCGTTGGTCTCGATAGACGGTTTTCTTTTTGATCCTAGTTTGGGTGCTGGAAGGTCTTGGTAGAATGTACTTTGTGTGGCCGCAACGTTTAGTGTTTTCTCTGTTTCTTCGCCGGTCTGGTCAACGATGCATCGATTGTAGGCAAGTAACAGCACACCTCCCCTGTATACTGGCAACAGGCAGTCAGAATCCCGTTGTCCTTCGAAAGCAGACGACTTTCTCCCAAAGAGGTAAGAGTAGACAGTGCGCGATAGCATGAAAGTCAACAATGAGTAGCGTGGACTGCTACATTGTGGAGCTCAATTCCTGTGCATCGACATCCGTCATTTATTCTATGCATCCACGGATCTGAGGACCGTCAGATGGCCGAGAGAATAGGGGGTGTAGTTGTCTCAGTTGCGACCACGTCACTGACGGCGGGGTTGAGCGACGATCATCGGAAGAGCAGCCCACCTCGCCTTCGTCTCCCCGCCGTCAACAAGAGCCTATCTTACTTCCTTCCATTTCGACACCTGACAGGAGTCAACAAAATCACCGTCCACAGCATGCCCGCCTACCCCCGACCGGACTTCGACCGTCCCTCACTCAACTGGACGTCCTTGGACGGTCCCTGGGACTTCATCTTTGACGATGTCGACATCGGCCTGTCCCAGCGCTGGCACCAGAACGGAATCCCCGCGAACGTCCTCAAGCAATCCAAGCGCCAGATCCAGGTCCCGTATGCCTTTCAAACTCCGGCGTCGGGGATAGGCCTCTACGAGGCCCACGAAGTGCTCTGGTATGAGCGCACCATCCATGATATCCGCACGCCCGATGAACGCGCCGCCCATCACCGATTGCTGCTGCGCTTCGGTGCCGTGGATTACGACTGTGCCGTTTGGGTCGATGGTCGCGCGTTCGGAGGGCACCATGGGGGCCACGTTCCCTTCGACGTCGACGTGACCGATGCATTTGCGACCGTTAACGATGCATCTCGGCGCCTGACGCTGCGGGTGAGGGACTCCTCGTATGATCTCACTCAGCCGCGCGGAAAGCAGTACTGGGGCCCCGTGCCGCAGGAGATCTTCTATACGCCGTCCAGCGGGATCTGGCAGTCTGTTTGGCTGGAAAGTGTTCCGCATTGGAGACTGGGGAATAGCAGCGAAGGGACAGTGCTGCGATCGGATGATATCGATGGGGGGCGGCTTCATGCGCGTGTGGCTGTGGTGGGTCGTCCGGCTTTGAACGAGGGATCGGTCGAGATTGAAGCCACATTGGCCGGCGTCGTGGTGAGTAAGAGCATGGTGAAACTGCCCCGCGAGAAGGATTGGGTTGGTTTAGACATCGATATGCGCGTTCCCGATGCCCGCACGCTGCAGAACCGCGCGCCTTTCAACGTGCCTGGAAGCTGGCGCAACGGCGTCGCTCTGTGGGCTCCCGCGCATCCAATCCTCTACGACCTGACCATCTGCCTGTACGACGCCCAGGGAAGTCTACTCGACGACGTTCGAACCACCGCCGGCATGCGCCGCGTTTCCTGGCAAACCGGAGACGGCACCTTCCGATTGAACGACAACCCGATTTTCCAAACCCTCGTGCTCGACCAGGGCTATTGGCCCGAAACCGGCCTAACTCCTCCATCGCAAGAGGCACTGCGAGCGGACATTGAAATGGCGCTGAAGATGGGTATCAACGGGTGCCGGAAGCACCAGAAAGTCGAAGACCCGGTCTTCTACTACTGGGCCGATCGACTGGGATTCTTGGTCTGGGGCGAGATCGCCAACGCCTACGAGTTCAGCGACGAATACATATCCCGGTATAACAGCGAGTGGACGGAGGCCGTGAAAAGAGACATCAACCATCCCAGCATCGTGGCTTGGACGCCGTTCAACGAAAGCTGGGCCTACACCTCGTTGAAGGATAACATTGAACAGCGGAATCACATCCGCTCGGTATACTACTTGACCAAGTTCGATTCCGTCCTTCCTTTTTCTCTTCTTTAATTATTGCTGACAATGGAGCAGAGCTTTAGACCCAACCCGGCCCATCAATGACAACTGCGGCTGGGAACACGTCCAAACCGATCTCACAACCTACCATGACTATTCCGACTTCCCCGCCCTCACCGCAACCAGCGCAGATTTCGAGAACGGCATCCTCGCCCAGAAGTCCAACCGGGACATGTTCGTCAAGCCAATCACATCCGGCTCTGTTATTCTGGACCCAGGTACGCAGCATAAACCCGGCGCGCCGGTCATCTGCTCAGAGTTTGGCGGTGTCAATATCATCCCGACCAAGGGCACGGCCGCAGGCGATCGAGATTGGGGCTATACCACGGCCAGCGATCCGGAGGATCTGCTGAGCCGACTTGAGAAGCTGGTCATGGGCGTTGTGAAGGGCGGGCATGTTTGTGGGATGGTATATACGCAATTGTAGGTTCCTCTCCCCTCGGTTTTGAGACTGAGGATTTTAGGATGCTATCGAGAATGCTAATCGAGAATAGGTGTGACATTGAGCAAGAGGTCAATGGGTTCTACTCGTATGATCGGAAGGAGAAGGTCCCCGCTCACAGGGTCAAAGCTATTATGGATGCCGCTCATAAGTACTACTTCGATCATGTAGCACCAAAATAAAGGTCTGTAGCTAAGTTGGCACGATCGGCCGGAAGGTTTATGATGGGCAGTCTATCTGCATGTCGGATCATACTTGCCCCTAGAATATCAATGTGATAGAGTTCCTCAACAAAAGCGATGCGATCATGATCGTTGGAGATTTACTCATTTGCGATGGATTGTTTGATACATTCATCTACAACATCAAAACAGTAGCAGGCAACGGCCAATGGTTTAGCGCTCAAGATAACCGGGGCTTGAAGATAACCAGGCCAGGTGATAGACAGGTATTGTCGATGTCCAAACCGACTCCTCTAAATTTCTTAATATCTAGCCCCTCAACTAACTAGAACCGACTAGGCTGCCCGGGGGCGCCCCCAATGCGCCACCCGCTGGCGCATTTTGCTCACTGTAGGCTCTGCACATTCATCACCAGTATACTGAGCCTGGGAATAGGATCAGACACGTTATGCGATATTATCAAATGAACATCCTAACCCTTCGAAAGTGGATTGTTTCAACGAATCAGTATACACGGACAGACCTTGTAACTATGATCATCCATTCTGTCAGGTTTGCACCATGCCGCTACGGTACGTTTGTGTTCACATCAGCGCTGATGACTGAGAGCTAAACATTTGAAAATGTCTGGGCATGCTTCGCCATTTTCATAGACAGGCCGACGAGGCGGCTCTACGAGCACCTAAGCATGTCATATTTCTCGATTGTTGTTCAGATGCGTACTATACTGATAGGACTGAGACACTTCCTCTATAACATGTAATGGATCGACTCCGACCGCTACGCCTGTGATCTGGAATCTCAGATATCTAGACACGTCCTTTTACAGTACTTGCGGCACGCTGCCGATCGGAGAATAACAATAGAACATCTCAATAAGATAAAGGGTCTGGGTGGACGTATATAGGATTGTTACGTTCCTGGTAAGCCGTTGCTGGTAACGTAGCCAGAAAGTCAGGTATTCATATATTTGCAAACATGTAAATAGAACGGAGTGGAAGATACGGCGCCCCTAGGCGCCGTAGGCTACGGTAAGCCTGCCATGAGCTCCATCTTCCGGTCGGCCTTTGGCTTTCGATGCTACTCTCGGTCTAAGAAGGATCAGTACCGTACTGTGGGCTCGATTCGGAGTAAGCACTAAGATCCCTGCTGCATACGCTACGGCCAGTTACCCCTCACGCTATTTATTCCCTAGGAGCTTCTTCCCACAAACCATTCCCTCCGTACCAACTCCAGTGAAGTCTCTGACTTGATTCTCTCCCGAACCTCACCCTAAGCCTTACATAAGAGTGCGCCTAGACGCTATGCAAAAGCATCAATTGTCCTTGCATCTTTCACTGCCCGGCGCGCACCTTCCTGCATGGCTGCCGCTTAGTTGCTATGCGCTTTGCCTGGCGACAACTACTTATACCCTTGGGATCTCTCAACAGCTGCTGGAGTCGCTAGAAGGGGTTTCATCCAATATAGTATGTTCCATCAGTGGTGTTGACAATTATCCATTTATTGAATGAAATCTCACAATTGAATTCATCACTTTTTATCAGAACAATGAAGTGAGGATAGTCACGGGCGTCTCAATTTATCTTTCTTCCGCAGTCTATTGGATTCTGATGCTCGCGCATTTCTTGGTCTTCACCTTCCTTGTGTGGGCTTCAGCTACCTCTGGCGAACATTCTGCGGATCCCAACTCTCAACCAGTGAGCAATGGATCTGATGATTCATCCACCATCACAACAAATGATGTCAAGAGCTTCGCTCCAGAAAGCCATCATAACGACACGCAGTTGGTTACAGGTCTACCGACTCCAATACAAGAATCCAAGCACAATTTGGCTCATATAAGCGGGCCTCTACAAGACCACGACGAGAACATGGAGCCCGACTCGCCACAATGCTGCATTTCAAGAAAGGCTTTGTCAGCGTCCCTCAGACGAGATGATCTATCGATGTTCTCAGTGGGCGTGTCTCCGCATTTCCCCTTAATCCCCCCGAGTGTCAAGTCGGCGCTGCGTCGGCAAAAAGTCTACCAAGTGGCTCAGTTCATCACCGAAACGACCAACCGTGACACCGCAGAGTTTTACAAGCAGCTCCTTGGTTATCTCATCATCCATGATCTGCACATCAGCCTGGGCTTTTTTCTCGAACGAGTTCGCCACAGGGATGTATACCTGGTTAGATACCGGCCGGATATAGGAGAATACATCCGATTTGCGTTGGAAGCTGACTTCAATGAAACTATCGCAATACTCAACAAACATTTGCCGGGTATGACTCAAGCATGCATTGAAGCATTTGCGGAAGATGCCGTCATGATGGACTCGGTTTCTCGTCTGAAATCCGTTTTGCAGTATCTGACGAAGGACCAATATTTCATCAGACGAAATATCCTTCGCTCGGCGTTCAATAACAGCACAGGCGCTTTACTTCTCCTTGAAAAAAAGAATATCTCTTTTGGCCAGACGGATCTTCAAGATCTATTGCTGAATGCCATCAGAAACAAGTCCGAAGCCCTGGTACGACATTGGCTGGATCGTGGTGCCAAAACTAGACTCCAGGGATCGTCCGAAACACCATTATGGACCGCCGCGAGATGTGGAAATGCTGCGACAATGTCAATGCTACTAGATATAGATGAGGAGCCATTTCAGAAGAGTTCGGTACGCGATAGATTGTTAGTAGTGGCCCTGAAGGCCCGGAATCTTTCTGTCGTCGATGTCCTAATTTATGCCGGTGCCAACGAGCTCTTGGTTCCGCTTGAAACCGCCGTGACAGCCGGTCACGCAGACCTCGTCGACAAAATACTAGCCCACCAGGCAAAGAACAAGGGCTGGATCCCACCTGCGCCCTCACTTCAATTGGCCTGTGTGTATGGACACTTGGAAATTGCTCGGGCTCTGGTCAATCACGGCAGTAAACTCGACCCGAAGATTCCAATGGCTCTAGGTGGTGGGAATAGTCCACTTATGGGAGCCGTCAGCAGCAACCATCCGGAGATTGTCAAATATTTGATATCTAGGGGGGCCTCGTTTGACGCGTCAGGGGTGTTTGGCAATGCACTACAGACAGCCGCATTTTGGAACTATCATGATGTGGCTGTTGTCTTGCTTCAGAAAAAGTTCGAAGTCGATGCGCGCGCCGAACCCCTACCATCAGCGCTGGCTATTGCACTGCGAAGAGGAAATTTAGACATAGTCACACTGTTGTTGCAGCATCGCGCTTCAACGAAAGACCTGGAGTCTTATGACAGATTGCTGTGCGGGTATCGAGTTTGTTCCTAGGGGTTTCGGAAATACCTTGGAGCGTTCCAGTCCTTTGCGGCTCTTTTTCTAGAAATGGCCTCTAGGTTTCTCTTGCTACATTATTACAGTAGGATCATTTGAAATCACTCATATACTACTATACCATTCTGGGTGAAATGCTAGAACCACTTGTTTCACCATCCACTAAACTGTGTCAACTATGGCTTTTCTTTTCTTGTTTAGACTTGGATCAATCTAACAAGTTACGCTTAATTTAGCTGTGCTCATATTGTTTTATATCAAGGGAAAATAGCTCTCTTTCTTGGGTCAAAAACTTTTGATATTTCAATACTTGGTTACACTCAATATACTATTTGATATTATTGAGAAACTGATTCATGAGAGAACGATAGCAAATATTGTAGAAGAATCAGGTGCTTCGAGCAATCCGCCAAACCCGAGCTAAGGGCAAGTTCCGAAAGCCTTTATGTGAAGCGGAAGGTTCCATGAAAATAAGCGGAATTCGCCATGAAATCGGCCATGAAGACCACGTGATATTGAAGATAAAAGGGCCTTTCTTGACCCCTTAGCTAGTTGTTAAGAAGCTTCAATAAGTCAAGCAATTCATTCAATTTCTTCCACTTCGGTAGCCTACCCCTGGCACCCAAAATTCCTACAAAATTGACGATATAAATTTTTAAACAGCACCTTGCTAATGTCACCTTACTGGCTTAGGTAAGTCTAGTGACTTTCTCCGTACATATGATGATCATTCTTGTTCCTTCACCGGCATTCTTTCCAAATATTTTGCTAATTATCTGTCCTTCGCCCGATCACAACCCATTATAGAACAGTTGTCAATGTAGATATTAACGGTGGCTCGGATGCATAAGTTCCAAACCGCCAAACACCTCACCGTTTGATCGCTCTTCAATGGCCCTCGTACGTATATTAAACCGTGGTAAACGTTCTCTACCTGGATAAATCGGGCTTCTGGCTGAAGTGTGAATGATCTGATAATGTTCCTTGGTTTCATTTTCTCTAGCCACTGTATTGACTGCGCGATTAGCATATGCACGGAACGGCTGATATATGTGTTTGGCCGAGCACCGATTCACTCATATGTCATATTTTGGAGAAACAATCAAGATTGACAGGACAGGTACTGTAATTAATGGCCATCAGCCAGCTGAGCGTTTTGGTCTAGTTAGAACCCATACCGATACCAGGAATTTATTCAAACACGAACTGGCGATTAATTAATCCTCTTAGTAAGGCAGAGTCCTTCATTATTTACCGGCTTTCTATCCTCTCCTTTTACTATTTTGATCTATGGTGTTTTTTCATCAAATCGAATCTAAGGAAGCAAGCTTTTTTTCAATTACAAGTCGCCATCCATCGAGACAACTAAAGGAATCAATCATTTTAACCACTGCCGGAGCCGTGTCCTGTTGGTATTTCAAGCATATCTTATCATGAGAAACAGTAATATTCAATACATTCAGGTTAATTTCAAGGTAACATATAGTTGGCTATCTAGACTGTTGAAAGACCTTGCACAAAATAAACATGTCGTTGCCCAACAACGCGTTCACGAGGATGGCAAAACACAAGCTAGAAGCCGTAATCATGATACCACTGCAAGGAACTGTATGGTCACAATATAATGTATTGCTTTCTTGATGGGAACTCAACCAACTGAATGGACTTCCCAATCTGGCTTCGGCCGTGCTCTATATCCCATCAATTCCACTCTTGTTGTCAACATACTCCAAGCACATATCAAGCCTTCCTTCGACATCTGCGCAGAACCGTCTCTCAAGTGAACGGTCTAATCTGATTTGATGTTGCCTGTGTTAGGTTAGAGGATGGGAAGGATTTGAGAGATAAAGGGCTACCCCTGCATTAGATTGTGTCATCGGCCCCATTGTTGGGTTTGGTGTCACCCACATAGTTACGTCCCGGAATACCACGGAAACATGAGTGGTATTGTAATCCAGCCGAGGTTAATGAGATGTTCGCGTTGTTTCCTCTAAGTGGCGCGAAGGCCTGGATCCTGGTCGTTTCATTGGAGTTGTGTATTACGTATATCCTTGTTCATGGAAGATGATGAAGCCATTCAGCGCTTGAAGGATTGCACCTACACCTTGGAAGCTGGGTGCGTTTACGATGATATTACCCAATCGCCCATCAAGATGTTGAACGTGACGGTGTTTTCCTGGCGACTCCATCAATATGATGTGACGGGGTAGGAAGATTCTCGAAATGAGCACGGATGGGCTGCAAGCGATCCAAGCGCACTAAATGCATAAGAGAATAAAGCTACTGTCGTAGTCCTCGAATTGCGTCGTAGCCATTAATCAGTCGAGTTAGCCGTACTACTCTATATGGAGTAGTCTAGGGTAGTGTATTGAGTAGTCTACGGAGTATACACGGTTTATGCAATGCCAAGGCCCGGTGCGGTTAGGGCACGCCGGGGGGCAGCCGAGCTGACGAATCCTCCCTCGGGACTTTCGTTAGCGCCGCATTCCGGTTCTTCCACTCGGCTTCTTTCTTGCTTGTATAAGACTCCTTTGGTGCGATTCCACCTTGTCTGGTATGTTTATTATCTGTGATGTGGTCTGTTAATTCACATAGACTCAGTCATGACCATCTCCTCTATTCCTCACACCTCGGGAAGGTCAGATATTCATGCATATCGGCAACGGCAATCCCCCAAACTACCGCCAGAGCCTCGGAGGAAATCCGCCCTGCCAAGCATCTACTGCGTACGTGCAGACGTGGGAATACGTATGCGTATGCCCTGCACCTACCGCCAGGCACAACCGGGAAAAGATCGTCTCTTCTGCCACAACGCCTCCTGCTTCCCCCACAGCCGCCGAGAAAGTTCCGCAAATCACAGGAAATGTATTCCTCATTGCGCAGCTACCAAGCCACCGATGGTTTCTGGATGATGAAGCTTGGCCCACGGAGATTTCAGCCCTTTCCGTGATAACTGATAAGGTTAATGAGTTTAATATTGACGCCTAGCGAGACCTCCACCCGTCCACTCAGTCTCAGACTCTAAGGCCTTTAAGCCCCCGACTAACTCGTTAAACTGGGATAACCTTTCCTACTAAGCCTCCTAGGGCTCGAAAAACCCGGTCCAGGCCCCAAACTTGCTTCGCATCTATCATTTTAGAAACTAGCTAACGCCTCTCCGTCGTAGTTTTTAGTGGTCGCGTCGTCATCTGATGATGATCCCCTTCCTAATCGTGCCTAGAGACCTTCTAACCGATGGAGGGCACCTCGACTCCTTTGCCGGGGTTGATACCTTGATGATCAATCTTGACGCTCTCATTTGGTGGTTGAGATGGGGCTCATGGCTGTTCTGGATGCGCCAGCTGATGAGTTTGTTTATTCTTAGCTTCTGAGCTTGATCGGGGTCAGGGAAATCGTAGATATAAAAGACCCCTTTCCTTGCAGATAATCAACTTGATAGCACAAACAATCTCATCACTCATTCTCTTGTATCTCATTCCTCTCCTTCCCTATAACATCATGGTTCACCTCGCTTCCACTCTCGTTGCTGGTCTGGCTGGTCTGGCCAGCATCGCGTCCGCTCATCCCGGCCATGATCACAAGGCCGAGGCAGCTCAGCGTGCGGCCTTTATGAAGCGCGCTCCCGTCCACTCTCGCAGCCTGGACCAGTGTGCCGACAAGCTTCGTGCTCGTGGACAGGAGAAGAGAAACGTCGCTCGCCGCGATCGTCTGGTTCAGGAACTGCGTGCCAAGAAGGGCGTGCAAGCTCGTATGTTTACTATTCAGATCATACCTCGTGAGAAGATCAAATCCTAATATGATTCTTCTACACAGGTGCTCCCTTCCTCAAGGCCCGTGATCTCGACACTGTCTTGAACACTACTCACCACTCCTCCCTGGACGTTAACCTCTCCACAGACCCTGAGGTTCTCTTCGCTTCCAACGCCACTTGCATCCTCGGCCCCGATGTGACCCAGGGCCCTTACTGTACGCATATTCGATCCAGCATTTGTTCTTTACATACTAACAACATTAGATGTTACCGGTGAAATGATCCGCAGCAACCTCGTTGAGGATCAGGAGGGTGTTCCGCTCTACATGGATATCCAGATGATCGACACCAACACCTGCGAGCCCGTCCCCGAGGTCTACATTGACTTCTGGCACTGCAACGCCACTGTAAGTGCCTTCTCATCCCATCGTCAACTCCGCTAATCAAACCTAGGGTGTTTACTCCGGTATCGCCGCCAGTGGCAACGGTAACTCCGACGACACCACCAACCTCGACGCTACCTTCTTGCGCGGTCTGCAGAAAACCGACAAGGACGGTATCCTTCAGTTCCAGACCATCTTCCCTGGTCACTACACCAGCCGTGCTACTCACATCCACGGTAAGCCAGCCATCCCACTCAATCCCTTCACTGAAAATGCCATTCCAGCCGCTAACAAAACGTCCAGTCCTCTCTCACCCCGCCAACGAGACCACCGTCAACCACAACAACAACACCATCAGCGGCCTCTACACCTCCTCGTCCTCCTACGTCGGCCAGCTCTTCTTCGACCAGGACCTGATCTCCAAGGTCGAGGAGACCGCTCCCTACAACACCAACACCCAGGAATTGACCACCAACGCCGAAGACAGCATCCTGTCCGAGGAGGCCGACACCATCGACCCCTTCGTCGAGTACGTCTTCCTGGGTGACGACGTCTCCGACGGTATCTTCTCCTGGATCTCGCTTGGCTTTGACCCCACCGCCAGCACCGATGTCACTCCCGCTGCTTACCTGACCGAGGAGGGTGGTATTGAGAACGAGAACTCTGGTATGGGAATGGGTGGTGGTGGCGGTGAGCCTCCCAGTGGTTCCGGTGCCCCCGCTGCTGCTTCATCCTCTGCTAGCGCTTAAGTTTGAGACTTGAGATGAGAGGGGTTGCTGTTTGCATAAAATGTATAGTATTTGGCACTATTGTGTCTGGTTTTCTGCGATGTCGTGGACTTTCTGTTCTGGATTCTCTCGTTTTGGTGAAGGTACAGCTTGCTCTCTGGCCTTCCATGTTACCGGTTCACCGCTTGGTGGGTGCTAACCTAATCCCCACCAGATGGTTATAGAAGTCTTATAATATAGTTATACAAGCCATTCCCTGCATTCCAGTAAAGGTCTCTTATGCTATATATCAAACCAAAACGGTAGTAGTGAGAGGTTTCCCCTAGTTCTTAACGTCTAGATACAACTCTATTCTCGTGTCAACTCGTTCGACCTAAATTCCTGCTTCTTCCACCACTCATTCGAGGTACTCTCTAGAGATAATGCCAGCAGTAGCCATGCGCTCAAAAGCAATCTTATACGCCTCAACCGTGTCAATGGACTCGGTGAATCCCACCGCTCGTGCACGCGACAAATCATACCAACGATCAAAATCATAATCAACCAGCATACAATGGGTATGCGCCCAACCCTGAACGTCAACGGAATCCTTGCGGAGTGAAAACTCATCGCAAACAGCGTTCCACGAGGAGCGGTTTGTTTTAACAAAATCTTCCATCGACTGCTGCTGGTGCTGGTCACCGTCACGAGGACCAATGCCCACCAAGCCGAACTGGCGACAAATACCCGGCCACACATTCGCCCAAGTGATGGGATCGTCCTCATCCGCGACGTTGAATGCTGGCCCGTTGTTGCGAAGCTCATCTTTCAACGCCACGTATATTTCCAGTTTGGATAAGATATCCTGAAATGTATCGGAATGCTTGGTGTGATACGCCTTCTCACTACCGGGGAACATCACCTCTGTGCCTTTGCCGTGTACAGACCGGAAGACGGAGAGGTAGAGAGCTATTCCTTGCGCCATATTCATTGGGTTGCTACCGGGTAGGAATCCAATAATGCCGTCCGGGCGAATCTCAGCGAAGGTCCAGTTGCTAGACTGCGAGAGGCGCGCTAGGGTGTCGTATTGCGAGTAGTAGAAGACCTCGTCGCCGTATGGCGCGGGGATTCGGGCCATGTCCTCTCTCAATGGTGGGTGGAGCGTAAGCTCTTTGTATTCCATTCCATAGCCCTTTCCTCCGGTTTGTAGAATTACTGCTCGGAGTCCAGGAGCAATCTGATCTAGGGCTCGGATCGAGTTCTCCAGGATCTTGGTATTTATCTCTTTGAGCTCGGCGCGGTTGTCCTTGGCAATGTACGCTGTTTCTCATGTCAGACTTGCTGAATGATTGCTGCTGCAAGTAAAGAGGCTTACCGGTGAAGAAGACATGTGTTACTGTCTCGACGCTCTGAACCTCGTCTTTCAATGCCTGGATAATGCTAGCCACATCTCTCGTTAAGTCTATGCCACTGGCTACACGCAATCTGGTGTCCTCTGGGAGACCGGATTTTGCTAGTTCAAACTTCCGATTGGTGGTGCCGCTAATGCGATGCCATGTCTGCGTCGTGGGGTACTGGCATAGTTGGTTGAGCAAGGACCATCCGGAAATGCCCGACGCTCCGAGCACGAGGGCGTGGAATTGTTCTGCTTCCATTGTAGCTGTTTGGGTCAACGCTCGTTATGCTTCTATCTTCTTTGGTCTTTCTTTACGTGAAAGAGAGGGCTTTATAGCTTCTTGTTCAAATTTGTCAGCTGTTTGATTGATAATCGCCAAGTACCCAATGCTCAAAACCATACGTCATTGTGATTGCAGGTTCTAAAATATTGAATTCAAGAATCGTACTGTACTTGCTAGTCAGTTAAATTGAGATAAATTATTAAGATAGCGGAAAACTACTTGGTTAGGTTAGTTCGGTAGAGGTATCCACTCGGAGAAGGGCCTTCATAAGGTAAATTTCCACTAGCAGCACGTTTTGTCTGTCCGTCTGGTACTTAGCGCACCACTAGAACGAGAGTGATGACTTGTTCCAAGAAGGCAGTCGTATGTTCTGTCATACATTTGGCCATGTACGTACCTCACAGTACCCACGAGCTATCATTTTAATGTATAATTTCAAATTGCGCTTCCCAAGCTCAGAATCAGTATGATTTGAATTGGAGGAACGAGAAACAGCATGCACTAGACATTCTAAGTCAACTACCTTAGTAGTCACTAAAGTTGTTTCGTAATATTCAATTTTTGAACATCTTTCTACTCCTGAGAGATGCGTGATCTCCACTCCGCCAAACACGTTTAACGCTCCACTGAGCCTGGTTTTTCTTTTGCGATTGTCCTAGGCCAACGTGCCGTTCTGTCGGATCTTCTCATGTTAGGTCTTTCTCTTCAGTTCTAACTTTTTGCAGCAAACTGTGGCTCTCAGGATTGAAGTTCCAGAGTCGGTTAAAGCAAACAATTCATCGCTACTCAAATCAGGCGCTCTATACTGACATCTTTCAGCCCAATATCTCACCTCCAATATCTCAAGCTGCGCATTCGTTCCTGTCAATTATCGCTGGTCGATAGTCTTGGTGAGTACGAATATATCTTACTCAATTAGGCCCCATTGCTGACTTCTTGAGTCGCCTAGGATAATGCCGTGAACGATCTCGATAAGACGCTGAGACAGTCTGCCGATAATAATGTGAAGAATGAGTGGATAGAGATTATTAAACAGTTGGAAAGTCTAGAATGTGAGATGCAACACGAAAAAGCATTGCAGTTGGTTCCGAGCCCGTATCCAACATTACAGCGTGGCAGTCCTCTGACTTCTTGAAGGTGTCAGCCTGACGATGGAAACATTGAGATTCCTTGCTACAACATAGAGCTGCACCATAGTAAAATCTATCCCTGGAAACCGGCACCAGGGCTCTACACCGAATGTTACTTATGTTGGTTAACCATTGAGAATGGAGGATGTTAGCATAAGCTAACTACTTCACATTGCAAACCGACGTATTCAGTCCTTATTCTCTATTTCGAGTAAATGGAAAGAATATGATGTCTTCGCGCGCTAAAAAGCGATCACATTCAAATCATCACAACCCACCGTCGCGGAGCTTGCTGCCCGCTACATTGAAATATCTTCAGCGCTCGAGTCGATAGGAAAAACCAATCTCGTACGGTCACCGCAAATGCTTCACGCAGAAATATTATATTTCCTAGAGCTGTGTGAGTTCTGCTTGTGGGGCAATGCCACCGATCTTTCACTGTTGACCAGGAGTTCATACGAGGATATCCAAAAGTTACAAGGATCGGAGGCCCGCAAAGCATCCAAGCGAAATATTATCGCCAATGATCTGGATACTGCTTTCAACGCACTACTGAAGAGCCGTGCCAACAATGAGGGAGTATGCCGTGTTGACATCGTGCTGGATAATTCCGGGTTTGAGCTATTCACGGACCGGATTCTAGCTGGGTACCTATTGTCGACGAACTTGGCGACTTCTGTCGTTCTTCATCCTAAAAGATTTCCTTGGTTCGTTTCGGATGTCACGCCAAAGGATCTTTCCGATCTGTTCGCCTCTATGGCCGACCCGCTGCGTTTTTACAAAGCTAGCTCCGCCGATGACAGCTGCAAAGCCCTTTCGGAGCAACAAGTCAATAATCTAATATCTTGCTCAGCAGTGGAACCAGCTTTTTAGCGATGAAAAATTGACTGTCCATTCACATGGCTTTTGGACTACGCCTAGTTCGTACTGGAACCTGCCAAGTCAAGCACCAAGCCTTTTCAAGGACCATCGACGCAGTGACTTGGTGCTTTTCAAAGAAGATCCAACTATCGAAAGTTAACCGGTGATGTAAGCCGCAGCCTTCCTGTTAATACGTCCAGCCGAACTAAGAACAGCAGGCAAATTGGTCCGGGACGACGCCTTACCCTTCGGCCATTGGCCCAATGGGTAGAAGTTCAGGTATCCGTGTGTTTGCTTTCAGGACGTGCAAATCCGATACTGTTGTTGATCTTCAATCTGGCACAGATGAGAGACTCCGTGAGCAGTTTGGTGGACTTGGTGCTGATAGTCCTAGATGGGCGTGGAGTGGAAAGTGGGCTGCTATGTCGTTCTCTGATGGTTAGGCTGGGATTTCCTAAAGATAAGAGGTTTTAACTTAGGGCCTGGGAATGCGCTCTGGGACAGGTTTGAAGTTCAGACTTGCACGACTGTTCTGTTAAATCTCTCCATAAAGAAAGGCAAACTATGATTCGAACATTCAGAGAACATCGTGGAGCAGCAGTCCCCGATGCCTCAATAAATAACCGGTTAGGAGCTTGAATCACAGCCCCACCAATGTCGTTTCTAGTAGAATCATATTGAACTAATTTTTTGCGATAACAATTCTACGTATTAATTACATTATGACCCGAAGGTCTTTGATTTAAGGCATTAGATAGATTGTGGTGAAATGTTGGTGTTCGGGCGTCAGGTGATCACCTACGGTAGCCGCGGATAGTCTAATAGCATCATTCCTTGCCACAACGTCTCCCGCTCCTCAGTCAGTAATCTCGGTCGAAAGACCGAGAATCAGGAACATTCAACGCTTGTCACTCATCTAGCAGAGCGACAATTTCTTCGCACAGCATGAACCGCCCGCCCATCAAATTCATCTCCACAACATTGGATGCCGGCATTGCAAAAACGAAGAGAACTCAACATGCCTGCGATGATTGCAGGAAACGTAAAGTAGGTAACGAGAATGGTTTATTTGCTGTCCGCTTTTTGCTCCGGTTAATTGGGACCACAGAGACGATGCCCACATGATTATCAAACATTTAGCCACAGTTCATCATCAGCTGTGAATGCCTCTGCAGACCCAATTCCCGCAACAGAAAATCGGCAAAGAAGATTGAGGAGCCACAAAACAACAATAGCACCCTCAAAATCGAGCTCTGCAGCTGAGAACAACTTGTTCTATCAAAATAGCACAGCAAATCCCAGCAGTGCTAAATTTGCACCGGTTGCGCACCGCACTTCCACTGCTCAACCTGACGGCACTGGGTCTGCCAATCGTAGACCTACGGAGGGCGGGGAACCCAAGTTTGTCGGACATTTGAACCCAGAAGGATTCTTTCTCGCTACTGCGCGGCTTGGCGCATGCGAGGCATCTGAACATGGCGGGACGTTGGGTTTTTGGCTTCCGCAAGAGTCGTATGAAAGCTTAGACGATGCTGGACAAGGCTCTGTCGAAACCGATTCTGAATCTCTCCCTCAGCGCTTGGGTTCAGGTGGCCCAGAACCTGCTCAGACGAGGATTGGGAGCACTGAGATTCTCCCGACTCCGTCATCCTTTCAGAATTTACGGGCAATTTACTTCCAAGACATACACCCGGTGTTCCCGATTCTGCACCCGGAGATCGTTCCGCGAACTGTGTCGGAACCACCGCATACCAAGTTTTCTCCTGAAGAGACAGCAATCATTCAGACTCTTTGTGTAGCCGTTTCTACAAATGCAGCCGCAAGATCGCATCTTCGCCTACAGCACTATAATGATGAAATATGCCCGAGGACCTTTACCTGTGTTTTATCCAGATCTATATTGGCTACAATCGACAGGTTCCGAATAAAAGACCGCTTGTTACTGACTCGAGTTTTTACTATCTTGTCTCTATTTTCGTCATTCTCGACAGATGATCATACTGCCGCTGAATATTGCGCCCGGGCAGTCAGCAACGTGCACACGATGCAACTTCAGCTAGACACCTTTCAGGTTCGCAGAGATCATGCGGTTGTGAGTCAGACATTTCTCTGCGTGTGGGCACTCGATCGACTCAATGCGGCGTTTCATTCACGGCCAATTTTAATGCATGCTCCTGATATTGGGCGTGACATGACTGCTTCTATCGCTGGTCAACGCGGTTGTTTCCGGGCTCTGCTCATGATGTGCGACTTACTCGACAAAGTCATCCACCTTTATCGCCCATATTACCTGCAAACGAATCAGGAGAATAGCAGCCTCGATATCCCCAGCTTCGATGAGTTAATAATTCGCGCCGATGCAACACACTGTCCAACTCATTTATTAGGTAGGTCCCCTTGATGCCTTCTATGCAGCGATGTGCTTTTGACTAAATCGATGCTTCATCAGCCACCATCGAACCATTGTATCACACAGTTGCCATTTTGTCACATCGGTTCCATTCCCTTGATGATCCAGATCGCTCGTCTATTTCATACCTGCGCTCTAGCCTGTCTACAGCTCGACTGCTGCATCTCGTCCGGACAAGCTCTCTTCAACCGCTGTCAAACTTTCCCTTTGTTCCTTACTCGTTAGCGCTAGCATTGCGCGTCTCCTACAGAGAACTACGACTTAGCAAAACCCCACTGTACCGTTCCCAAGCGCGAGGTCAGGTGCTATTTCTTTGCACAGTCCTCGAGGAATTCGGAAACAACTACTGTTTCACTAAAAACCTTGCCCGGTTGGCCAGGAAAATCATCTGTGAAATGGATAAAGTTGCCGCTTCAGTGCTCCAGGCTCGGCACAAGGACACAGATCATCTTGCTGGGTCTGCACCCGTTCCAAATTTGACGCACGAAAGTGCACAAGTCGCTCAGTCGTCTGCGGATTCTACCTCTGTCATGCCCGAACATCACGATCCTCCATTAGACGGCCCTACTGTGCTCGAAAATCATGGTCAATTTGAACCTCCTCATATACCCGAGTATGAACCCGGGCAGTATGATGCAGAACGCTTCGACGACATTTACAAGTTTTCAGACTTGCCTGACATGTTCGAGCATTTTGACCCGGACTTTAATCTTGAGGCTGTCGAGTTCTCTTTGCTACAAAATCTGGGGCTAGATCCTGTTGAAGGCATTGATTTCATTGCTCAAACTTTCTGATTGTCTGGTCATGCTTTATGATGTTGGCCGTGAGCAACCTCGCACGGCCGACGCGAGCCGTTGAACTTTTAGGACAATTCAAAGAAATTGCTTGTAGTAGTATCACTTACTCAGTGTGACAGTCTGGTCCACCTGAAGTCCTAGCGACATTATTTGGAAACTTTCGCACTCAGCTCTACGGTGGATTCCGCGCCTGGGTGGTGGGTAAACATTGCCTCGGGAGAGACGGATTACCCGAATAGGAAGTTATCCGCTATGACTAATCCACTATCAGGGCCATTGCATTGTAACTGACTGTGCAGAAAGAAGAAATCGGTTTAATACAACGATCACTTTTCCAATCTCGATGTCGCACTTTAAAACGAAACACCTGCCTAACGATTTGATGTCGAAAGTTTAGCCTTGTGCGCACCTGAGACAATTTCTCCGCTCCTCCTCGCGTCAACAACATACGCCATAAACTGCCATGCCTCGGCCAGATTCAGGGGATACCTCGCTACCCGATACATTACCTTCATCATTCCACGTGGCCCAGACAAATCAACACCGATCCATATATGATGAACCTCGGGAAGCTACGAATTGGACCGCCGACCAACCCAAACGCAACCGGGATACCACCTGGAGAACAATAAGCGCATGCCTTATGAGCTTTGGAAATGGGATCAACGACAGCACCCCAGGCGCCTTGATCCCGTACATCGAGGAACGCTACAACATAGGATATGCTATCGTCTCTCTTGTTTTCGTGGCAAACGCCGTGGGTTTCATCCTCGCAGCGCCGACCACTCACGCACTGGAAAAAAAGGCTGGAGTGCAAAAAAGCTATGCAATTGCCATGCTAACATTCATTGTCGGCTATGCTATTATTATCCCTGAGCCTCCGTTTCCCGTGGTCGTCGTGACCTTCCTATTGTGTGGGTTTGGGTTAGCGGTCAACTTGGCCCTCAGCAATACCTTCTGTGCTACGTTACCGCGAGCGACCGTTTCGCTAGGATATCTACATGGTGCCTATGGTATTGGTGGAACCATTGCTCCGATCGTGGCAACGAGCATGGCGTCGAATGGGATTCGATGGTCCTTGTTCTATTCTATTCCCTTGGCTATCGCGTGCATCAACATGGTATTTGCGTTGTGGGCATTCTCTCATGGAAAGGACAGTCAGCAGCCCCAGCTCGAGAGGACTTCGTCCAGCATCACCCCCGAGACCGTGTCCCGGGTCCAAGTTCTAAAACGGTCCCTACGAAACCGAACAACGCTGCTCGGCGCTCTGTTTATTTTCGTATACCAGGGCGCCGAGGTCTCCGTCTCCGGCTGGATCGTGTCATTCCTCATAAGCTATCGCCACGGCGATCCTTCTCAAGTGGGATATGTCAGTGCCGGCTTCTGGGGTGGTATAACAGTTGGCCGACTGTTTCTAACATACCCAGCATCGAGACTTGGCGAGAAGATCTCGGTTTCTGTGATGATTGTCGGCTCTGTTGCGTTCCAACTCCTTATTTGGCTGGTTCCTAATCTCATCGGGGAATCGGTCATGGTTGCTATCCTGGGTGTCTTGTTGGGTGCTGCGTATCCCTGCGCCGTCGCGGTCTTTACGAAGTTGATCCCAGCGCAGCTGCATATCTCGAGTCTCAGCTTCATTACTGCTCTTGGGAGTAGTGGAGGTGCTGTGTTTCCGTTAATGACTGGGTTGCTCTCGCAAGAGGTAGGGACTATGGTTCTGCACCCAATCTGTATCGGCTTGTATGTGGTGATGGGCGTGTCTTGGCTGTCACTGCCGCGGATACCAAAGAAGTCTGAATAGAATTTCGGGGCATGATCGTCGGTGTACATATCAAAGGATTTTGAACAAAGTACAACTTAGAATAGAAGAAGCAAAAGGTTGTACTATATGCTGTGCTTTATTTAGTTCTGTGTTCACTTGATTGAGAACGCGTGTCTGCGGATGGATTAGAGCCAGGTTTTCATATTGCATTGTTTGTAAATTTAACCTTCATCAAAGGCAAGGTGGCCGAGTGGTTATGGCGTTGGTTTTAGGTTATCTAAACCACCAATGAGAGATCGCGCGGGTTCGAATCCCGTCCTTGTCATCTTTTTCGTTTTTGTTCCGAGTCATTATTACTACAAAGCAGGTTTTATCTAGGGTCTTGCTTTTTTGTGGGTTTGATCATGTCTTCACATATAGCCTTTCGCATTAATCAACTGAATAAAGTTAAATGGCGCTGTTAGTTGTATGTTCTTTCCCGTGATTCCTCTAACTATATATTCCTATCGATACCTAATTTGGAATGAGTCGTGTTAGTATCACCCACATCAATTACCTCACTCTTATGTTTGTCTCTCAAGACAATTATGAACCAATTTGTTAACGCACAATTTTCAATTTTTTTTTTCTTTTTTTATTACTGTTTCTTTCATACTCAACGCAGAGACGGGCATAAGCAAGAATGAACAAACACATCGAAAACCGAATCTGGACAGGCCCTACAGCCACGCACCTCGGAGCGGGAACACAGAACCCAGTCCATCTGTAATACCACAAACTAAGAAGTCAAACACAAGCCACAAGCAAGCAAATGAACAACCAAGCAAATAAGCTTATCTGCATCTCCAACGCTGATCAGCCGATCGAACTATCCTCTGTACTGTACTTCCTCACTGCACAGTATAGTTAATCATCTTGGTCATGATCTTGCCCTTCACCCCATCAATCAGAAACGAATCAATCCCATCTTCAACAGTGATGTTCTTCTCATCCTTATACCCCCACCGTTCAGTAACCCAACCCCCTTCCTCGTCAACCACAGTCCCCTTAATCTCATACTGAGTGCTCGGGAGCCTCGAATTCAACAACCAAGCAGAGTACTTGATCCCCTCATGCGAGATCAGGAACGTATCAAACGTACCCATCAGCGACAACCGCAATTCAACCGAGTAATTGCGCTGAATGTCCAACGGCACGTCTCCGATGTATCGCAGCAGGATATGTTCCCAGTAGACGTCGCTCACGAGGCGGTTTTCCGCCGCCGGGAGAGTGTCCGAGATTAGGTACTCGAGGACTTCGCAGCGAGGCTTGCTATCGTCGTGTTTCACGGCGTTGGAGATCAGTGTGAACTGCTCACGGAGCCACTTCTCGCCCTCGGGGAGTCGTGGATCAGTGACCGTTACGTTGGGGTATTTTTTGACGATGTACTCGGCAATGTAGCGGTGGTTGTTGTCGAGTGCGAGTTTGAAGATCGTGTACCCGTCATTGTCACGGGCTTCCACGTCTGCGTCCTTCGAGAGCAGGTATTTCACGGCTTCGAATTGGCCGGAGACAGTGGCTGCCAACAAGGCGGTAGTGCCGTCCCATCTGCCGTTGACATCCACGCCAGAGGAGAGTTCCTTCTGGATAGCGTTGATGTCGCCGGCGCGTGCGGCTTTAATGAGCTGCTCGGCGCTTTTTGGTGGTGCGGTGCCATTGTTGAAGCCGCGGGAGGGCTTGACGTAGGTTGGGGCGTTGGATTGACGGATGGTAGACATTTTGGAGGAAGATGGCTCAAAAGGGCTTGAAGTGGATTGTTGGTGTTTTTCAGAGTTTGTATAATGTAGAAGTGCTTGTTCAGATGGATGAGAAATTCGAGGAATATCATCTCGTCTTTTATAACCAGAAATTACTCACACAATGCGTCTTGTAGCATGGGAGAGTATACAACTGAAGAAGAGTCAAAGTTTCATACGCTAGGTCATGAAATCATCAGCGATGACTTCTATGGAGCTGTAGTTTACCACGGAGGAATATCTGACCCAGACATCACGTCCATTTACCGCTTGCAGCAGTCCCAAGAGACAAATAGAATAGAAGGCAATCCATGTCTCACAGCTCCTTGAACTCAAGAGATCAATGCTTTCGTCCAGAAACGGAGGATCTAGACCCATATCTCCTGCTCCTACCAGACCGAGTCGGTGGATCGTTGTCTGGAAACGTTACAATATGTGGTAGGGTGCTGTGACTGGCTGAGAGAGCCTGAAAGCGTCAAATTTCTCACAATACTTTCGGGTTTGGGGCTTGGATTCGTCCGAAGAAGCGAAAGATGTATGACGCGATGTTCTAGACTGAAGACCGGAAACAGAAAGGTGGTATACACTGACATATGCCAAGTACGACGATGAGGCTGAATGAAGTATTCTTTGAGCCTAGTGGTGTCTTGCCCTTTGGTACGATGATACAGTGACACCCCGGAGAAGGAAGGAATGGTGGTCTTGGTTGACGTAGTAGGGCGGGTCGTGAGAACGGTAGATACTAGCATGTTTCTAGTGGATTCATGCCAGCGCAATGGACGAACTACGAAACTAGACAGCAGTGGTAGGGAAAGGTAAGGGATAGCCTGATTGGCTAGCAGTCGAACGGTTATTGGAATTGACCCGTTGAATTAGGAAGGCCAGAGGGTGCCATCCTGTTTCAAGAACGTGGAACGAGGTGGGATTGACGATGTGTACATGTGTATGGGGTTTGCAATGAAGCCGATTTGAGAACGAACTAGACGTGAATGCAATGGGGAGCGTTTACGCCGAACATTGGACTTATATGGATTGAGAAAGCTGACTGATGGTCTACGCTTGGGATTATCCATGAACCAATCCCGATTGACTACATGTTGTGCCGTTATAAAGCGCACCAATGTAACAAATATCAAGTCAAACATGTAACAATCCTTATAATGTACAAATTATCTAACCACTAGTCACCCAATACCCAGCCTAAGAAGAAACAGGACACAACCGCCCATTGTTGTTCCACGAATACGGCAACGGATCCGTGGTCCTAACCTCCCAATCCTCAGCCCCAACAGCCGTCAACGCAAAGAACAACCCCGTAGGATCATACTTCTGCTTCAACGCATACAACCGCGGGTAATGCGAACCGTAAAACGCCTCCTGCAGGTTCGGTTCCAGCAGATCCGCCTCGCTCATGTAGGCGCCCGAATCCGGCGCGATCTCGCGGAGAGTGTCCATCCAGCTTGTGACGAAGTTGGTCGACTCCTTGACGACGGCCCAGCTGGATGTGGAGTTCCATTCTTGGCCGACGATGACGTGCGCGAGGGCGTCGCGCCAGGCGGGCAGGACCGAGGTGTCGGTTGGTGTGTCGACGGCGATACCGGTGCCACTGATGTGGAAGCCGGCGATGAAGAGACCCTGTGGGACTTGTTAGTGGGTATTTAAATGTGAAGGGTGGAGGTGAAGGGAACGGACCTGCTCAACGGCGTCTCTGTGCGCGAGAGCGGTGCGGTTGCGGAGGCTGTCGTCTTGGAAGACCTTTCGGGGCATCAGACGAGAAGCGGTCTTTACGACTGCGGTGCCGCCGGCTTCTTGGGGGAAGGCAACGACCCAGGCGTCATGGCTGTGAAATGTTAGATGGGCTCTACATAATGGCAGAAAGGGAGACTCACAAGTTGTCGGCGTGGTTGTACCACGGGTTATAAGTGACGTTCAAGCTATCGAGCTTGTTGAACCACGGAGCAAGCAGCTCCTTGGTCTCGGAAACAGTCATGTTGGGGGCGACGAACGACTCCATACGGAAGTAGTAATCGGTGCTACCCTTGTAGTCCGTTCCGATCATGAAGGCCGAAGCGCCAACATAGTAGTAGCCGTAAGTGCCAGCGTCGACGAACGTCTCAAAGTGGTCGAAGTAAGACTGAACCGCGGACCAGAAATATTCCGGTCCAGGGGTGTCACTGACGGTAAAGTTGAATGTAACAGTGGTAGTAGGCAGCTTGGGATAAGCCTTGATGGTCCAGGACGTGACAACGCCAATGGTGCTGCCACCACCTCCACGAAGCATGTAGAAGATATCGGCATTCTGCTTGGCAGTGGCAGTGACGTAGCGGCCATTAGCCAGAACAACTACAATCCTGTCAGCAAGAACTCAATACGAAGGCCCAGCATAAACATACCTTCAAGAGCGAGGACCTGATCCGCACCCAGACCGTAAAGACTGCTCAAAGGCGAATGACCACCACCGGCAGTGTATCCGCCTCCTAGACCAACAGTGACAGCTTCACCACCAATGACAGTGACATCGTGGGCCTTGGCAAACTCATACGCTTCCCAGACCTGAACACCGGCGCCGACTTTCATGGCGGGACCAACGTAGCCATCATCGGCCTTGAATTCGGAGTAGAAAGCCTTATCCTTGAGCCAGTGGGTCCAGATGGAGAGAGCACCCTTGCCAGATGCTTTTCCATTGAAGTCATGGCCGGTGTTCTTCACGACTAGACGCAGGTTAAGGTTACGGGCAAAGTTGACAGCTAACTGGATCTGAGCGACACTGGAGACGTTGACGACGTAAGACGGGTAGGCACCCATTTTGCAGGTATCAGTGTAGTTGAACCCAGATGCCATGCAGGTACGGCCCTCGTACAGCGGCAGCATGATGGAGGTAGGATCACCCATGCTGTGAAACGTTAATTGTCATGTCGATTTGAAGAGTAAACTAGAAACTTACTGTAGATCAGAAGACGTCCATTGCGATGCAAGCTCGGTACACTTGTCGGCATCATACTCAGGCCAGTCAGGATAACAGACGGCAGCCAGAGGGGATGCCTTGATCAGCCGTCCACCCAGGAGGAGATCGAAAATATCCCACACCAGGTCGAGAGGCCACCAAAAGTCACCGGGCATGTGCTTGCAGCTGTGTCGCGCACTTCGCTTGGAAACACTTGAGTTCGATGAGCTGTCTGCAAACACAAACATGTTTGAGAGCGTCTCATTCTTCAGAGTGGCCGCCACATCATCCAAACATTCGTCGGTTAATTGGACAGTCTCACTGCTGAAGAGAGACGGGGCAGCTGTGGCACTGGTAGTAACAGTAGTCGCGGCCGGAGTCAGAGACGCAATAGCCGTCGTGCCTTGAGCGTAGACCGATGCTATCACCGAAGTGGTGAGCACGCTGGCAAGACCACCCTTCATTTTGTCTGCTGAGAAGATCTCTCGCAAGACAGCTACCACAGGATTGGATAAATTAAAAATTGAATTAAGGATGTGAGCACATTCTGATAGAACAGAGAGTACTTCCTCTATTTAAAAGTTTACATTTGCGAGTACTAGGTGCGCATTGCGGCCATTCCACCCACGTGGGCTGAGTACCGTGCGAATCGTCCGATGCGCCCCTTAGTCCTCGCGCTGAATCCTCTCGTTTGACTAGTCGACGTCGCTAAGGAGCAGAAAGGAAAGCGAATATAGAGGCCTCCGTAGGGTGAGGGAAGTGGGGATTCACCCACCGGCTAGTGGATGCTAACAGCGAGCTAAAAGAGAGCTAAGGCTGGCAATTAATCTATCTGAGCCTCTCGGCTAAAGCCTCCCTTGCGGCAACAAGGCTATTGTTCTCTTGGCAGACGCGAAAAGTTTCGGTTGCGCAGCTGGAACCTTAAATTCGAACAGCTGAAAGAAGGACTCGGGTAAAGTTTACCAGGTGTGCAATCTTGCGAAAGCGAGTTGGATAACGATATCTTGTAGTGGCTACCGGAGAACACAAGCCGAGGATCCATATCACCGCGCTAAAAGTTCCTAGGACGTGTACTAAAAAGTCCCACAAAAGTTGGATTTCAGGACAGACCATCCGGGCGTCGCTCATTTCCCGATTTTCACCTGTCATGCCTATCCATTGCCACATGCGGTGGCAACTGTCAATCATCCCCGGAAAATCTGGGTTAAAGGCCCCTCTTGCTCCCGTGGTCCGTGATGAGGTATATCAAATCCCAAGAACAGCGTTCGAATATCCTAGAAATTGTTGCTCAACAGTGCCGTTCTCGGTACTCAAAAAATCCTTCAAACTCTAATACCCAGGGCGCCAGGGAATAAAATTGCATTCTAATCTCCTGTGTTGGAAGCCTACATAGGCTGCATTAGCTGCAGTTGCTAGTCGACGTTAGGGCAAATTAAGGCCTCGTGGCGAACGTTCCGGTGATTCCGAAGCCCTAAGTGCTAAGGTTGCCAACCTTTCATATCGCTTCATCGGATGCCGAGGCTATCAAGCACGACCATTCTAATGAAGTAGAACACTGAGACATGGTCTAGAACCCACTGCTAGGCCAACGACGGAGCACCTCTCGCTCCGGGTGCGAACTCCGCTACCATACCACATCCCCGACAAGTCGGGTCCGAGCACTAGTGGGATTCACCAAGTTCGATTATTATGATCTAAGAATAAGCACCGGACGGAGTACACAATCCCTCTGCAGGTCCTGCCCCCGGTGGTGGAGGATGGGTTCCAGAAATTCAGTCATACATGTGCGCAGGAACATCTCGCCGAAGGATCGTAGCATCCCTGCAAAAACGTGGTCTTGTTGTAGCAATTACCGATTCCTGCATGTTGTATATTAAAGAAATGGGGTCGGCCTGCTCCCCGGGAAAAGAGGGTGTCTGATCCTTGTCCCTTGTGCTCCGTATCCATTTTGTCTCTCTCAGACTCTCAAGTCTCAAATGGCCCCGAAAGACAATTTGCAGTCGCAGGCTATTGGTCTGATCTTTGGTTTTCCGGCCGTGGCGACTGTTGCGGTCGCTCTGCGTTTGTATAGTCGATTGTTGACACGAACATTCGGACCTGGTATGCCTGTCTTCCGCTCAGGATTGTATTCAAATGTCCAGCTAATTGTTTCTAGATGATTGGGTAATTTGCTTCGCGGGAGTGAGTCAAATCAGCCTCTGGTGATAGGTTGTTGAACTAACAGGCTTTACAGGCCCTCTACTGGGCCGAAACAGTGACTTCATTTTACGGTAAGTTAGACAGACTTCATTCACTGAGATCGAGTTCTCTAAGATCAATAGTCATTAAATATCAATATATCGGCTATCATGTCTGGGACGTTCCCAAAAATCCGCCAACGGTCCTAGGAGCCAAGTTTGCCTACATGGTACGCATCTCCCTGAGTAGCCCGCCCTATCGATGTTTAACACAGCACACAGACCGAACTTCTATACAACCCTATTCTCGCGCTCGTCAAGACATCCATCTTACTGTTCCTTCTCCGCCTGACCGGTCAAAAGACAGCAGTCCGACGAGCAATATGGGCACTACTAATATTCAACGGCCTGGCGATGATCGGAACCTTCCTGGTCACAGCCTTTCATTGCTACCCTGTTGCAGCAAACTGGAATCCCGCAGATTATCCCGATGCCAAATGTGTCAACTTCGCGGACTTTGTCACCGGAACGGCTTCCGTGTCTATAGTGACTGATGCGCTGGTGTTGATGCTCCCGACGTGGATCGTTTATAATTTGCGGATTCGACGGAAGCAGAAGATTCTGTTGATTGGGATCTTGTCATTTGGTTTGATGTACGGATCCCCACATTCCGGTGGAAAATATCTGCATGAAAAATGTCCTCTAATTTTATATTGTCTGTTACAGCACCGTCATATCCGGAATCGTCCGCGTTGTCCTCCTCGACCGCTACGATCGCCACCTCCCCGAAGATTACACCTACTCGGTCCTTTTCTGCCTCTCGACAATCGAGGTCGGGTTATCCTTTATCGCAGCCTGCGCACCGTCTTTCAAACCGCTCGTTATGACAATCATACCGAAGATGTTCGGCACCAAGAGCCAGAGTGGAGACAAATATAACGGGACCTATAGTCGGAATGGACCGGGGTACGCATTGGAGGATCGATCAAAGATGTCTCGTCGGACGCACAACGGACACAACACGACGCAGATCCAGGGAGGCGAGGAGGTCACGGTGTCGAGCCCTAGCAGTCAGAATGATAAGAATGGGATTATGATGACGACGGAGATGGAGGTTAGGTGGTATGGCACTAGGCAGGCGAATGATGGGAGTAGTACGGAAAGTTTGATGCAGCCTGTGAGATGAGCTTTCAGATGTTGTTGCTGACTCTCTGGTCTCTTTGGAGGAATTCCGATCGTGTTTTTATTTTCTCTTTGGAGGAATTCCGATCGTGTTTTTATTTCCTTTGTTACATAGTATAATGATATTGAAAAAGCTTGATGAACACAGATACAAGTTAGCAAAGAAGGACTGAGAAGCGCTGAAAGCTGAAAATTTTTCCCCAGGGTTTTGAACATACCGTATCACGAAGGAAATGTCTTCCAGCAATTTACATTCATTGCTAATGATTCAAGAAGAGTCACCCAGCTGACTTGGGATGAACTATCTGTCAATCTTGTGAAGTATATTCGCTTACGGATGCCGGCGAAACTGCGAGAGTGACCAACAAACCCGATGATCTGAAGATTCAAATGAGTTGAGCTGCATTGAAATCGGAATGTTCCACTAGTACGAAGTCAGGATGAAACAACTACTGAATAAATCCGACCATCGTCCAACTTCCAGCAATACAAGCCGACAAACAGGAACAAACAGCCCCCAACAGCCACGTGAGGCGTCCTTTTAGATGTAAACAGTCGACGAGGCTCTGAATCTCCGAAACCTTCATCCTACTTCCTGCATCCCCCAACACTCGTCACTGCCATCATCAATACTCACTATGTGACCTTCATCTACAAATCACCACACAGACGGAATATTAGAGTACTTTATTCATCTCTCACTTGACATTTGTCCGCGATTCACTCTTTCAACATGTCTCACTTACCGCTTGAAATCATCCTCCTCATCCTCAAACACCTAGTTCCGCTTTTCTCAGTCAAGGAATCAGTACAACTCAGATCATTTAACAGTAAGTCGTTTCTAACTTCGTCCAGAGAGATAGAAACAGATTAAATTTTGGGGCTAACATACTCCCAGCCCTCATCGCAGAAGAGATTCACCGCCTGCTTTTCCGACACCCAACAAAGGACCAAGAGCAATTCATTTGGAACAGGTGGTCCCAATGCCCGAACAAAGCCTTGCGGCATTACCTTCATGAAAAACTCAACCTTTACCCCGGCAGTCGATGCGTCTTCTCCCAACAAGCGCATGAGATACTGCAAACACAGCTCCAGCGCACTCTAACGTCAGATGTTCCTTTTGTCGAGAGAGTCATCGACATGTATTGCATAGTTTCCCATGAGCCCTGGAACATATACGACACCTCTCGTTATGATGCAGAAATGGCAAAGTTTACTCAAGAGGCTGAATCCCAAGGGGTCACCATCGAGGAATCAGCGGTCACGGTGCTGGCATGTAGTGCGATCATCCGCCACGACGTCAATACGTTATCGCGGGCAATAGACTATGGCTTGCAGATGGGACAGGCGACCAGTCAGACGGGCAAACGATTTATGGAACTTCCTATTTGCCTCGCGGCGTTCCGGGGATCGAAAGAGATCGCTAGCTTAGTCGTGAATCGGGGATTCAAAATACAGGTGTACAAAAGATATGGCAAGCAGTACATTGTGCTGTTTGCCGCAATGTTTCAAAATAATATGGACGCGCTGGAGGTGTGGCTCGATCACCTGAGACGGGAGAATGACGAGGAACTGCAGTTCAATGTGGCTTGGATGATGCGGGTGACGGCGACAGAAGCGAACTTTACAATGTTCAACTTCTTGTCTAGATGGTTCGACGGCAATGAAGCTGAGTTGCTCTATAAGGCCCTCATCGAGCTTATCGAGGGGGGGGACAAAGATGGTGTCGCAGCCATATTAAAACACGGGGGGGTTAATGAGGCAATATGGATGGAGAAGTATCCAACAGGCCCCATATTCACAATCCTACTGGCACAAGGGCAGTCCGACTCAATACTAATGCTGGAACGGGTGCTGGAAGGCGGAATTAACCCCGACGGAAAATATCCCGGTGTTAATGGGACACCACTGCAGCGAGCTGTCGAGCACGGATGGCTTGAAGTAGCAAGTACATTGATCAAGTTCGGCGCTGATCTGAACGTCTCTTGTGTGCCACATCGCATGCGACAACGGTCTAAGGTACCCCTGCTTCTTTTGGCGGCCAGGAAGAGAAATGCTGAAATGGTCCGGCTTCTGCTGGACAACGGAGCGGATCCGGCAAGCGTCAAAGTTGACAAGACACACGGGGGCTTTATCAAGACAATAGTCGATAGGAAGGATGTTGATCTCGCTTCTGTGAGCGTTCAGAATGATGCCTAGTACAGTTCAGTACCATGGTATGCAAATACCCATTTGTCTCTCAGCATCGCTCAAAAAGTGTTGATAATTAAAAAGTGGAAATGTTTGAGTTTTTTCCAATCTGTCATTCACATTCCAAGGTAGTAATCAAGTACCCCAACAAGTTTCTTAACTTAAGAAGAAATGCATTCAAGTAAGAATCCATACGCCGAGCGCTATCAATAAATCGAGCTTAATAGATTAGCCAATCCTCGATAACCACCCCCTACGTCGCCAACTCCTTCGCAACATCAATCCCCGGAAACCGATCCCTAATCACCTGAAACTTCTCCAACAGTATCTCCCTACAGACCTGCTGCAAATTATGAAACGAAAACACCACCGTCTTCATAAATACAATATCCTCAATCCGACACGTCGTCTCCTCCAACGTCGCCTGCGGCAAATGGATCACTACATCCGCGATCGTGTTAATGATCTCTAACAACTTGCTCAGGATCGACGAGCCATGTACGCGGATCGTGTTCTGCGAGATCTTCGTCAAGAACTGCCGTAACTGGCTCGATAGTCGGAGGGGTAGTTCTAGTGAGAGGGACGGGCAGGAAGCATGCGAGGACAAAAGACAGTTGGACATGGCCATTTGCCATAATAGCGTGCGCATCCACTGTCTCGTGATTACGAGATCGGCCTGCTGTGTTTCAGATAACATGGAGACTTCGAGCTCCCAGAGCGTGTCGTCTAACTCGCGGTATTTTTGCTCCACCCAGCTCGCCGTGACGTGGCTGCGGTCGCCGATCCAGAGGCTGATGAATGTGGGCTCGAGCAGGAGGAAGGTTTTAATCACTTGTGTCCAGCCTTGCGAGATCCCGACCGGGAGGGACGGGTCTATCTCGGGAAACGCGGCGTGCGAAGATAGCGTCGCGGGCGAGAAGTGCACGATGGACATGAATCGCTCGTGGATGAAACACAGCCAGTAGAGCCTTTGCCGGCGGGAGCGCTCGGTGAGACTTAGACTGGCGTGCACAGCTTTGTCTTCCACGCGTAGGATGTGGATCATGCTTATTGCTTCACGGAGATAGAAGAAGCCGAGGTCGTGTTGGCCGAGGCTCATGAAGCACATTTGGATGAAGACGCTGGCCATGGCGCGGAGAACGGATGGGCGGAAGCCAGGGAGGAGTGGTCGCTGGGTTTCGATGGATTTGCGGACTAGTTCGGAGATTTGCTTAGATGTTGTTGGTGTGGAATGTCTGGATTGCGTGAGGTCGATGGTGCCTGCTGCGAAGGCGTAGACGAAAGCTGCGTGTTCGAAGTCGGTGTCCATCTTCTCGATAGACTCTTGGACTTCGTCGGCCGTCATGATCGGGTTGAAGGGATATACAAACAGCAGGTATTCGGGTATCAAACTGAGGAAATAGGAACTGGAGAGAGACAGCCCTGGAGACGGCGAGTCCTGAATCAGGGCCTGCACAGGCTCCGGGTCGACTTTATGACCGCCATTCCGATATTTGGAGATAACCTCGCCCCGCCGTTGGGCATGTTTTCTCGATCGAGCGAGCTGGTTGGGGGTGTAGGTGCAGAACAAATCCAGGTGCTCGCATTGCTGGCACCGCTGCTGTCCGTTACACCGCACCTTCCGACGACTACAGGCGTCGCAAGCCTTTGACACTCGTCCTCGGCGACTTTCCATGTTGCCTTGATTATAAAGACTGGAAATTGACTACTCCATGCACGACAGGGCTGTGGTGCAGATGTGGAGAAGGGACTATCTCTGACCGTTGGCGAAGTTGGGGTAATCCGGGGATGACTAGAGAATCACTAGAGGATGACTAGAGGCTGCGCTAGAGATGCCTCAATTTGCTGATTAATTGCTGTGTAGTAACAATCCACCAATCATACCACTATCTTGGCAGTGGTGTCAATTTGTACTTTAGTCTAGACCGTGGATAAATATCACCAAGATTAAAGCAACCGGATTCGTTAAACCAAAACCCCTATCTATTCCTCTACATCTAGCCTCTATCCCGCTGTTAGACCTTGTTAACCAAGTAGGTCCTGCCCTCAAATGGCAGCAGCTCATCACTGGAGCCGTTTTCCACATTGCTGAACAGCAGACTGATGACCTGACCCTCTAATGCCGCCGGCTTCTCGAACTTCTGCGTCTCCTCCGAGAAACTGAGCACCAGAAGAACGGTGCGGTCCTGTGACTTCTTCAGGTACGTAAACGTCTTCTCATTCGCTTCATCCAGCAGCTCGAACGTCCCAAAGACAAAAACATCCGCATACTGCTTGCGCCACTGCAGGGCGGATTTCCAGAAACTCAGCACCGATGCCTCGTCTTGCTCTTGCTTCTGCACGTTGATCTCAGGGTACTCGTCATGCACGCGCATCCAGGTCTTTGCGGACGCCGTAGGTGAGAATCCGGCATTCGGCTCTGCGCTCCACTGCATGGGCAGACGTGCATGGTCTCTTGCCAGACGCTGTAGGGCCTTCATACCGTTGTCCAACTGGACTGCGTTGTCGTTTGTCGAGTCGCGAATCATCTTGTAAAAGCTGATGCTGTCGATGTCTTTGTATTCGTCAATGCTCCAATGTTCCGGGGCATTGATCATCCCGATCTCCTGGCCCTGGTAGACGAACTGCGTACCGGACAAGGTACACTGCATCAGAGACAGCATTTTCGCCGACCGCACGCGCAACTCGGACGTTTTGTCAGACCCGAACCGGGACACGGAGCGCCCCTGGTCATGGTTCTCCATAAACACCGTCGTCCAGCCATCCGTGCCGTCGATGATGTCTTGCGTGCCTTTGATCGCGGTCTTGAGGTCGGGTAGTGTCCATCCGGGCAAGGTGGTCAGGTATTTGTAGTCCTTGCCCATGCCGAGATCCACGACGTCGAATTGAAACACCATGCTCAGCTGGCTCTGCGCGGCGGAGACATACGCCAGCACGCCGTCCAGGGTGTGCGTGTTCGGTAACTCCCCGACCGTCATGGCATCGTACTTGCTTAGGATGGCATTCATCTCGCCCAGGTACTCGTGGATTCTCGGCCCGTTGCAGAACAGCGACGCTGCGACCTGCGTGTCCGCCTTGGGGTCCAGCACCGGGGCGTCAGGCAGGCCCGGATGCTTACTATACATGTTGACCGTGTCGACGCGGAACCCGTCCACGCCCTTCTTCAACCAGAACTCCATAGCAGACTCGTACACCGCGCGTCTGGTTTCGGGATTCTCCCAGTTCACGTCCGGCTGCTCTTTCACAAACAAATGCAAGTAGTACTCCTGCGTCGTCTCGTCCCACTCCCAGGCACTACCGCCAAAGATACTCCGCCAGTTATTCGGAGGCCGGCGCGTGCCATCGGCGTCATATTTCGCCGGTCGCCAGATATACCAGTCGCGTTTGGGGCTGGACTTCGAGGACCGCGACTCCTTGAACCAGGCATGTTGGTCGGAGGTGTGGTTCACGACGAGGTCGAGGATGATGCGGAGGCCGCGACGATGACACTCGTCGATGAGGACTTGCATGTCCTGCACTGTGCCGTAGGGTGGGTAGACGCTCTCGTAGTCGGCGACGTCGTAGCCCATGTCGTGCTGTGGGCTGTCGTACATGGGACTCAGCCAGACGACGTCCACGCCGAGGCTGGTGATGTAGTCCAGCGAGGAGATGATGCCGGGGATATCGCCGATGCCGTCATTGTTGGAGTCTTTGAAGCTGGCCGGGTAGATTTGGTAGATGACAGCGTTTTTCCACCACTTTTGATCGATGGGGGCGGGTGACATAATTCGTCAATTGATGGGGAGGAATATTGAGAGAGGACAATGAGGGTAGGAATGAGAGGAATGAATTGCAATACTCATGGCGAGGTGGGAGTTATAATTCTTTATAACATCGGCGATATGTCCGAGCACGAGGGATCATCGGAACTGCCAGCTGTCGCGATATCAGACACCTCCTTCGCCTCGCTGATTGAGTCAATGTCGGCCCGACCTGCAGCTGCCAGCGCCAAGACCAGCATTCCTGCGGGGGTGCCAAGCTCACTATGCGAGTCTTACGACGGTGGATTCCTTGACAGGTGCGCGCGGGGAATCCCTCTCCCTTGGACAAGGGCAGTGGACATTCTCTCAGGGACCTCAGATGACTCTCAGATGACCCGGTCGAGGAGCACTGACTCGCCAAGCCACCGCGGGGAGAAGACAGAAGTGTTGCGCAAATCACGAAGCCAACGGGGGGCTTTTAGGGCTTCGTCGCGCAGGCGATGTTGGGCCGAGAAGGGGCCAATCACCGCCCACAAACGGCAAGGAGAGTTTGCAAGCGAGCGGCCGGGATTTTGGGACGCGGGATCGAAGCCTCTCGCCACCGAGGCAAATGAGCCCAGAATACGGATTCCCCATGCCTTTGGTCTCGTGTGCCTTGATTCCCCTTGTCGGCCCGACTTACAACCAATTCAAGGGATGATCTGATCGTATCAGAATCCGGGGATATCGAGTGGTTTTCTCTCCCTCCACCGACACAATCCGGGGAAGTGCTTGACGCTACGGTTCGTTTGAACGGGCACTAAGGCTTAGGACCGGACGGGGGAACCAATGGTGCTGCGTGAGGGCGACGGGCCAAGAGAGTCTCGACAAGCTGACGGGTTATTTTGGTGATGGTATGCATTCTGACCCTAGAGTTTGGGGAATTGAAGCGGGCAATTGCACTATATAAGAGGGTTACTATTTCCTTCACTGGGAGCCTGGCTGAGAGTCATCGTGTTTGAAAAATTCGGGGTCTTCTTTGAGATATCTTCCAAATATTCTGAGCCTCTGCAGGCATTCAGCCATGGCGTCCGACAAACATGTCAACACCGAACATGTCGAGGAGAAATACGGCACCAGCACCAATCCTGACCATGTATCCGACCATTCCGAGGTCCATGCCAGCAGCGAGGCTCAAGCAGCTCTGGACAAGGAACATAACATGACCCTGCTGCAGGCCTTGAAAATCTACCCCAAAGCGGTCGGATGGTCCATCCTCCTCTCTTGCGCCATTATCATGGAGGGCTACGACGTGGTTCTGATCGGTTCCTTCTACGCTTTTCCCGCCTTCAACCAGAAATACGGCGGGTTAATGTCCGACGGCTCCTACGGCCTCACGGCGGCCTGGCAGGCCGGGTTAACCAACGCCATGAGCTGCGGACAGATCATCGGGCTGTTTCTTAATGGCATCGTGTCGGAGCGTTTCGGATACCGACGCACCCTCATGGCTTGCCTTGCGTCCACGGTAGGCTTCGTCTTCATCTTGTTCTTCGCGCCGAATGTGCAGACCCTGGTCGCCGGGGAGCTGCTCATGGGGATTCCCCTTGGAGTGTACCAGACTCTGGTGGTGACGTACGCGTCTGAGGTGTGTCCAGTGGCGCTACGAGCATACCTAACAACATATGTGAACCTGTGCTGGGTACTCGGGCAATTGATCGCATCCGGAGTCCTGAAGGGTCTAGCCGAGCGCACCGATCAATGGGCCTACCGGATCCCCTTCGCCATCCAGTGGGTATGGCCGATTCCCATCTTCATCGGAGTCTACCTCGCCCCCGAGAGTCCTTGGTGGTTGATTCGCCAAGACCGACGCGAAGACGCCGTCAAGGCCGTCAAGCGACTCACCAAGGCCGGACATCCCGACTTCAGCGCCGAAGAGACCGTCTCCATGATCGTGTACACCAACGCGCTCGAGAAACGCGTCGAGACGGGAACATCGTACCTGGACTGCTTTAAAGGTGTGGATCTCCGCCGTACCGAGATCGCCTGCTGTGCCTGGGCCGCGCAGAGTCTCTGCGGTGCCGGCTTGATGGGCTACTCGACGGTGTTTTACCAGCGTGCGGGACTTGCCATCTCGCAGTCGTTCACCATGTCTCTAGCCCAGTATGCTATTGGGGTCGTGGGCACGTTCCTATCCTGGACCATGATGATCTATTTCGGTCGTCGCACGCTCTACGTCGGAGGGCTTGCCGTTCTTGCGGTCATTCTTCTCGTCATCGGCTTCGTCTCTATCCCTCCCTCTACGTCTGCTCTCTCGTGGGCCACGGGCTCGATGCTTCTCGTCTACACATTCATCTACGACTCCACGATCGGGCCGGTCTGTTTCTCGCTCGTCTCGGAGATGCCTGCGTCTCGACTGCGGACGAAAACCGTCGTCCTGGCCAGAAATGTGTATAACGTTTTGAATCTCGTTACGGGGATCATCATCCCGTATATGCTGAACGTAGACGCGTGGAATTGGCGCGGCAAATCTGGTTTCTTCTGGGGCGCATTGTGCATTCTTTGCTTGACTTGGTCGTTTTTCAGGTTGCCGGAGCCGAAGGGTCGGTCATATGCTGAATTGGATATTTTGTTTGAGCGGAAGACGAGGACTAGGGAGTTTGCGCAGGCTAAGACGGGGTTGCTTGAGGCGGATGGAGACATCACTAAAGTTGCTGTTTGAGTGGTTGATTTACATGACTTGTTAATGATTGAGTTGTGCTGGTAGTATAATCATATTTATGTGATCGCTGAACGGTCCTAATCTATACGTTATTCTTGATCCGCGTCCAACTCTTAACATCCCCAAACGAGCAATCTGCGCCACAGCAACCTCACAGGGGGGTCTAAGCCGTAGCAGCCCTCCCCCTCGCCAACTCAAGTCTCTCGCGATGCCACTAGACAGTCAGCCCAATGCACCCATATCTTCAGATACAAAAGATCAACATACCTTCCCGCACGAAATCGGCTCAAACAACGCCGGATGCTCATCATCCACACAAGTCGCCACGACCTCACAAACCGCCTCCGGATTAAACCCCACAAAGAACGGCATCGCGTACCGCGACGTGCTGCGACGATTATAAACACGATGAACCGTCGACTTGAACCGATTATTCGACAATCGCTGCAAGAAATCTGCAATGTTTACGACGAACGTTCCCTCGATCGGTCGCGCGTCGAGCCACTCGTCGTCGGCGGATAGGACTTGTAATCCGCCGGACATGTCCTGCCATAGGAGTGTGAAGCATTGGATGTCTGTGTGTGAGCCTATGCCGTTGTCTATGTTCTGCTGTTTGGTGAGGTTGATGTCGGGTGTGCCCGGGTAGTGGATATATAAGCCATCGGCGCCTGGATGCGTTATGATGCTGTCGAAGTAGTCCTCCGGGAGATTTAAAGCGAGCGCGAAAATGCGGGTCATCTTTCGCGCCAAAGTAAGTCTTCGTTGCCAGAAATCTATCGTCACTTCGCGGAAACCAGGAAGATGGCTTGTTTCGTTCCAGAGCAGAGTCTGGGCGTTGTTTAACTCGTGGATCAGGTCTTTGGGGTTGGATACGGTGGGGTCGTTTTCGGGGTTATAGCGTAGCGAGAAGGTTTCTTTGCGGTCTGTATGCATACCTTAGTTAGCATTTCATCTTATCCATACGACTCAAAAAGCAATGTGACTGTACCCTTGGTTTCCGACTTATTTATCTGCGTCGTCCCCACTCCGAAATACCCATCTGAAACCTTCTGCTTCTCCTCTTCAGACTGTTCGAAGAACGCCTTTGCCTGTGCCAGCGCATTCTGTATCACTTCTTCTGGGATCCCATGGTTACTTATATAAAAGAATCCCGTGTTCTCTGCCGCTGCTCGAATTTTCCCAGCGAGATTTTTTTTCTCTTCCAGTGTCCCGTCAATAGCTGTCAGGTCGATCACAGGGATCTCGTCCTCTGTGGGGGTGCGGGGCGGAGCCGTGGACACGCGTCGGTATTCGGGGCCATTGAGGGTGCACAGTTCGATTTGAGTATATTGTGATGCTTGTGTCATTCTTGTACAGAGATTGAACACGGAATGGGGGAGAAGGCGTCGTGTTTTCAGGAGAAATCGTGGTATTTGTGTCGGCTTGTCGCAGCGACCCCGCGTTGTCTGGTGGGACAATTTGGGTGGATTATGTCGTCTTACTAGGCAGTTGCAATGTCGCATTAGAGTATTGTTTGCTAATTAGGGTCCGTGATCCTTGAATGGTGAGCGACAAGGTAACCCAGAATTAATTAACCAAGTCTGTAGCTATTCCCTTTTTTTACTTTCACTTGCCTGCACATACCCCCTAACCCTCAACACATTGCTATGCCCATCCCTAACCGCCTGCTCATACGCCACTCTATATCCCTTAATCCCCACCGAAAACAACTGTCTCTTATTCTTCCACCCAACTTCCCTCCTCAACTTCTCACTGCCCACCCACTGCGAAAACCCCGTCAAGATCCCAACGACATCAAACCCCACAAACCCCTCCGTCGCCGGCGGCTCATAACGTACTCCGTCCAGGTCATATTCCTTCACCAATGCCTCCCCAACCTCCCTCAGCGTCTCAAACCTCCACCCCGAAATATTGTAGATCTGCCCCTTTACCACCGCCCGATCAGCCTCCGCGATCGCCACATACGCATCCGCACAATCATCCACATGCGTCCCGTGTACCACGCTCTCCGGATGCGCGGGCAAGCTTAACACGCGACTCTCACTCTCTTCCGCGGCCCTCGCTAGGTCGAAAAACGGGCCATAGTAGCTCCCGCTTCGTCCGAATACTGTCGTCGGGCGCAACAACACCGCATCAAACACTGCTTTGTTCCTCTCGTGCTCTATCACCCTCAACGACGTATATGTTCGCGGCGCTAACACTTCCGGCGGTCGTAACGGCGACGTCTCAGTATGAGGCGCTAGATCCGGGTCGTCGGCCCGCGCCGTCATCCCGTAGTCTTTGCATCCTGAGGTGAAGAGCACGAGTGGTCTCACCCCGGCAGCGTTACTTGATTCCGAAACGGCGTGTATGAGGGATAGGATGTCTTCAAAGTGCGATTCATAGTCGTAGAGCGACTCCGTGGTTGATACGATCGCGTCGAAGGCTTTTTGTTGGGCGAGGAGGTGAGGGAGGAATGAGGTGTCGCTGGGAGAACCGAGGACGGGAATTATTTCCTCGCGCGCGAGGGAGGCGATGCTGGTGCTTTGGCGCGTCAGGCCGTACACGGTCCACCCGGCTCGGATGAAGGCGTGGCAGACGGCGTTGCCGATGTAGCCGTTTGCGCCGGTGATGAGGGCTGTTCGGGGGGTTGGGGTTTTTGTGGTCGTGGCCATCTTTTGGTGAAGGGAGGCGATGGTGATTTGTGGAAGGGGGTCGTTGAGGTACAATTAGAGAGATTGAAATATTGGTATTTTGGACTGTTGGGTGCTTATGAAGCTGAAGATGGCTTATCAAGCAAGGCTGAGGGGTATGCTTGTTTAATTGGAGATGATCTGCGCTAAATATACTACTAGTAGTTAGCTGTTTAAGTCTTCCTGCGTTGGTTCATAGGCCAATCTGCTTTCCCCGATCGAAGACTGTCACCATCTTTCATTCACGATGCTCATGAAGTTGATATTTATCAACGACCAGAATTTTAGAATTGAAATGTACCACAGCGCAATGGAAAAGAATTTGAAACCCAAATTGAACGAATATTCTGCGCAAGAGAATCAGTCAATAATAGGCCAGATGCTTACATGATTTTCAGTCAGACTAGTTCTATCTAGATCTATTTTGACCTAGTGCTATCGTAAACCATCTGTAACTTTTCACTGGTTAGGTGCTAATGTAGTCCTTCACGATTTTTCAATGCCAGCGAGCATCCGGTCAGCTGATGATGGGAAATCCTACCTCAGATGAGTCTATGATGAGTCTCTAAACCACGAGTTAGAGTTCTGTATTTCAAACGACAACGCTCACTGCTGGCTCAACTTGCACAGGCATTGGAGCTCAAGCAAGAGATAAATCCAGTACGCAGGCGGAGGATATGATGTGACATATTACAAGGCAGATTAGACTCTTGGTGCGATCATTACTACACATTTTGGCTTCGCCTTGTCGTTAGATATCATTAAATAGCAATAACTTAAATGGTATATTTAGTCGGTCAGGAATAGATAAAGAACTACGAGCGTCTACTTTGCGAGCACACAATACTCAGTTCTCATTTACAACGCTAGAGCTAAATTTCTTATCATAACAGCGATTATGATACTTTAAATTGGCATCGAGCGAAAGTATTACTAGGCCAGAATTCGAACAATTTATTCATCCCAATTCCAATGCCTGGGGTTCCTCCTATATGAACGACAACTTATGTTGAACAATTTCGTAATGTACCCTCTTCGTCATTTCTGTCGAGTCACCCGAACATTATCCTTCGACATGCCTACATCAATTAACATATTTCTTACTCCTCAACTAAAAGTAACGGGCAAATGGAAAGAATCAAATCGTACTCAAATCAAAGCAGTTCATTAACCACAACCACCATCACTACCACCATCATGACCACCATCCTTTGATCCCTCGGCTTTGCCTAGAAGACGCCTCTCTCGCTTCCGGTCGGCCTTGTCCCCGCTTTTATCATATTTGGTCTTGTTTTGGGAGGTCTGGTATGTGGTGGGGCGAGGAGGGTTGGAGTATGTTTTTGAGTGTGAGGAGCCCATTTTGGATATTGGTATGGAGAAATTGTCTTTGAGGGTGTCTCTTCAACTGTGTGTCGCTCGGACAGAGGAATGTTCTGCATTCTCTTGAGATTAGCATGGGAGAAGGGTTCACGTCTTTATAGTAGTCTCGACATTCGACGAGGCTCTGGCGCCTGGGACGTGATTCGTTCCATCGTAAAAGAAGTTCGTAATCAGTGTGGCGTGTCCAAGAAAAAGAAAGCGTACTCCCATGTGAAACATGACGCTGCCTGGGATGTTACGAGCAGTCTTTGTAATGAAATAATCTTGTTAATGGTGTCCATATAATAGATAGGCAGCCGAGACAGCTTCTTCCCACTACGCACAAGTCGCGTGCCTGCTAAGCCCCCCGGGAGTTGTCAGGCAGACTTGATTAATGCCCAAAGCACCTGGTCACGGACCTGAAGGACAAAAAAGGAGTGCTGCCGATGATCCGCACGAGTTGTTCCTCTATGTGAGAAGATCAAGAAGATGTTGCGTTCCATAGCTACATGAGAGTCCAACGGCGAATTCTTGGCATATTGCAGCCTCAGGCATACAGCTTCCATAGCATTAACATCTCCTCCGTGGTGATTCTATTCACACTTGTACTGTATAGTCTACTAAGTCAGACCTTCTTGATATTAACGGAAAGACCGCTCCCTGTATACAGTGCTCGTTGATTCGCTAGGAAATGTACAAGTTGGTAAAAATCTGAATTTGCGACAGCAGCAGTCTTATTGTGAGCATCGGGCTTAGGTGCGCTGAAGTTCAGGTAATTTTAGCCCAATATAGTAATTCTACAGCCTAGACATGGCAGTTGATTTAGTGTGCCTAGCTACACTCACTGGCCTGCATATTGAGAAGATTTGTATTGCCAAGAGAATTGAATACCGCGATTTATGCAGTATCCAGGTTACTGAGCACCAGAGTCGATACTTATTTCCATGATGTTTCTATGTTTCTTGCAGTTTAAAACCTAGTTCCAGCCTAATGCAAATTGATCGAGCTTCTCAATGTGCGGGCCAGTGGGTGTATAGGTAGACATGCTTGGCATATTTGTTTTCTGTAAGGGGAAATGTAAAATAGACTGTGATTGGAAGTAGATTCTCAAAATTTAGGAATAAACCGGGCTAAGTGACACATATTAGGCCAAGCAGGACTAACTCGAGCGTCCATGCAGGCTAGGCACCAATCAGCGATCTCGAATTTACCAACCAACACCTCCAGCCTCGTCTTTCTCCATCCTGTAGCCGAGGCGGAGCGCTCGCAGCTTCAGGGAATGCAACTCAGCCTCCTTGAACCGGAACGTACTCCATTTCCCAGCAAAATTTTATTCTGTACCTTCCCTCACATCAATCCCTATAATTATGTCCCCAAAAATTGAGGAGCCGTTGCACGAGTTCATCTCTTCTAATCCTGCCGTCATCAGCGACCGCGCCCTCGGCTGCCACGACAATGCAGAGAGGGTTAATGATTCCACTCCTCTCCAAAATCACACAGATGGGGACAAGATGACAGAGCCTATGACGCCCCGAACCAGCACTAAGCCTATGGGCCGATCACTTTATATCCTATTTCCTGTTATCATCTACTTTTTCTTTGTCATTTTCTCATGGGTTACTATTTGCGTCTTGACAAAGCGGCCCATAACGACCAGTACTTATCGCTATAATCATTGGATTGATCCCAAGGAAGTGCGCAGCTTGCACAAGAAGAATGAGAATTGGTACTCTGCTGCTAGAATATGTCAAGCAATAGTCGCAGTTTCCACCATTCCCTTAACGTCTGCTGTATGCTCGAGCGCGGCGGTAGTATACGTTCAACATATGACCATCAAATCCGCTCCAAACCTCACCCTTCGCCAGATGGTAACGCTTGCCGATCGGGGCTGGACAGATCTTATCCTACTGTCCAAGCTCTTTACGAAAATCTCGAACTGGAAGCGATACAGCTGCATGTTCCTATTGTATGCAGTTCTGTTGCACATTCTCGGGGGCTTGATCTCTCCGCTACAGCAACTCTTTCTGTCCGCGGAAACGATCAAGACGCAAACTGAACTCAGTAGCATTGCAAATCTTGTGGATATCCCAAGCAAGTTCAACGATCCACGACCCAATAACGCAGTTTTGACCACGAGAAAGGACTTGGAAACCGTATGGGCCTATGATGGCTTATCGGAGCTGTGGGCTCGCAACAACGAGAGCTGTAGCACCCTCGGAAACATGGACGAGGGTGCTTTGAATGGATGCAAACAGCCAGATCTTACCTGGGGCTCCCTTCTAGACCTCCAAGACCCGTTTATAGCACAATTAGCGAATGGATTTATCACCGGTCTTATTCGTCAGACTGCACCTCGAATTAACTCGACAGCGCAGTTCAAGACTACCTCAGAGGGTGAGTTTCCTGCCGATTGCGACAATCTTGATTGGGGGCTCTCCTTCAAATACAGCAACTTCACAAATAATTCGAACGGAGAGCTCGCCTGGTCTGTTCACGCCTGCATGCCAGTCGATTTGCGAATTTCACCCTGGAAGAAGACTCGCGACCGACAAGACTTCTCGGAGGAGCTTTTTCTGAATATAACCATGTCAGATGACCTATGGGAATCAGTTGACCGCGCGAATAGCAAAGGCCCATATTCACGTACGTTTCGAGTAACGCTCACTACTACAGCAGGGTACTTTGAACTCCCCAATTATATGAACAATCGGACTCCGGGGCCGCTCATGGAGCGGATACCAGAAGCATTCTGCGACGAGGAGTGCGTGTACCAGGGATCAGTATCGTAAGTTATCTTATATCATTTCCTTTCCTTATCTTTTCTTTCCTTCTATGGAACAAACAGAACGAAACAACTTACCATTTCAGCGAGGATACCCAAGACGGAATGGAAGACGAAAAAAGCAATCAGACAACCAGAAGACTCGCTGAATTCGATAACCTTGACCAAATCCCAAATAAAGGCCCTCTTCTAACAACGGCTATGGCACTCTTTGGCCCAGGCTCGTATTTGGACACATACAATCACCCCCCTGAGTCGTACCATCTAAGCAAGACAAACCGTCAGACTTGTGTCGATCTGGTTCCCCTAGCCCGCTTCCTCACCTCCCTCGACCACAAGTTCGATATTTTATTTACGCAAACGTGCGTGAGACCCATGGGGCAATTTGAGTCTTTCGGTACGGTGGCCGAGTTCCTATACAGCTTTGGCATGGATGATACGGCCTTGTCCCATGCCTTCACCGTTGCGGCATACTTGGCAAATCGGGCCTGGCTTTTAGAACTGAATGGGAGCTATCAGCCCTATTTTTCGGTGGCGTATGACCTCGGTACAGATTCTCAGCGACCCTCGATCTCGCAAACCGGCATGATCGTTATTTCTGTGTTGATCGCTATTTATCTCGGCGCTCTTTTCACAACAACAATATATGCCACTTCCCGCCGCCGGTGGACCGATAAGCTGGATGCTTTCGCGATGATGCGCCTCGGAGCAAGTATCAGCGAGCAGGTGCCGCTATGGATAGCAGAGGAAGTAGACGAGATAAAAACCTTGGACGAGACGCCAGGCTGGATAGGAGATAGTGCCACGGAGGACAAGACGGTGGGACAGATTGCCTTAGGAGGCACGACCCCGTTGCGCTCGAGGCGGAGATATGTTTCGTACGAGCGATCAGAGGAATTTTTGGAAAAGAAGGAACAAAAGAATGACAGACGAAGGAAGAGAGTGGGACGCAATCCACAAGCCTTACATGTCGGCGATGTAGTGCCTGGTTGGCGCTAGTTAGCCCCATTGATGCTCTACAACTGTCGTTTAGTCTCCCATAAGCCGGTGTCAGCAATACGCCCCTCGCCTAGTCATACGTGCGCCTCAATACTTCCTAGGATTCCTTCTATCCTACCTCAAGCGGGCAACTGGAAGTGCTTTCCGGCTCTGTGATTAGCGACTAAATTCCTATATCTTCTTGTTCATCTACATGCGGACGGACCAGCAATTTATTCGTCTTTTTCGTGGTCTATATTAGACCTCCGAGTGTAGCAGATGTGATGGTCTATAAAAGAGCTGGATAAAATAATGTTGTCATTGATTTGTAGTCAAGCAATTTTTCCCACAAGAAAGAAAGGAACTATCTAAAAGAGAAACCTAAAGATCTTATATATTAACTAAATCGAATTAGATACAAAAAGTTTCTATTTATGAATTTGAACAGTCTATCGAATGGTTACTACTTTTTAGAAGAATAATCGAAATTTACTTTAAGATTAATTAATATCGAATTGAATAAATAAATTAGGCCTTTAAATCATCAATTATGAAAGTTTTCTAATTAAAATGCAATAAGGGGTAGTAGATGGTCCACTCCTCCCAACGAGCTAAGAAGACAAACATGGAATCCCTACAGGATTCCACCATCCAACCCGCCATATATAGTGCCATACAGACTTGGAGTGAGCTCACCCGCTGCGAAGCCAACAGCGTCCAGAGACACCTTTGCCTTTACCGAGAGCCAGGGCCCGCAAGCCCCGTCGGCAAACCTACCAGATTCATATTCATTTTCATTTTTAATAAATTACTTTTCTGGTTTCGTTGTTGCTGTTGGAAAAACACATTCAGATTAAGAATAGATGGCTAGCGCAGTGCCCCCTTCTAAATGGTGTACATTAGTTCAAGTCTCATACAGAAATGACCAAATTATTTGACGCTTATTTGCTAAAGGAACAAGATCGTCCACATGTACATACTAAGCAAAACGTTGCAGGCAACTAATGACCGTATGACTACTGTATACACAGCATACCTACTATCCTGTAGATCATATAAATATTCAAATTTCTGTTATATCCCTTGCACGAAGATAGTGCTTTGTTGGCTGCATCAAAATTCAAAACGGTAGAATATTCTGAATAGAGGGCCTTCGCTCTTGGCGCCGATAACCTGAACCGCTCCTATATGGAGTATGCACTAGCCGCAGGGTCCGGCCTCCTTGACTCTCATTGAAAAGAAATCCAATTGGCCTCCATTTTGGTAAACCAGGTAACAGGGCTGTGATACAAATAAGGGATACTCGTTGGGCTTACATACATCACTGAAGGCTTAATAGGGCAGGCCAAGCCGCATTCTTCATATGTTGGATTCTAGGAAGTTCTCCTAACATACGCTAATGAGACTTTCATCTCCCAGGATGACACTATTCAATAGTTTGATCCTCTTAAGGCCATCGATTCCCAAAACAAGGAAAACTAGGTATCGGTCTAGGAACAGCCCCGCTGATGGATTAGCCAACATGCAATTGTCTCGACAATCCAACAATCGCAATTATTTCTTACGCTATACGCTGGGATATGTCTCTTGACACCACACGATGCCGTCATATCTACATAACCACCAGGAAACTGCAACAATGCGCCTCCAACTTCCCGCAACCCTCCTCACCGCAGCGCTAAGCGCAACCCCCGCGCTCGCCGGTCAAAAAGCCGCAGCAGTCTGGAGATCATCCACCTTCAGCACAGTCGGCATGACCGGAACAAACAATTATAACGGCGGCTTCGCGCTGTTAAACTCCAACAAAGACGGCATCTACAGCGACGGCACGCCCGGCGGGCACCTCCCGTGTACGTTCGCGGGCACGGAATTCCAGCTCGAGAAGGGATGCCTGGGCGGCGCATGGTACTCGTTCCGGTGCGTGGCGAATCAGATTGGGGTTCCACAGAACTGTGAGGCTTTTGGGTCTGAAGGACAGAGTTTGGGGAAGGGGGATGGAAGTAACGAGTCGGAGTTCTTTGGGGTGGGGATTGCGCTTGGGGTGGGACATGTACTGTTGAGTTTGAGCTTGTTGATAGGATTGATTGTGGGGTGGATGTCGATGGTTTCAAGGCGCATTTTACCGACTGGGATCTTTGGTAAGCTAGGGGCTGGTGACTTCGTGAGATTTTATATAGCTACACGGAGTAGCTCGGTCTACTATGGTATTTGGCACACTGCTGTATCCGTGGTTGCCAAGGAATTTTTATTACAAAAAAAGAACGAAGCCATTTGTATTTGACTAAATAACCTATATTTATTTGATCAAATACCCATATATATCTCCTATGACCCAATGAAGTCTCCAGGAAAGTGGGCTTCACACGAGAAATATTGAGTTATGTGTTGGAATAGCGCATTTTGTATGCCTCGCTAGAGATACGAGTAGGCGGTCGATAGGATATGCAATTGCTCAGGTCAATACTTATAAGACATAAGGCGGGTATCCAATCTAATGGTGTTCGTTACTATCATGAATCAATTGTCAATATATTGATTTAGATTTGCGTTTCTAGTTAGCCTTTCGAGGTAGTCAGATACGAACTGATGGTCTAGACATGGCCATGGCAATGCCTGGTCGATCTTGTTTGCGAAAACGTAATGTTCGTAAGTTTCAGGCAGCAAGTTTGAAATTCTATATCAGGTCAAATAGCTCTAGTGTCCGTTGTAGATACCCACGGACTAATTTCTGAGACCATCTCGTCCGTGCTGTGGCGGGCGCCTGAGCCAAGGCCTTGAGTCAGCCATAAATTTAATTGCGACTTGATTCTGTCAAAAGAGTAAAGACCCGGAATTAAGGCAATGAAACAAACTTCCTGTTGTTGAGATAAATTTACGAAAGCTTCGCTCGGCCGAAACTATGCCTCCAATGTTCCATAGACCGAGATGAGCATTATTACCTTCACACACTCAATGCCAAGCAACTGTGTGAGACGCACCAAGACTAGGAAATAGAAAGTTAAAGACAACAAAGAGTTATGGGTGCTTCGTCCGAAGCGATCATAGCTTTGGTTAGTATTTTACGATGGTCTAAAGTTGTTAATGCCTAAAGCCTTGGTCTTAAAACAAAAAAAAAAATGTAATCAACTCCTTGAATACAAACAAACGATTTGGGACTGATAAAGCGAGTATCGGGAGAGAAAAAAAAGAAAAGGAAAAAGAAACATTGGCGCTGGCCGGAATCGAACCGGCGCTGGCACGGCCACAACGTGACGTCCTACCACTAGACCACAGCACCTTGTACATGTTATGGAATTCAATCTTAGCCTTATATAGAGCCAAAACCCAGCGAGAAACCCATTAAGAGCAGTGGTCTGGGATGTATACAATTCCCAATTGTTGTTCCCAGAACATTTGGCTAGAGTTACGATAACTATAATGTTGATAGAGGAATTTTGACGGTCGGGAATCGAGCATCACTAGTAAGGGAAGCATTTGCCGACCGAGACAAGGATTTTCAACTCCTGTTACATTCGCTGGGCTAGCTCTCCGGTTCTTTCTACTTGTATTTATGGCTTTTCTTTACACAATAACAGTAACTCTATTAGAGGCGGCCTTGTAGGCCAGGAACATTTCATTCTAATAAAATTTATGGTCGAGGGGCGCCTAAGCGCTCATTGTCAACGAGAGGACCCTTTCTCTTCAATCATTGCGGGTAGCCACCTTCACTACTCAATGTGAAGTAGGAAACACCTCTGCAAAACAAAAGTATCACTCATTCAGTAGACCTTTGCATGTTTTTTTTAGTCATTGCTCCGACAGTTTAAACCTTCCAATTATAGGGTGTAGTGCAGCTTTGGATTTGAAATTCCGCAGGTGAGGGTAAAATAAATATCCAATAGTAATTCTACCGCAGTGAATTGAATTCCGTCTCAGAAAGAACAAAATCTTAGCAGAGCTGTGATTCGGAAGTCGGCTTTTCTGCGGACAGTCGCCACGGCAATATCGGGTGTCAGGAGGCAATAGCAAGCTGAAGTGTCCTTTCGATTATATTCTCCTTCAGGGCTAGTTTGCTATAGCTGCAGATATAGTGCTTCCGAGGAGGGTGTGTAGAGGCCACTTTGGCATTGATGTCGCCTTCATTTTATCTTCCACAACTGAGGCACCATTCTGCTGAATGGGTACTATAGTTCTGACAGTATTCCAAAGTCGCACCATTTCTCGCTCATGGAGCCATGAAGTATTCTGAGTCGTTCAGAACTCTTAGGTGGCGAGTGTCGAAAGCTCAGGCCAAACTCAAAGCATCGCTCACTGGCACTACATACCATTCCCAGTCATTGTATCCCAAGGCGCAGGAACTCCCTTTGTCCGACGCTTTTAGAAGGTCGAAATCTCGGGCCTGCCAGACTTTCTCAATCACTCTGCGTGTGCGCGACACGCTGGATACGCTTGATTTCGTCATGACGTCCAGGGTTTGCAGGACCAGAGCCCGGCCGTATGTCGGGGCGCCTTTGTCTGACCATACTTCATCATCAAGCGGGTCGAGCGCCACCGCGGCTACAAAGACTGGCCACGTCACATTGACCACCAAGCCCTGGTCTAGGAACTGGGATACAGTCTTGAGTATCTTGCGGACGTGGGCTTTGATCAGTGGAGTCGTGGGTCTAGCATTATATAATGCGCAATGCAGATACACTCGACAAGCCAGCTGTTTGAGCTCTGCCACTGCTCGCAAAGTCTCGTCTTCGGCATCATCTGTCTCTTGAACGAGACTGCCTAGCCTTTGATTTAATATCGACGCTTTGATGTTGAATGTGACATGATCTGAGTCGGATATGAGCTCCCTTCGCGTCTTACTCAAGTCCATGATAGAGAATAGGAGCGACACCAACTCCGGACTGCATCCCATCCATTCGTCAATCTTGTGGTCGTTTTCACGCCAATACGATGGTCCGAAAAGATCGGCTTTGGCGCACGCCGTACGCCCCATCACGTCTTGGAATGCGAAGAACCGTTCTGCGAATGAAGAGACAGGGTGCGCTGTGGAGCTGATTAGTCGTTGGCGGCGCAGTCGAATGATATCCTTTGCGCCTTGCATGTGGACGATCCATCGCTTGTCGCAATGATCCACGATCTCGTAGAGACATAACATCATGATAATCACGAGGACCTCAGGGTCCGCTGACATGACGGAGGCAAGGTTGTTGATCAGGTGACGCAACTCATTAAGGACTTGATTTTTCAAGCGCAAGCCAACGGCCTGATGAGTCGAGTTTGTTTGAGACCAGTGACATGCCGCCAGGGCCTGTATAGCTTTCAAGACTGTCGGCGACGCAGTCGAACAGTAGGGCAGAAGAACCGTTGCAAACGGCGATTGCGATTTAAGGCTGGAGATCGTCCGTGGACAGATATGCTTAATATAGTAGTCGAAAAATAAGCTATGCCCCAGAGTATCCAGCTCCGGGAATAACGCCAATGATCGCTGAGGACCCTGGGTTGCAAACCGATTGATCCGGTCGAAATCTAATACCCGCCTGCCAGCCATCAGAGACCCGCCAAGGTCATGATTCCCCAGTCCCACATTGCTAGCTGGGAGCAGGTATGGTTCGGTCCCCAGCTGATCAGCCTCGTAGAGCCGCTTCAACGTGGCGTAATCCTCGTCCAGGAAGCTCCAGGACTGGATGGCTGGGTATGCACAGTAGACATTGCTGTCCACTGTGCGTCCTGATTTCGGGGACGAGCCTTTGGACCACACGCCGACTCGTCCGAAGGCTAATCCGCGACTGTGGAAATCCGACTCCCATTTCAAGGTGGTGTCAGGTGTGCAGGGCAGATCCTTTTGCCAGCATCGGGTGCAGGCTGGTTTTCGCTCGTCGCATTTTAGCCGGCTCTTTCGGCAATTAGAGCACCCGTGGTGACTCCGTGATTTGGCTTTCTTGGCTTGAGGGGCTGCTTCTGAAGGCATTTTCTCGATTGAGGGCCGGTTGATGCATGTATACACAAGATGTCAGAGGTCGATTGGGGGGATCTTCTGAAAGAGAGAAAGGGGTTTTTTTTTTAGGGGCACTGAGAGATACCTCAGTCCACGTGCTGATATCGGTAGTTATTCATGTCCATTCAGACCAAAATCATCGAGTCCAATTTGTATACTTGCGTCGGACATCGATGACAATTGTCGGCACACCGGCTCCCGGTCAAGAGTCAGACATGATGCCATGCGAGGACGAAACTCGGAGAAGGTCGACCCGAGTTTAGAGTTCAACGGCGTCTTTAGGAAACGGACTTAGTGGGTCACTATCCCCTGCGTGGCCTTCATCATTGGTCATCAAGAAGTCTCCGAACGGATTCCGTTTGTCTGTTCCGCAGCCACAGGCTTTTTCCGGAAGTCCTCCTGGGGAATGGAACATTGTGTTGACTCGATCTTAAGGACAGCATAAAGAAATGCGTCACCGGGCAAGGAGACCTTACAGTAGTGAATTTCTTACGATTCTGAAGGACATTCCCTTGCGGCTGAGGAAGCTGGATTACGTGTATCGGCTTTGTCGGTACGGCATGTGGGTCTAGGGGTTCTGCCGTGATTGGATGATATACTGCCGGGGTGTGCCTGCCTAAAGGGGAATTAGGGCACGTTTCTAGGGCATCCAAACCATTACGACTCCATCGATCAAGATACCTCCGATTAAATTGACTTGTATCTACGACGTTCTGATTTGGAAGATCAATCAACTATACGGATCGTGGTACTTCATCTTTGTTTCTTTGCCACCCGATCAGCTTAAAAGACAGCGCGTTGAACACCGACGTATAGTACGGCGGAGCCCCCAACACATCATTAAACACAGCTCTTTAGGTAAGCTTAAACGCACAGCATTCTAGGTATTAATATACAGTCTATTGATCATCACTCTATCGTCTAGTCTATAAAAATTATTAAGCATCATAAGTCATCAATAGATTTACTCGCGAACGAGCACACCACGGTAACGCATCTTGCCCTCACGCAGAGTGCGCATAGCATCCTCGATACCGGCAGTCGTGAACGGGAAAGTCATGATCGTGGGCAGAACGTTCTTGCGGGCCGCGAACTCCAGCAGAGTGCGGATGCTCTCGCGGGAGGCAACCAGGGAGCCCTGGATGCGAACGCCCTTGAGGACGAGAGCGAGCATGGGGACCTGAGCGGGCTCGAAGGCCACGGTGAGGGGGTAGATGGATCCACGGGTGTCCATGAGAGGGACGAGACTGTTATCCAATGTTAGTTCCTGCTTGGTGTTGTTGTGGAGTGAATGGTGGGAGGGTTGTGCTTACGAAGGATAGTCGATGGCCGCGCTACCGCAGAGGATCAGGTGCTTGAGGGGCTTGAAGTCTTTGGGAGCCTCCTCGCCGGACCGCCAGACGTGGTACTCAGTGGCACCGTACTCCATGGCCTCCTGGCGCTTTGACTCGGAGCTGGACAGCACGACAACGTTGTAACCCATGGCGGCGGCAAGCTTGATGGCGATGTGGCCGAGACCGCCGATGCCCATGATACCGATGCGTTCCGTCGAGCGCATTCCGTATTCGGTGAGGACGGTCCAGACGGTGGCGCCGGCGCACATTAGGGGAGCGGCGTCGACGGAGCTCAGGCTCTCGGGGATGGGGAAGACGCAGTTGGCGTCCCAGACGGTGCCGTAGCTGAACGAGCCGTTGTCGAAATCGTGGAAGCCATATTGCTGGACGTCACGGCAGTGCTGGTCCCAGCCTAAATATTCGTGCTCTTAGTATTGCGGTCAGAGGCTGCCAGTTGAAAGAAAGGTCTTACCGGTGGCGCAGTTGTCGCAGGTAGCGCAGATCTTGTGGATGTATCCGTATCCAACACGGTCTCCGACCTTGACGGTCTTGACACCGGGGCCGGCAGCCTTGATGATACCGATACCCTCGTGGCCGAGAACCTGGTTGGTCTTCAGGTAGTGCTCGTCGGTACCGCAGAGACCGGAGTGAGTGGTCTCGATGAAGACATCGTTGTGGCCGAGGGTACTGGTGACCTTGTCAGGGACGATCTTGCCCTCTTCGGAGCCGCGGAAAACCTCGTAAGTGACGCTCATTTTGTAGATGTAATTTAGAAATTTGGTGGAAAAAACGCTTGATTAACTACAACTGATTCTGGACCGGAAGGGGTTATATACAACTATCAGACCTCGGAGTCCTTGCCGTCCATCACTTTCCATCCCGTCAAGTGGAACAGCTTATGGAACATTCTACTCCGAATCAGAACTGATAACAGATTTTTCCTGTTAAACCGTAGACAGGTTTGCAACTGACCGGCGGCGAAGGGCAAAAAAGAGATATGGGGCCGTGGACCTTGAACCATGGAACGGTCGAGATAACCGTTACTCTAGTGCAAGACAAGATCCACTCGATTCCACCATCGTGTGAAAAACTCGAAAGTCTCCGAGAAAAAACCGTGACGGAACAACTCAACCGCCCGGTCGCAATACATTTTGCACAAATTGATATGGTAATTGTCCCTTTGAACTCTCCGAGTGCGATGATCAGACAATTATCATGGAACCTATTCCCGTGCGCGATCCACTCGAATCCCGACGGTACAATCCCGAGAAAGGCCTTTTGCCCTTCTAGAAGACTGCTGCATGCGCTTTTTGGTTTATCCGTGTCTGCAATAAGAGGGTTATTCTTGCCGGGATCCCGATTGTTGGATCCTTCCAGGTTGTTTGGACTGGCGTGGCTCCGAAGGATTTGACGGCGCATGTCTTGCAGAAAATGACGTCTTACAGGTTATGGAGCTTGAATCGAGTGTTTTTAGGCCGTTTGATGACATTTTTCCTACTCGGCCCGGTCGGGGTCCCAACAGAGCTAGAAAGTCAGCCCATTGTGGATTTATGCGTTCAAAACTTCAAACCCCTGCTTGCGTTGCCCTGCAAGTCTCGATCGCTTGAAATTGGCGTTTTTTTCTAGACGCGTTTAGCATATAGCCATATACATCAATCTGTGACTCGGGGTGGTGACAATGATTCTGAGGTGTGGCTTAATTGTCAGAACTAAAATACTGCTAATTTTAGGTCAATCCTTCGACATTTCACCGCTGCGAACGTCATTAAGTAATAAATAGACCTAGGGTAGTGGATCGTCAAGCGCAGAAGCCCTGCATCATTGCCGTCCTCACGACAGTCTCTTTGTTCTTTTCTTTCCATCATGAACTACAACGTATAGTACCATCCCTGCATTCCTTCAATAGAGCTACCGCTCTCCTTGGCCTTTTTGTTGACCCTCCAGAAATAAAAATCCATGCCCAAAGTCAGCACGATGCTGACCATGGTAATGGCGAATGTCACCCATATCCCGGTAGTATAGTATGGACTTTCATCGGACTTGAACGCAACACTTGCGATGATGCCTCCTAAGCCCCCGCCGATCAGACAAGTCGCAGACGCGACGGCACGTTTGGAATGCGACGTGATATTGTTCGCTTGGAAGGCTAAGACGCCAGGAATGCAGAACTGAAGGACACCGACGCCTGCTAATGTCAGTATGTTCAGGGAGAAAAAAAGGGTTGGTCGCATGAGCCCTATAAATGTAGAACAACGCACCCAAAAACACCCCGAAATACCGCGCCCCATTGACCTGCCCATACGCAGTGATAATCATCCCCACGGCCGTGAGAAGCTGATGCACTGCAATCACCGGCCCCCGGATCTGGTACTTGTCTGTCAACCAACCAGACAGGTAGGTCGTTGCCGCGGCGAGGATATACGGCGGTGCGCTGAGCAGCTGACTCTGCGTGTTCGAGAACCCCATGCCCATTAAGATGATGGTTTTGAAGTAGCTGTATGCGTACCCGGGCAGTGTGGACGCCATGAGATTGAACGCCCAGATGTAGAGTTTCCAGTCCTTGAGATGATGGAGGATGCGTTCGAGTGTGACACTGTCTTCCTCGGCGTCGCCGCGATCGTTGTTGATTCGGTCGATCACGAATTGTTTCTCTTCGGGCTTGAGGATGCCGTCGGCTTTGTGGGGGAAGTCGATGATGATGAGTCGCCCGATCAGGCAGACGCCGCATGTGATAGTCCCTTCGACGATGAAGATCCCTAATTTGGGGTGTTGTTAGGTGGAAGGTTGTGCATGACAAGGGAGGAGGATAGACTTGCATCGCCAGCCATTCAATCCATGCGTCCCATCGAGTAAAGTCAATGCGTATGCGAATAATGCCGCAAATGCGTTCAGCACGACAGACATAAGCCAGAAGCCGGCCAGTCGTTTACCGACTTCAAACCGCGTGTACCAGCATGTAATAAGATATGTGCAGCCTAATAGAATTGAGTATCTCACCAGCAGCATCACCCGCAACGTGAAAGACGACGAACCTGGAAGAAACCCTGCCTCCGCTATGCCCAATAACGTTCGACAAACAGCCATCGTAGACCAACTATGGGTAAAGCCCATACCAATCAGAATCGCGCCGAAGCTGACGCCGAGAAACGATAACCAGTTCGCGGCACCGGCTTTAGGCAGAACAAGGTTCTGAATAACTTCCGGCGTTAGGGTTAATCGGCTGACTGTTGGGGTGCGTTACGTACGCTGGGGATTTCAAAAACACTAAACATATATGTTTCGTGTTAGAATGTGCCTCATCCATGGGCGAGGCTGCGTATACTGTGCCACTTACATATAGGCCACAAAGAACACCATGACGATGATGGTGTATCGTTGCCCGACGTCGAGACCGAGGCCTTCCTGCATGCCTGCAACAAGTGCGAGTCCGAGATTTGTTCGATCGATGAGGGATATCGAATACATCAGGCCGAGGATGGGAAGAAGACGAAGGTCGACGCGCCGACTAGCTCAGGGGTTTCATTAGCTGCAGTCCCCTTAGAAATAAGTATGAGATAGTCAACGTACATCACTCTCTTCTGATGAGCTTCATCAATCCCGTATATCGGCTCTCGCTTGACATTGTCATTCTGTATATCGCGCTTCCCCTCCTCAAGCTGAATCGACTCCAAATGCTCCGCCCCAGAGGCTTTTTCGTCCAAAGAGCTAGTATGCGTAGTCGCCATTATATTAACAAGAAGAAAATAGTCATAAATCAACCCACAAGGATGTCAATTGCAAAGACCAGCCAGAGGTCCGGACCCCGGCCATTTATCAACTCTCCTCCATAACCGAGATAGCCACGGGTGGCGTTAGGTAAATACCCGATATCACCGCGGAAGGGTTTCCGGTCTGGAGAATCTGGGGTAATCCGTTAGACTACCCCGCAGATTTTCCTCTCGCGCCAAGGTGGAGGGAGGACTGAGCAGGGCGGAGATTGGTCTGGATAGCTTGGCGTGGGAATGACGAGGACGTTATCTGCCGTGTGGGATTTGCGAAGGAGCTTATCGGCCTATCATTGCGGGATGTAAGATGTGGACAGGCGAGGAGTCTACTGGAATGTGGTGTGAGGAGTCTCGCTTCTGCAGAAGGCGCATTAGGTTGAATATCTGCGATGAGGGCACTTTGATGGTCGCGAATACTAGGCCAGAAAAGCTGATGCAATCGGTTGGTAAATGTAAGATGTCGCTTATTAAATAGAATTTTGGTTCAATGCTATGGATCATTCAGCCTTCATGAATAGTTTCAGATGAAAGTCACAGGGAAAAGGATTAGGTGGGTTAAAATATTTAGGCCTTGGAGACTAATTCTACCTTTATATGGCAACTTTCGAACACATTAAAATATAATTTCTAATCCGTGCTGAGCAGATACACTAAATCCTATACTTATTATAATAGGCATATAGTTTGAGGCCTACAGAAAAGGCTGAACGGACATAGTAATACCCTCGCCCTCTGTCAAAGGCACCTGTGATGGAGAATATGCCCACCTAGACAATCCTGCCTGCTAGTCGATAGGCCACTGTTAAATAATGCTGCTCTGCTCGGGCTTTCCGGTTCCCAGGATTACAACTATCCATCTACTGCCCAGAAGTGCTAATGAGGGCCTAAGCAATATCGCGTCAGACGCATTAAGACTCGGATTGGGATGGGCTCCTGATTATGGAGGAAATACGATTAGAATGGAGGTATCATAGGTTATGCAGCCGCAAAAAAATCTTGATTAGCACTTTAGTGGCTGTAGATTACGTTGGTTTATGCTACATTTATCTGCTGTAATTAGAGTTTTAGTTATATCCCTGACGTTCACGAAATTGGTGAACTATTCGAGTCAACTCTCAAAGCATTCCAAGAATAGAAGACCTTTAGAAGCCAACGGAGAAACATTCTTTAACAGGTCAATGAACACATCAGTAGTTGTAGAGACAAATCATATATATTGTTGTAGAGACCAGTGATCGTCAGTTCACTGAGACTTTTTATTATCCATGAGCTACTGCATCAACATAACTAACGGATCTGAACGGTATTACCTGAGCTTGCCTCATGAAAGGCCATTTTATATTCCTATATATAGTCACCGAAAAGGCAAGATGTAACCACAATCGAGAAGAAACCAGTTCACTCTATTCAACCAAAAACAGAAAGCCAAAAAAGACTAACCAACCAGACACCGTGAAGAAACAAAACCATCTAACCATAAAGCCATAAATTTACCATACCACGCCTCTATCCACCATCTCGACTCATCCAACTCTGAATCCCTATATCAAAACTCACCCTTCTAGTTCCTGTCAGGCCATTTACATGCCAAACAAAGAGCCCAGACCACCGGAAGAACCCGAAGATGAAGAAGAATCATCGCTCGATCCAGAAGAGCCACCTCCGAACAAGGATCCCAAACCACCCAAGCCGGAAGAGCCAGAAGATCCGGAGCCCGAACCGGAAGAAGACGCAGACTGGGACGACGAAGCGCCCGTGCTGGACGAGGTCGACGAGCCGGACGAGCCGGACGAACCAGAGGACGAGGAGCTCGAGCTCGACGAGTCCAACTTACCCTCGAGCCACTTACTCGCCTCGCCAGTGTTCGCAACATACGTGAAATGGGCAGGACCGACAATCAGCGTTCCATCGCAGACCATATCGCCCGTGGCGCAGTACACCTTGACCTTGTCCTTAGGGAAGTTGGCAATCTGCCCATGCTCCTGGGCGTTACGGGTATATCCAAACAACACCACACCCTTGATCTTATCCTTGACGTCGTCGGGGAGTTTCTTGATCGAGTCGTCCATGACGGCTGTGCCTTGACTGTATCCGCCCGCGACGATCTGTGTGTCCGGACACTTAGATGCCGCTTGCTTGAAGAGCCCGACGGCTTCTTCGATGGCAGCCGGGGAGGTGTTTCCGGGTAATGCGTTGGACATCAGGTCTGCGGTGTATTTGGGCCCCACGCCTTGACACGCGACTTGGCCTGCTTTGGCCTTCTTGAGGTCGTTGCACACGGCTGGGCCGGTGGAGATTCCCTGGGAGGGGTTAGTGGTTTGTGGTGGGATGAAAAAGGGAGGAAGGGGAGGAAACAGACCATCAGACCGGGCTCGGTGGAGGCACGGGCGAAGATGAAAGTGATGGGCTTGCAGGATCCATCACGGAGTTCGTTGCCACCGGAGACTTCATGGGTATTGTTAGCAGTGTTCTCTGCAATCCTACAAACATAGGTTAAGACCAGGAAGGGATACGTACGTTGTCGCTCCTGCAGACCAAGGGGAGTAGAGGCAGCTAGACCAGCCAGCGCCAGAGTAGAAAGACTGAACTTCATAATGAAAGAGTGGAAGAGTGGATGAACGAGAGTGGTGGTGATGGCTTATGGTCGAGATGGTTGAGTTCTTCCAGACGACTCTAGACTCGGATAACCACGTTTATTTATACATCCCTCTCTCTTTTTTCTCTATTCTCTCTGCCTATATAGTAACTAAAGCCGGGGCACTAAAAAAACTCTGCCTACTCAACAAAACCAAGAATCCCGACCAAAATAATGACGGCATACATTCACATGAGCAAATAAGCGTCAATCCTTCTGCTTAGTTCCTGATACATCACAACTCCGACGGACAAGCAATGAAAAAATCACAGAATGCAGCGTTTCAGACCGTCCCACTACAAAACCACCAGGGGCTTCACTAGTCCCGGATTGCAGCAGATCGGAAACAAACCAGGCCTGGAGACGTTACCGCATTGATCAACCCCTGCGACTGGCCCCCAACAAACTCCTCCTAGGCCTTAGTCACTACCACTACAACTAGTTAGACCCTAAGGCTCTAACTCCTAGCCTAGAGAACGCTGAACCAGGGCCCGGTCAGGAATTGATTGACACCCGTTGATCAGCCGAGGAACTGACCCAAGTGTCGGGGTTCCTCCCTAGAAAGCGACCAGGGAATATGATGAATCGCCATTCGACCGCTCATCCCGTGCCTGGAAATCAGGGCCGATCGAACTGAACTCGAAGGGATCCTGATCGGCTTAATTTCGGGGGGAGTTCATGTCTCACTGCTTTTTGGGTCGTTTTGTTTTAGGGCTAACTTTATTCCCTGCAAGCCGGATCGTCAACCGAGGATGTTTGGCGCGCCGTTCTTCTTGTTTACCTTGGGTTGGTCGACTACCCCAGACATGCTTGAACCGTAGATTATGTTGATTGAGAGTTATTTTGAGTCATTAATTTTGCGCTAGAAGTACATAGGAAAGAGGAAGAAAAAAGAGGCTAGTTCACATTGACATTGAGTCATTCGTACAAATTTCAAATCTAAATCTAAATCTTCACCATCCACCCACGTGTCCTACCCCAAACTCTGAAGGTTGACCAACTCGTAGTACCGTCCTTTCTTCCTCAATAGTCCCTGATGCGTTCCGTACTCCGCAACCTCCCCTTGGTCAAGGACGTAGATCCGGTCTGCGCGCTGGATTGTGCTGAGACGATGAGCCACGGCGATCGTGGTGCGTCCGCGTGCCGCCTTGTCCAGCGCCGCCTGGACGACTTTCTCGGACTCGGAGTCCAGCGCGGAGGTCGCTTCATCCAAGAGAAGGATCTTCGGATCGCGAATCAGGGCTCGCGCGATGGCGATCCGCTGCTTTTGACCACCTGAGAGCATCCCGCCTTTGCTGCCAACGATGGTATTGAAACCTTGTCTATTTGGATTCGTTAGTCAGTTTTCTAGAAGACGCAGAGAAAGGGATGTAGACGCACGGTAACGAAATGATGAAATCGTAAATATTCGCGTCCTTGCAGGCTTTGGTGACGGCAGTTTCAGGCACATGTTTCTTGTTGCTCCCGAGTAGGATATTCTCGCGGATGGTTCCCTGAAACAGGGCAGGTTCTTGACTGACCAATGCGATGTGGCTACGATAGGATGTCATGTCTAAAGATAAGACGTTCTGTCCGTCCACAAACACTCCGCCGCGCTGGGCGTCGTAGAACCGCTCTAACAGCGCAACGATGGTGCTCTTGCCGCTGCCACTCGCCCCAACCAAGGCAACATATTGACCTGGTTCCACGGTTATATTCAAGCGTCGGAGGATAGGCTGTTCCAGGCGCGTAGGATACCGGAACGAGACGTCTCGGAATTGGATCGAGCCTCGCATCACAGGGACCGGCAGACCCATGCTGGCTCCGGGACTCAGTGGCTTGCCGTCAAACAACCGCTTAAACTCTGTCGCGGCGTGCTTGGCTTTTCCCATGTCTGGAGCATGCGAGAAGATTGTCCCCGCGGCTTGGGCCCCGAAGATCACCTCACTGAAGCAGACGTAGAACTGAAAAAGGGAGTATTCGTGATGTCCGACCAGTGTCCCGCCGTACCAGAAGCCTAACGCCATACAGAAGAACGGCAGGGCCTGGGAACTGGCGTATAACAAGGATGATTTAATAATCGGGACAATGTCCCTTTTGATTTGGTCCTGCAGTTGGAGCTCATAGGACTGCAGAACTTCGGGCTCCATGGTCAGAGACGCCACGGTGCGGATGGCAGATGCGGCTTCGCAGGCTGAACTGGCGGATTTCTGGTATGCGCTTTTGGCACGACGCTGGAAGCGGTCGAGCATCCATACGCGAATAAACCCGCATCCCAAGAGAACAGGCACGGCGGAGATGCAGACTAAACCGAGCTTCCAACCCATGATAACAGCGACAGTGAGGGAAGCTACCAGGTTGACCGACACAATTAGAATGGTACCCAGAGTGACTCCACTGATACCAGCCAGCTGCTTTGTTTCTGCTGACAGTGTTGTAGTGAGCGCACCAGTGGTGTTCTCCTCCCGATCGAAAAAAGAGACATCCTGGTGCAGCATGACGCGGAATGCCTGGCTTCGTGCGCGATAGATCATCTTCTCGGAGCCGTAGGCAAACGATGTGCCTTGGATACTGTATAGGAAAAAAGTGACAACCCCCATCATGAGGAACATTAACGACCAGAAATTGGCGTCATGCCGAAGCCTCCCGTATTCGAAGGGTGGTAGACTCAGCGTGCTCACAGCCTTTGCGAACAGCACAGCCTGTGACGGCTGAATGCCTCCTGCGAGGATGGAGACACACAGACCCAGAATCAAAACCGGCCATTCGGGTCGATTGAATGATGAAATGAACTTAAAAAGTTGCCACAGTGAATAGAACTTCTCCTTCTGGATAGGTTGCATAGGCAGAAACATGGACAATCGGGATTTTGGTCGAGAGGACGCCCCTGTCTTTAAATCAATGTCCGAAGCATCATCTCGTAGTCCACAATCCGAATACCCATCGCCGTACGGATCGTCATCGAGGAAGAATGTTGCTTTTGAAGGGGTAAGCAGTTTTGGTGGCTCTTTCGCGGCCTCTTTCTCCTTGATCTCTTGGGCTTGGACCATGTCGTAGTAGACCCCTCGGTGCTCCATGAGACGTGCATGGTGTCCTTGCTCGACGATGCTGCCGCTCACTAGGACGACGATATTATGAGCCTCCTTGATCGTAGATAGTCGGTGAGCAATGACAATCGTCGTTCGTCCTCTCGCTGCCTTATCAAGAGCCGCCTGCACAATGCCTTCGGATTTGGTATCTAGCGCCGAGGTTGCCTCGTCAAGCAGTAGAATCTTCGGATCCTTCACGACTGCTCGTGCGATCGCAATCCGCTGCTTCTGACCTCCAGATAAAGAGAAACTGCCGATATTCGTGTGGTAGCCGTTCGGCAACGCTTTGATGAAATCATGCGCGTTGGCCATTCGAGCAGCATCCTTGATGCGGTTCATGATTTTCGTCTCCGATTCTTTTTCAAACTTGGATCCGATCAATCCGTACCGGATATTCTCTGCAATACTAGTTGCAAACAGTCGCGGCTCCTGCGACACCAAAGACACTTGCTGGCGTAGCCATCGCAGGTTGAAACTCTGAATATCGTGACCATCCATAGTGATAACTCCGGCTACTGGGCTGTAGAACCGCTCGATCAATCCAATGACCGTACTCTTTCCGGACCCCGATGGGCCAACAAAAGCTGTTGTTTTACCCGCCGGAATATAAATACTCAGGTCGTTGGCAACTATCACCTCTGGGCGCGACGGATACACATGCCTGATGTTTTGCAGCACGATATTTCCGCGGATATATTCCAGAGTCTTCCCACCGGCCGAGGAAGAGTCGAGAGGCGACTCGCGGTCAATGGTGCTATATAGCTTCGACGCCGCCGCGACGGCATTAGACAGCGCTTGACCGTTCGGGGCGACATTACCTAGGTTGTAAGATCCTAGGATAATCGACATCAGGATGGTCAAAACATCTCCGGCCTGGATATCGGTGTTCTTGTCAACCAGGTAACGCGACCCCATCCAGAACCCAAGTCCGTAGTTCAGATACATAACACAGAGCAACGCGCCGACCATGATGGCGAAGGCGATCTGTGCTTTCATGCCGGGCTTTTCGGCATCTTTCAAATGCGACTCGTACTTTTGCGCCAGAGTCTCTTGGGCATCGAACGCGACGACGGTCCGTATCGAGTCGAGAATATCTTCTGCCAGACTGCCGCCTCGTCCTTGGGATTCTAGTGCCCGTTTACTGAAAATGAGTGTGAAGGTGGAACATCCGCCCATGATGAGCAGCACCGCGACCAGCGTGGCGCTGCAGATTAAGGCTAGTTTCCAGTATTTGATGTATGCGATAACGAAAGCGGTGACAAATGTAGACAGTCCGGTTAACGTCAGGCCTACTTTCTCGGAAATTCCGTCTTGGATCATGTTCGTGTCTGCCGTGATTCGCGTGGTGACCTCTCCTGCGCCCAGCGTATCGAAGAAGGCAATATTTTGTCGAAGGATGGCACGTAGGTATTCCACCCGAATGCGTTGGACAACATGGTCGCCTGTGTAAATAAAGCCTACAGTGGCAATGTAGATAGTGACGAACTCCGCGACGGCGAGGTAGACAAAGTAGATGGCGTACTTGGTGAGTTCGTGATGAAAGTGGGAGTAGGTGATTTGGTGCGCGGTGATGTCGCGGAACGTAGAGGTGAGGTTTCCGAAAAGAACCTTGGCCGTCAGTGACTCTCTATTCACAGTACACTAGTTTAGATGAAAGTGACTTACTGTAAACATGGGCAGTGCCGCACCGCCTGCGATTGCAAACACTGAACTCCCGAGTACGATCGCGATATCCCAGCGACTCGCATAGCGATAGATGCCGAAAAAGCCAATGTTCGAAACGGGCGCATGAAGCTGGCGATCGAGAACTTCCTTTTCCTCGTCCGACAAGGAGATAGCCGTGCTATCTGTCCCAGGGGACTGTTATGCGCTGTCAGCAATGTCGAGTGCCATGTCGCGAAGAACCACTCCGGTTAGATAGAATCACGCACCTTGGGCAACGGTTTCAACAGAATATCTTCCGTCAACTTCATGATTAATCCGCCGGGTTGTAATTCAATTTGGCATTTCAAGGGTGGGCCATTGCCCACGGTCGCAGGGGACGAGTATCGATTGCAATGGACACAGCGAGAGATGATATGTGACTCGCAGGAATACGATGAGACATAGAATCTGACGCTGACCTGTCACAAAGAAACTAGATGCAGAATCAATCGGGAACAAGACCCCTGTAGCAGAGACCGATCGAAACAGACAGGACAGGAAGAGAGACAGGAGGAGGCGTGGCGAGGGACAGACTCCCAACGACTTCCACACCCGAGGTTCTCAATATTCCGCCATCACTCCGTATACTCTTCTCACGGATGATCGGTGGCCCTCAACAGTCCCTCCTTTCTCCCCGATCATCAATCCGAACAGCCCACAGTTGTAGCACAATAGACTCGACCATAATCCGCCCTCCCACGGACCAGGAACGGGGATCAACGTCCTCAGTACCGTGGAGTAACAGTAGATCACATCCATCCCTTCATCTCCCGCGACGGTTACCCTGTGCGGCAGAGAACTCCGATTTTGGGATTATCCGGCCACATGGGTAGGTAGGAAGCAGAGTGGATCATGGCCAAAGCAGGATAAACAGGGGGATTTTCCCAGACCCGTCAGAAACCCAGGGTGCGACATGCATGGAACCTCAATATTGAGCGCGACTTAGGGCCAGGAACACTGACTGGCCAAGTTCGGTTTTTTGGGGCTTATTTCACATAAACAAGGGTAGGGCAATAAGCATCGAACGGGAGGAGGGGACCGTGTTTCAGGATGGACCCGACCGTTGTTGGATGGAGGAATCAGAGGGCGTGAATTTAGGTTGAACCGGGGGATGGAGTTCGACCCAAAATTGGGCCAACACGAGAGAATGACAGAGAGAGGAAGAAAAGTCGAGGCGTCACCGACTTTGGCAGATGCCACCGGGAACCCTGCCTTTTGGGGCTTAGCGTCGTGCATCTCAGCCCTAATCTCAGGCCGGCTGCCTCAGGTTTGTGTTTATCTACGATCTACTCTTGTCGGGCTCTGTTCGGGACAGATGATCAAGGTTTTTAGGGGTTCGTCTTATGGATAAAACTCAATCGTGTGATTGAATGGATTGATTGATGTAGAATGGATTTGTCAAATGGATATCTCAAAAAAGGTGGGAAGGTCAATCGCGACCCAAGGAAAGTAATTACATAACAAAATGGACATGGACATAGGCATGAATGAAGGGGAAAGTGAAAGATAGACAGCCTTCAATTCCAAATCTGAAATTCTGTCGTCAGTTGGCTCCCTGTCGCTTCTGAAGTTTCACTTTCAGATCAGGTAGCTCCCAGAAAGCGTAGCACCGGCTCTCGCGCTGCCAATCCTTAACGCGGCCCACATACTGGGCATCGTAGTCCAGGAAGAAGCCCGCCAGCGTCAGCTGCATCATCTGTTTGGCGAAGTACTTGGCGATGCAGGACCGGCTGCCCACCAGAAATGGCTGCACTGCTTCCTTCTTGTCGGTGCATCCCGGTTCCGTCCAGCGTTCCGGAATGAACTCCCAAGGGGCGTTGAAGTACTCGGGGTTGTGATGCAGCGCGAAGAGTGAAGTGCAGATTTCCGTCTGTAGCATGATCGTTAGTTTCAGGTCGAGATAGGAGAGATAAGAAGGATCTAGACTTACGCCTTCGGGGATGTATGTGCCGTCAACGTAGGCGCCCTTCGAAACACGCGGTCCACCCAGGGGCACGGGAGGGTAAAGACGAAGAGCCTCGGTGATCACGGCATTGAGATAGGGCAGTTGCTGAACAGCCTCTCCGGACATGTCGTCGGCACCGGAGAAGGACGCCTGTAACTCCCGCACCAGTTTCGCGTGGGCCTCCGGGTGGGTCAATACGAAGTAGATGGCGGCGCACAGGGCGTTCTGGGTGGTGTGGAATCCTGCCAGCATGATGGCCGAAAAATTCTCGGCAATTTCCTCTTGCGGCAAATCGCTGGTCCCAGCGCGTTCCATCACTTCGACCATGATGTCACGGCGGCCATGCGAGGCATGCAATTGCCTGGTGGGGTCGCGTTAGTGAGAGATGAAACAAAGACAGGAATCAGAGTTTTAACGGCGGCTTACTCGTTGATTAGTCTCATGCGGGCCTCCTCGCTGCGAGCGCGGATGCCCTTGCGCAGAATTCGACGCAGCATCCACTTCATGACGGTTGGCACGCCTGATCCGTCGAATTGGTCGCGCACCGTCGCCCAGAAGAAGATACGAGGAAGCTGCTCGGTCCAGAAGTACGGCTTGCCGCGCTTGAGACATCCCAGGGGCTTGCCAAGGAGGACTTCAGAAACGGTGTCGACCGAATGGCAGTAGAGCAACTGGTTCAGGCTCAGAGTGTTGTTCTTCTGCAGCTTCTCGTTGATGACATGGTGGAAGCGCAGGATACACTCCCGGACCACACCAGCATGGGCACTCATACTACCCGGGCTAAGCGAGGGACCGAACAGCTTGCGCACGCTGGAATGGTAGTCGGGGTCTGAGGCTGTGAAGATGTTGCGACGGGAAATGCTCTTGTAAAAGCCCGTCTTGAGAAAGGCACTGCCTTTGCCGGATCCAGTACCATAAATGCCGCGCAGACCCTTGATGGTGTTGGTGGTGGCTTGTCCACGAGCAAATCGGGCAATCTTTCCATAGGAGTCGTGCAGAGCGTTGAACTGTTGTGCGCTCTTGCCGGAGAGGAAAGCCCATTTGGTTTCAATCTGAGTTGAGGTTAGAGAAACAGAGAGAATTAAGAGCTAGATCTACTTACACCGCAGACAAACAAGTCTAGGACCGAGCCAGGAACTCCATTAATGGCCGGTCCCTTGGGCAGAAGTTGCAGCAGCAGGATAGCGAGGCATGGAATCTATTTTGTCAGCAATAACCCTCCACTTGTTCAAACAAACAGAGCATACCAGAACTACAGCCAGCACGGGAAAAACCATGTTGGGAGCAGCGATATCCAGAATCTGCCCTGGAGGGAGAGCCATTGCGAGGAACACCATACTGACGACTTGCCCTGCAAGAGGTATGGGAACGAATAACGAGAGACAAAGTAACGAAAGACTTGACTTGACCACTCAACCCTTTTCCAAAACACGAGACGCCATTCCTTATATCTTTTTCACGGCATTTGGCTCGGTGGTAGATAGATCCACGGTATTACTAGTCGATTGTACCGACCCTCGGGTCCTTCCCAATGTAGTCATTCGATCAGATGAATCCAGCCCAAACCATTGAGCCGTTTTGGTGTGCACTCCACCGCGTATCAGATGGTATGGTCTGATCACTTCTACTGGGCCGGGAAGGTCCATAATCCAGGTTGTTTCGAACCCCGGATTGCAGTGGAGTCGGCCGACCCTAACTCGACGCATTTTTGGGTGATCGGCCGAACCCGTGAAGCTTAAGCCGGGCAGAAATCAACAGCCCCAAAAATTGAAACAAAGTCTTGGTTTTTACATGATCCTTACATTTGCGTGAATTTGGTGTAGTTCAGGGGCTTCTGTGTGTCTGAGTAATGTGTCACCACCCTGTCAATACACTTGCGACATGTCTTATATCTATGTGCGACAGTCCCGTATTCCTCGACAGCTGTCTCTGTGCCCCCACTGCGTTATTGGGGTATATTCTTTCGTGACTGCTCCCCGGCGTAGGCTTGACTTGAGTCTTTGTCTTTACATTCATTTTTTACTTTCTGCCTTTCCTTCAGAATGGCCGACCAGCACACCAAGGTGCTGTTTATGGCCAACAGCGAACATGGTCAAACCAACATCATTCTGGCCATCACGCACGAGTTGCTCGTCCGCGGTGACATTGACGTGCACATTGCCTCGTTCCCGGCGCTGGAACGTCGCGTCGAGAAGCTCCTAACGGACAAGTCGCCCGCGTACGATGAGTCGTACCGGTCGCGCATTCACTTCCATCCGGTCCGAGGGCCGTCCAATACAGACGTGTTCATCCGGACGGGGAAGCGAGGCGCGTTCCATCCTCCCGGGTATCACGGCGCCGTACTCGGCTTCCAGTCCCTCTGCGAGGACATCTGGGGCTGGACGGAGAACGAGTACGTCGATATCTACGAGAGCTGCCTCGAGATCATAAAAGACGTGCAGCCGTCTGTCATCGCGGCCGATTTCTTCTTCCTCCAGGGCCGTGATGCTGCGTTTAATGCTGGCTACACGGCCATTCTCATCAACACCACTTCTCTCACTCATATCGTTTTGGGCCTGCAGCCCAACTCGGCGCCGTTGTGGAAATATCCTCTGTATGACTTTCTCGCATTTTCTCCGTTCAATAAAAATTTCCGCGTGCTAATTGCTGTCAAGTCCGGGAACTGGCTTCCCGTATCCGCTCCCCTGGCATTTGATCCCATTCAACGCCCTGGCGGGCATCAAAACCGCCAAAATGTACCACGGTAGCGGCCGCCGTCGGGAGATCCGTGAATGGAGAATCAGACATAAGATTCACGGTCGATTCCCCTTCGCCGATGCCTGGCGACCCGACCGCTTTCATCTCACGCCCGCCCTGAAGGAGCTGGACTGGCCGATGGATGTCCCAGAGAACATTCTTCCCTGCGGACCTATCCTCCTTCCTACGGCCTCAGTGCAGCAACAGGACCCTGGGCTAGCGGGCTGGTTGAACCAAGCACCCACTGTGCTGGTCAATTTAGGGACTCTGTACGCGCCGGACCCCAATGTAGCCAAGAGCATCGCCACGGGACTGAAAATGTTCCTGGACGGGTGGAAAGGCGAGAAAGTTCAGATTCTCTGGAAATTGCCGAAGCATCCGCATGATGTGGACGATGTGTATAGTCGGTCAATTGAGCCGCTGAAGAAAGAGACGCAGGAGGGAAGTGTTCGTATCGCGCCGTGGTTCGAGGTCGAGCCCATGGCTATGCTGGAGACCGGGCAGATTGTCTGCTCCGTTCACCATGGGGGTGCGAACTCATGGTACGAGGCGATTCAGTAAGTTTGCCGTGTTTTTGCTGTTTATACGAACGCGCATAACTGACCGCTGCAGAAATGGCGTTCCTCATGTTATTCTCCCCGCGTGGCAGGACTGCTACGAGAATGCCGCCCGTGCCGAATGGATCGGCATCGGCGTTTACGGCAACAAGAGTCGGGCTCCCAACATCAGTGCGCCGGAACTCAGTAAGGCGTTGTTAAAGGTCATGGACAATAAGACCTATAAGGAGAAGTCTGTCGAGTTGTCCAAGCTCTGTCACGTCAAGGAAGGGCGCATAGCGGCAGCCGATAAGATCGTGGAGATCGCTCGCAACCCGGAGAAGATGTCCATGGGCATGCCGGAGATCAAGGTCGAGGATCCCAAGTGCAAGCTCTACGAGGTGAAGAACCGCTTGGGCATGACGCTTCAGACGGTTCAGGAGCCCAAGACGGAGGGCAAGTCCACTTCTCGGTATGTCATCCTCCTCTCTCTTCTTTGGAGCAACGGATACTAATAACCTACCAGATCCCTCCTCCAAGACGCCATCCAAACCCTTTTCGTCACCACCCTCTGTAACTCATGGTTCGGGATGCCTCTCCTAGGCTACTCCCTCCTCCTCGTGCCTCGTCTCCGCCTCGCCGTCCTGCTCTACATCATGTACATCAAATTCATCGCCAAATCACACACCACCGGCACGCTCCCCTTCCGCAACGACTCCCTCCGTACCTCCTGGCTCTGGCGCGCCTACGCCTCTTACTTCCCCTTAACTCTCTACCGCAGCGCCCCTCTACCGCCTCACAAGCGCTACATCTTCGGCTACCATCCTCACGGGATCGCGTTCCGCGGCGCCGCGGGGGCCCTAGCAGCCGATGGGGTCGGGTTCGCGCAACTCTTCCCCGGGCTCACGAACACACTCCTCATGAAAGATTCTGTCTTCTTTTCCCCGCTTCTCCGTGAATGGCTCCTTTCTATTGGGTTGAGCGGCGTCTCGCGGTCTTCGTGTATCAGACACCTTACGAAAGGTGGCCACGATGATCGAGGCATGGGTCGGGCCATTACCATCACCGTAGGAGGCAGTCGAGAATACAACCTCGCTCGGCCAGGAAGCATGGACATCGTGGTCAAGATCCGGAAAGGGTTCGTTCGTGTAGCGGTTCAGACAGGGGCGGAGCTTGTGCCGGTGATGGCGTTTGGGGAGAACGAGCTATTCGATCGGACAGATGTCAATGGGGGTTCGGTGTTTGTGAAGCTGGTCGCTGGGGCTTGGGAGGCCGTGGTTGGGCATAAGGTGGCGTTTTCGACGGGCCGGTTTGGCATATTTTGTCCTAGGAAGGTGCCGTTGAATGTGGTTGTGGGGAAGCCGATTGAGGTCAAGCAGCAGAGGTGGGAGCCGGATGAGAAGTATATTGATGAGGTGCATGCACGGTATGTGCGAGAGTTGAGGGCGTTATTTGAGGATTGGAGGGATGTGTTTGGGGTGGAGAAGGGGGTGAGGTTTGAGGTTGTGGAGTGATTTGTAGATTTTTACGGTTTGGGGTTCTTGATGGCTGGCGTTTTGGTATAAATCCATGTCTTGTTCTCGAGTGTTACGGGACTGGTTCTGGATTGGATATCGATATCACAATAATTATTGAACTTAAGTATATCTTCTCCGCACTGCGCTACATATTCGGTGGTATGCAGCCTCGCCAAAATCCAAATCTATTTTCGCTGTCTTTATCCCTCCTGAATTTACTCTGTACATGCTCTGTTTTTTGTGACCCTCCGAAATTTCCCGAGTCGACCGAGGGGGTTATATCAAAGGGCTGAACAAGCTTTATTCAGGGACTCAAAGGATACTGGATTGCGCGATGCATTACGTATATGGCGTGTGCCTTCCAGGGAGGGACAACATGTTCGTGAAAAGAAATCTGAACATTCATGAGCCATAACCTGACATAATTATAATATACCACCACCAAACGCCACAAAAAGCATACACCCCATGCAACCAAACCCCTTCCTTCCTTACCTACTCCAAATAGCTCCCCCCCGTCTCCTCATGCACAACATCAAACAGCGGCTTCGCACTAAACCACCCCGCCCCATGAGTTCCTACCGTCTTATACGTAAACGCGGCGTCGGCATCATCGATCTTCACGGTAGCACCACCGCGTCCAGCAGCCGCCGCGTCGGCCAGCAGTTGCGCATGGCAGCATTTCTCGAGACTCACAAACCAAAACACTGTTTCTTCGACCGATCGGCCGACTGTCAGGAGGCCGTGGTTTTGTAGTAGTGCGGCTTTCTTGTCGCCGAGGGCTGTGGCGATGTTGCGGCCTTCTTCTTCGGCGAGGACGACCCCGTTGAATTGGGTGTAGACGACGTGGTCCTGGGGTTTTGTTAGCATTCTTCCCGCCAGCCTAGAGGCCAGTAAACGGCCCACAGCGCTGGAATAGGATATGTCAGGCAGGGGAAGGTAGCGAAAGATAGTACATACGTTGTAAAAAGCACACGCATCCTGCGTAATAATATCCAGCGGTCTACCCAGCGAGCAAAACGCCCGTCCATACAAACTATGGCTATGCGCCGCACAAACAACATCCGGTCTGGCCGCATGGATAGCCGCATGGATCATGAACGCTGCGGCGTTCAGCATCCGCACGGGTCCTCCATCGATAACCTCCCCCGCATGGTTCACCAGGATGAGATCGGAGGCTTTGATCTGCGAGAAGGCGACGCCGAACGGGTTCACCCAGAAGGTTGTGGGGTCGACGGGATCGCGGAGGGTGATGTGGCCGGCGACGCCTGTTCATTTAATTCCATGACTAGTTAGACATGTCTAGTGCGAGGAGGGGAGGAGGGGGGAGGGGACATACCCTCGTCGTAGCCATTCTTGCCGAAAATGCGGAATGCAGCGGCAAGCCGACCCTTGAGGTATTCTCGTTCCTTGTGCTTATCGTCGAAGACGGGAAGTTTGGGCATTCCCATTTTCACTCTGGCGTTTTGGGAGCCTGCTTCCTGGGTGGATTGGCGGGCTTGAAGGGTCACGGAGGCGGTTTCGGTGGCGGTTGGGGGTGCCATTTTGCCGAGGATGATTCAGTTATCAGGGAGGAAATTGAAAGGGGGAATACTTATTCGAGGTGGAAAGAAAATAGAGAATGGAAACGAAGACTGGTTAAGTAGGCAAGGAAGATGAATCATTTCTTATCTGATCAGCGCGGGGTAAACTCTGAGTTGCCGGTTTTCTGCTGGCCCGAGGCTGCGGACATCCAATGATTCGGCACATTTTGGCAATGAGTTGGACTGCATTTCAGTGGGGTTGGAGCTGCATACTTCATCTACCCCACAATGCATATTCCAAGAATAATCTATCACCCACTCGCCTCCACACCCAAACACCACCATCCCATCTCCCAATGTACAACCCTAACCATCAACACCACATCAAACACGCCAAACTCCCCTACCCATCTAAAAAGCCTAAGTCGTACTCCCACTAATCTTCACCACCCCCTCCGCCCCAACCTGATCCACCCACTTATCTTTCCGATGATACCAAATTTCAGCCGTCAGGGCATTACACCGCTCCCTCGACTCCTCATCCAAAGTCCCCGACTTAACGACAATCGACTTGCCCTCCGCTTCCTTCGGTTCAGAGGTCAATGGCGATCCGCAGTCGCCGCAGAACTGGCGCCGGATGAGCCCGTTGACGGCGGACTCGCTCATGTAGAGCTTGGGCGTGCCGGTGAGGAAGTGCAGTGCTGCGAGGGGGATGACGATGTTCGAGGAGAAGCCTGAGCCGGTGTAGCGTTTGCAGCTGGTGCAGTGGCAGAGGATTACCTGTTACTAATTGGTTAGACTTGGGGGGGCTGGGTAGGGGTGACAGTGGGGTGGTTGGGGTTAATTGATAAGGGAAGGTAAGGTGACAAGGAGGAAGGTATTTACCTGAGGAGCAGGCTGATCAGCAGGGAGATCGATGCGATAGGTGATGTTCCCGCAGAGGCAGGCACCTGTCAGGGAGGACGGATCGGTCATGGTGTCAATTGATGGTCCTTCTGTAGACAGCTAACCCGAGCTCGAAAATATCCAGCGCAGGCAAATGGATTCAAAACTTCTGACAGGGCCACCAGGGGCAATCCACGGTTTATATACTTCGATGACGGCACGTGATAGGGTTATTTGACCACCAGTCTCACTTTCCCTTGGCCCGGTGGGGATAGCAGCAATATTAGGAATATAGTATACGAGCTGTCAGAGTGTGGACCCTTCGTCGTACTTCTGTTGAAGGGGACTAGCTCGTAGTAGAGTGCTATGGTGCATTTATTATTGATTTTCTTGGGTATTGGAGGGAGCAGTAGTGCCTCTCTAGCCACTGGCATGCTTGAGAAGCAGCAAGAACGAGCTCAACAAGGGCATATTGGTATATTCATCTATTCAAGTTGTACTCCGTGGTTACCCCTCATCCTTATCGATAAGCATCGCAGTCTCAGGCCCCGCCCGGGATACCTGTCTCGGCATCCCCGCTAGAGGGGTGTGCTCTGACTCTGGATATCACGGGCACCATCGAGAATTGCACCCCACAGTTCCTGATCCTCGACGGTCATATCGTGAGCTTCGCCAGGTGTACCGAGAAAGGGAACCAAATCCCCTTCACAGAGAGTGTCGTGTGGTGGCAACTCGCCGGTTTGGAAGTATTTGCGGATCGCCTTATTGATGCACAGGGAGGGCGCCGAGAGGGTAGAATGCTGTTGCGTTGGTTAACATAAATTGTATCAGATTGGATGAGATGGAGTAGGGCAACATACTCCCTCCGAGTCCTGTCGGAGTAAAACCGAGCCGGGGAATTTCTCGACCATATTTTCCGCACTGTCGACGTGAGCAGAATTCTTGTTTGATCCGAGTGGGGCATTACCTTCGCAGCGGTGTGACCGGGTCAAGCAGGTTGCTGACGAACAGCAGTGGATGGGAAAGTTTCGCAGAATAGGGTCCTGCATTTCATTAATCCTCTGCGTGATCAAGTCTCAGGGCCACTCACCTGGCACCCTCCATTTGGCTTTCACGTTCCATCCGACGCATCCCAGCCCTATATGGGCCCAGTAGTCCCCAAGCATAATGCTGTCTTCACGAAGTACTTCCCAGTCTTGCAGGAATCTTTTTTCATCCATTGCTTGCAGATACTCTGCGTCTGTGCATAGGACGGCTGCGCTCGCGTAGGCTTCATTCGCCCCGGAAGGCTGGCAGGAGATCGACCACGGTCCGTCAAGAAGACACTGCGTGGACGGACATGAGGGCTGACGGCTTTTCTGCTTGAAATCTGCGACTTCAGACCCGTCTCCGTCCGAAAGTGACCTCGCATGTCGTGCCAAAAGAGGGAATCCGACCAGGGGTTGATACATGGCGATGCGAAGAGACAGCTTCAGGTCAGTCCACGTGATAATTTCTGGTCCTCGTGTCTCCGATGCAGGAACGGGAACAGAAGCATTGTATAGCTTGTCTTCCAACGCGCGATATGCCTGTTTAATCGCCGCCTCCCCGCCCTCGCGGTAGAACGGACAACGCCCAACGCCCGCGGTAGCACAATGATGCGCAAACTGATCGAAGATTTGATCCGCGTCAATGATGGAGTTGTGCCCTTTATTTTGATAATATTTGTCAATATCAACCACGCCATCAAGTACAGCTCGGCCCATTCGATCGGGAAACATATTCGCAAACGTAGACCCCAAAATGGTGCCGTAGGACCGTCCCCAGTAGCGCAGTTTCTCTTGATCGCGATTCCATTTTGTGCGCTTTATGATAGTTTGTTCTGCATCAGCACCGTGCAGACGGTCGCGTCGAGCCTGTTCTGTCTGGCCTTGCAATTCCCGCCACTCGGCGTGTCGCTCAATGATTTCAAGCATGTCGCGAGCGACCGGAGGGGTATTTACATGCTCGCCCAGCGCTTCTTGCTCGCCCTCTGGCACCGTGGACAGCCTGGCGGAGCAACCGGTGTTCAGAGCGAGCGAGCGCTGCCAGTTGCGGACAAATGCATCGCCGGAGCTGCTCAACATGCCTTCTGCCTCCGCCTGCAGCTCCCAATTCTTCTGCGAGAAGAGGTTGGGAAAGCAGCCAAACCCGGGGGTAGTGTTGTTCACACCGCGAGGGTCAAACCCGATGATGTCAAAGTACTGGTTACGGCTCCTTTCCGGCTCGTGCTCTGTCGTCGGGTCAATGCCTGCATCGACGATGATTTGAAAGTTCCGACCAGTGCGTAGGACCTGCGCAACGCCGGAGCCACCGGGGCCACCTATTCTGTTCAGCAACATTGAAGATGACGGTGGAGATGGCCAGACATACCGGGGTTAATCAAGATCGGACCCCCGTAGCGAGGATCTGTCACCGGCACCCTTGCTGGTAGACGTGTAACCGCAACCGCCACGCGACGGCCCTTCCCGTCCGGTCGATTGTAGTCCATCGGCACTTCCAGACGGGCGCACTGAAAGCCATCGAAGCAGCCATGGTATTGCAATGACGGCGACGGGGTAATCTGTGGTCCATTAATACCTGATCAGAAGACCTAAATTATGAGTCGCACCTGGCTCCAGTTGAATTCTTCTTCGGCCGGCTCGCTAGGACTTTGAATCTCGTATATATGAGGTGGGAACAGCCACCATATCGACACCACAAGCGCTAACAGCACCAACGCAATGGGCCGGGCCACATGTCGTCGCGGAGAATACACCACAGAACTTGGGGAGACGACACGCCGGCAATCCGTGAACGCTGCCTGCTTTGAGTCTTCCATATGTCCCACTCAAGATACCGTCATTGACAGTGGGAAGAAAAGTGGGACACCCGTGCAGAATTAAAGAATGGGAGCCCGGTCGCACCAACTCGCTGGCATGCAAGGTGATTACCACCGTCCAAGACGCCGAATCGCAACCGCGAATGGAACGAGAGAATTGGGAATGATTAAAGACCGATAGGTCGAGTGAAAAAAATCCATCAGGGATGGGATGGCACGCCTGGATGCCCAGAACCGAGATCGGTGGGTGCAAGTGGGATGGATCAGCACGGTGGAGTCGCTTGATTGGCACACGCGTCTCACCTGCATATCCCGCTGTGTTCATTTGTCCAAGGCCTGGCACAATTCAGTTTCTTGCATTGTTGCAGGTGTGGAAAGTTGCACTCTTATCGCCTCGCATGGAGGGCATGGCACGCATGGGACCGGACCATAAAGCTATGACAACCGAATGACAATAAGAAATATCTATATACTCCGCAAGACCTCGAAAATCTATCTATAATACATGAATGATAAGTTAATGGTACCGAAATCACCAACTGGCCAGCAGATGGCAGAGAAGGACGTGTCTAGAGGGAGAATCAAACGACTCTGAAAAGGAAGAGCCAAAAGCATCAAGAAAAATGCTTTAGCCAAGACCAAATCCTCCCATTCACCTGCGTCGTCTTTTCGACCTCTTCCTGTTAGGATGCCCTCTCGGGGGGATGGTTCCTCCCAGTGCCCGGACCCTCTCGGGCAGCGAAGCCTCCGCCTTCTCCAAGGAGGCTACCAAGGCATGGAACGAGTCTTTGTTAGGATGTAACTCCGAAATCTGACAGATTTCCGACAAGGTGCCCTCCCACAACTTGTGAGATCGCTCGGCTTCGTCAAAGAGATGTGGCATGACCGCCTCCAAGCCGCCGAGGTGGCGCATGAATTGGTGAACGGATTGGTTCTCTCGCTGTTGGGCTTGCTGATAGAGCGACTCCGCGTAGCTAGCTGTATACCGAGTCGTCGGCAGCTGTTGGTCGAGAAAGGAATGGAACTGCAGCCACGACTCATTGCCCGTCCCCTGCGAGTGTATCATCCAGCGGTCGGCAAGACTTTGCGATACGTGTCGCAGCGCTTCCCGGACTCTGTAGTTGTCGTGCTCGAAAAACAGTGAGTCCGTTGAGAAATGCTCGGCCAGCTTCCGTTTAAACGAAGTGAACTCCTTGCGGCTGGTTCCTTCGTAGATGGTAGTTACAGGGAGCGATCTCCCCGAATCGCAGTATTGAACCCATGCACCGTCGTCCCTGGATATTTCCAACTCCATCGATTCCGAGCGCGAGCGCTTTATTCCCCTGGTCGCATGGTGTCCCGAACCTTCCGGCGCATGTAGAAGTAGATCGGTAGAATCGCTTGGCACGTGTGCTATAGAAGAAAGAAGAGTCTGGCGGAGATTTTGCAACCTCTGGTTCTCCTCGGCGAGTTGATTCTGCAATTGCAGAACAGTCCGTTCTTTTCTCTTGCGTGCGAGCTCATTTTCCAGGCGCTGAATTTCGGAGTCGAGCTGGTCGGTGGTTGTTTGGATTAGAAGGTTTCGTCTCTGGCCCCTGCCGCGTCGAGGCATCCTGTGTCATTGTCGGTTTGTGTCGACAAGTCGGACAGGCAGGCGCGGGCGCGACTCCATCCATATCCATTTCCAGGGGAGACGCGACCGTGTCGGCATCACGTGCCAGCCGATACGATCAGGCCGCAACAGGCAACCCACAGCGTGTTAGTCATCGCGGCATCATCTGATTCTGGTTCGCTTTCCCTCGTCCTCTTCTCTCTCGTGTTCTCCTACCATCGCCAAACCCAGCAGCCTATCCAGCGTTAGCAAATTTAGCATCGCCTCGTTCCAAGCCTAAATGACGTTGTTGTTGTCGCTTCACAATCGCCGCCATTTGCTTGGTAGTAGTGAGTTTGGCCATTGTGGATCGCTTCCATACTCCAGCAATGAGTTGGTTGATGTAACCATAAAAACTCGACAATCGGCCAGGGGCAAGTAGAGAAAAAAGAGATGCAGAAATTTCTCCATTTCACCGCACAAATCCCCTTCCTCGGTGTCTCGTCACCCCAATTCGCATCATCCCATTGACTTTCGAGCCACAAACCAATGGAAAGTTGGTGACACTCTCGTCGATCCCGGACTGATCGGCAGCCTTAGCGTGCGAAGAACACCATCGCCAGGGAAGAGCCCAGTCGGCTGATTGGTAGCCCCTCACGCTTGCGTTAGGGGGCAATCCGGCCAGTCTCCTCATTACGTCGATCGCATCCGACTGACTGGCAATCCCTGCTTCAACTCTTCATTCATCACGCCCACTTTCCCCCGGATGACCGTTTGGCCCGTTCCCTCAGTCGGTTGATATTTGACTAAACCCCCGATCTTGGCAATCCCCTCCATGACTGGGTCTGACCTGCCGCACCGTCAAGAAAGAGCTCAATAGGTGTGTTCTTCGTGCTGTTTTCGTTCCCATCCAGGTCTTTTTCCAGTCCAATCATTTGCGCGGTCTTGCATGTATCTAATTCTAGGGCTTTAGTCGGGAAAAGGTCGCTTTTGTCGACACTAGGGACAGAATGCTGAGTGCATGGATGAGGTGCTTTCGCCCGTCGCAGGAGAACGAAAGCATCGCCAGTCCCCAACCGTCGTCCATTTATGACGAGAAACATAGAGACTATGAAGTCAACGTCCAAGAGTCCGACTCGGCGGTACCTGCCACCGGCGCCGCCAAGATTGAAGCCGTTGAAGCAGTAGGAGGTCGCAAAGGACGCTATCTGCTGTACGCGGGGTACGTGCTTCTTGTCACCATTTAGTAGGAGACATGCTGATAATATATCTTTTCTTGGCTTTCATCAGGCTGGCAATGATCATGACCATCTAGTGAGTTTGATACATACATTACATAGACATGGCACTTTCTAACCAATATCTCGCAGTGAACTGGACACATCCACCGTGGGGACGTATCGCAATTTTGCGACTTCCGATTTTGACCATCTTTCCATGCTGGCCACTCTGAACACGGCTGCGAGCATCATCTCCGCCGTGTGTAAACCACCGATCGCCAAAGTGTCCGATGTTCTTGGTCGCGCAGAAGCGTACATTTTTACCCTCGCTTGCTATATCATCTCGTATACACTCTGCGCATCGTCTAAATCCTTCAACACCTACGCCGGTGGTTACGTCTTCTACTCTATCGGTCAGGCTGGGATGGCCATCCTTAATGCCACCGTCGTCTCAGACATCTCGTCCATGCGCTGGAGAGGATTCGTTTACAATATTCTCTATGTGCCATTTTTGGTCACCCCGTGGATCTCCGCTTTCATCGTCGACAGTGTGGTAAATGGGATCGGCTGGAGATGGGGCATTGGCATGTTCGCAATTCTGATGCCGTTCTGTGCCAGCTTCATTATAATCACTCTGTTAGTGTTTCAGCAGCGGGCCAAACGTTCGGGCCTGATTTTAACTGAGCGATTAAATATATATGACTTCTGCTCGAGAATCGATCTTGGTGGTATCATCCTTCTCAGTGGTGGATTTACACTGGTGCTCATTCCAATCACATTGGCGGCTACCACGACCAGTCGCTGGCAGACCCCCTGGGTGGATGCTCTGATCGCTCTTGGTGGTGTGGTGCTGCTCTGCCTTTATCCGTACGAGAAATATCTCGCGCGGCATCCGGTGGTTCCCGTGCGCTACTTTCGCACCCTATCTGTCGTTGTGTCAGTAGCCCTGGCTTGCGTCGACAACATCGGCTTTGGCAGCACTCATACCTATCTCTATGTCTGGTCGATGGTCTCGCACAACTTCTCTCCACGCGACGCGCAGTTTCTCAACTACACCAATGCTGTGATGCAGGCTTTGGTCGGCATGGGCACTGGACTACTGATGTACCGCATGCGCTCGTACAAGTGGATTGGAGTGATCGGGGCGGTGATCCGAATGGTGGGCTACGGCGCCATGGTCCGACTACGAACTAACGCTAGCTCTACGGCGGAGCTTTTCATCGTTCAGATTGTCCAGGGCGTAGGCAGCGGTATCATCGAGACCATCGTTGTCGTGGCGGCACAAATTTCTGTGTCTCACGCGGAACTAGCCCAGGTCACGTCATTGACAATGCTGGGATCGTTCCTGGGCAATGGCATCGGCTCGGCCATTGCGGGGGCCATTTATACCGGAAAGTTGCGCCACCAACTCCGACTGCATTTGGGCTCCGGCGTAAGTGCCGACAAGGTCGATACTCTATACAATTCGATCACGGGAACATTGCCTCCGTGGGGATCTACGGAGCGGGGTGCCGTGAATCAGGCCGTAAGTTGATTAGCTATCGTTTGTCGTTCGAGGACTGACACGGCGTAGTATTCCGACGTGATGGGCTACATTACGATCGCAGCGCTCGCCTTCTCCGCCCCCGTGGTGGTTTTGGCGCTGATCCTTCCTAACAAGAAGCTCGGGTGTGTATACCCCTCGCGTTTGTCCCTTGCTTCGCCCAGATTGCTGATCATCACTTGTCCACGTCAGGGACGGACACAATTTGGTTCAAGACGAACAACCCCCGCGCACGTCTCAAGCAGCATTAGTTGAGAAAGAAACGCGATGATGTACTAACTAGCATGGTTGGAAATGCCAAGGTATTAACGGTTTGATTAATTTTAATTATACATTATTATGATATGATCGCCATGCAAGATGCAGATGATTCAATGTTCGAAAGATAAACAGAGAAAGAATGAAACGGACTTGAAACTGATATCCTTATTTTCCTGGAGAACCCAAGACGCAAAAGAAGTTGCGATCCGGCGTGTCATCCAGCGCATTCTTAACCATGTTCCACACATTCAGATCGTACGCCTCGCCGATATGGCCGACGGGGTCGAACTTGCACTTGTCCTGCACCCAGACATTGTTGACGCCCTTTTCGTGCACAAAAGAGGTCGACGTGGGTGTCACCATCTCGTCCAGCTTCGACGCAATCACCGTCAACTTGTTCCCGGCCTGCACAATCGGCTGGCCGTCATTCAACCTATCGATGGCTGCACCGTCGGGGCCCAGGTCATCGCAGGCCGCACAGCCCACCGTCTTCAAGACCTCGCCGACCGCCTCTCGCGAGGCATTTCCAAACGCATACGCCAGATTATAGATACCGGCGAAATTTGTCCCCCGGGTCGGCGGCGCGATGGCCACCAATTTATCCAGTAGCTCTGATGTCCCTTCCTCGAATTTGGGCACGTACAGCGTCTGGAACGCGCCCTCTGAATGGCCGACCAGATCGATCTTCTCGGCGCCCGTCTTGTCCGCTACTTCGTGGATGTAGTCTGCGATCTCGGTCGCCGATTCGGAGATGGCTTTCAACCCGCCGAGTAGAGGGAAGCCGTCATAGTCGCCGTATGTCTGGGCGTAGGTACAGTAGCCCTGCGATTGCAGCCAGTATTGCAAGAAGTTCAGGTCCTCGTAGAAGGTGGCACCTAGTCCGTGCAGCAGCACGACAGGATTTGGGTGTTTTTCGCTGCGGCAGGAGAAATCGTTGATGCCGAACGCCAGCGTGGATGAGGCCACGGCGGACCCGAGTAGGAGGGATCGCAAATGCATGGCGATATATAGGAGAAGAAGGTAAGAATTAGGAATTAAGATATGAAGCAAGCTGACAGGAAGAAAAAACAATCAGGAAACAAACAGAACACGAGACAGCAGCTTCCATTTATCCTCCGCAACCAGGGGGGTCATTTCTTTTCTTCTTCTCAGCTTCAGCCCGCCCAGTGGAGATACGATTCAGCTGCAGATTTGATCAGCCCCAGCTGCATGGGTTTACCCATCACATTTCCTCCATTTCCGATCAGATTCACTGGAGCTCAGCGTGTCGATCGCTCAGGCACAATTTCCGTGGGCGGCCTGATTGGTCAGGCTGGTGGAGCTGAGCGGACTCAGGCCGACTTTTCGTCACTGCGGGCCACACGCTAAGAACAAACTATCGATCGCATTTGTCATGGCGATGAATACGAGGCCCTTCGTTGTGGAAGTTGACAGTAAACGGGCTTCCCTTCCATGGGTCGGCATTCGGTGACAGGCCGTTATGTGAATCTCGCGTTGTCTGGCCCTCGTGGTAGCCGGCTTTTCGTGAATGTTGCTGGAAAAGCAGTTCCGGTATAGGGGTAGATGCAAGGCTTCGCGGGTGTGAGAACGCACTCTCGTCCCTATTTGATGGGCTTGCGATCGCTCTCCTTACCTTCTCCCTGGCTTCATCGGTTGCCTCACCTTACTCCACCCCATCTTTAGTCTTCTGGTTATTGGACTTCAACCTCACTTGACGCTTACGATATGGGCATTCCATTGTCATTTCATCCTATCTCGGGGCTGTCCTGCACCTCCCCAAAGGCTTTGCTTCTCCGCATCTCATCATAAGACCCTGCTCTCAGCCAAGAAAGTCTTTATCTCTTCCCATATATATTTTCCTTACGTTCTTCGTTCTGATTTCCCAGGGCTTAATCCCCTATAGCTTTTAGCCCTCTTCCCACAAGGCATTCGAGGTTGGTGCTTGGCAAAAATTCAAGAGTGGTCAAGCGTTGGGTATCCTACTCTTTCACATCTACAGTTCAATGTGAAAGGCTCTCATGAGACTCATCTTGGATTAAGGTCATGACTATTATCACTCATGACTCGATCTCGATTCAAACGACGCCCAGCGACAATTACACGTTTATCGAGGCATATTGGTCCTTTGTAAAGAGATGACAGGTCGAGTCATCGCCAAATTAGGTTCCTGGTCTCGAGCATTGTATGAAGCCGGGGTATATTGTCCGGCTTTCTATATCCTCCTTTTCAAACCCTGGTTCTTATGGAACTACTGCAAGGGGATCCTTTCTATGGTCAAGGGGCTATTCCTTCTTCTGAACAATATCCGGTAAACGTTGCGCAAGGGGAGCAGAGATCAGAAACGAAAGATCTTGATGGCAAAACCGACGCGGGGACGCATGATGATCGGAACCCATGCAACGACGTCAAAGTATATCTATCGCAGCTAAAGTCTTCACACCCGGACCTTTTTTCCATGGAAGGGAACGACAAAGAGCCCACACGGGAGAGTGAATTCTAGAAATGCCTACTCCAGGTCAGTTCAAGTCCTGGGCTTAGGCATGTGGCCTAGCTCAATAACGACGTGATATCTGATGGAGCAAAGGCCAAAAAGACGCTTCGCTTTCCCCTTTCAGTTTTGATCGTCCGGCACTGTTATCCGGTGACCTTTTACTTTCAGTTCGTAATGGCTCAATACCGGAGCCATCTTTCAAAGTATTCTTTGTCGAGTGAACAACATGGATACGAAGGGAAGGGCAGAACAGTAGGAGGCCCATCCCAGATATCCAGGCCTCAATATTACAATAGTCAAGTCCACGCGCCGTGTCAGCAACCCTGCTGTCCTGCAACAAGGCGAACGTGTCACAGTACATCTTTGCGATATTCGCGTCTCCTGCTCTAGTATTCAATGTAGGATGGCACTACCATCTTTCGAAAAATTTGCGAGCACCTGCTCCGGGTATTCCAGCGCCATATACCATTGGTAGCCGCATAAACGCTGTTTATCTGGCACGGAGATTATAACTGCGGAACAGGCTTAAGGCTGTCTGCGCCTTTTTCTACCCTGGTTATGAAAATCGACCCAACTCATAATCCAGTTTTGTCCCAGTATCGCCCGGGTCATAAGAGAGGCCTTTCGAGCGGTTTTGCAGGTGGCTAATACCATTGTCACCTGTCGCGATGGTCTTTGTTGAGTGTATTCGTCACATACGCCTCTCAGACATGGTTCTAGTTCTGAATCTAACTTCAGGGACGTTGATCTATTAACGATATGTCTAAATACCGAGCTGTTAGAGCCTAGGCCATTTCGCAGATATGGCGACCTTGCAAGATGCGGTGAGCCGCCATTGAAGGATGGCGTTTCTCAGACTTTGCCACCTTGCTTTGGCATAGAGACTTGTTCAAATGTGCTTTAAACTCATCAGTGGATTAACAAAGAGCCCCAAGCAAGTCTAGGACTGGCCTAACTTCGCCAAAGTGGTGAAGGAGCTTCTTGCGCCCTACTGTGGGGAGTTCAAGTCCTTCGTGCCCGTCGTGCCGCAGGAGACGTTCGGGGTGGCAAACGAAACATGCAACACCAGAATATCGAGCGTTAAGCTCGCCGAAGATGCTCCATCAACAGGAAAAAGCCTTTCCCGAATTCTCCCAGTTCTTAGCACTATGTGCAATTATATCAGCGGCTATAGGATTTAACGTATCCGCTTGATACAGAAATCTGTCTCGCTTGCATTATCACAGGGGATGGTCTAAATGCGTCTTTGTATTGGTGGGGAAGAATGGGGATCTATTTTGATTGTTCGTTCCTACTGTAACGCACTACTCAACAGAACTCTCTATCTCAGACATCTCTACACTCCGCCTTCTCAGCTTATGAGTCTCTCGTGGATAACTCGGGTATGCGGAATCAACGGCATTTCGAAGGATTTGGGCACTAAAGCCCTAAGCCTGAATTGCACCTCAGACGGACAAAGAGATTGAAGCGAAGAATCTACCGCTTCGGATTCATAATCTGAGGATTCGTCACCATGGATCCATCAAATCCTGGTTGTCTGTTCCTCCAAAAAGCTCTAGGCAACTCATTATTGTGAACATTCGATGTCACAGCAACATAATCTTGAAGGCAAGCTTATGACCTTGAACTAATATCGGAAGGATATTATCCACCCAAAGGAACGAGGCAGTGTGCATACCTCTGTTAAACCTCTGCGGGAAAGTATGTTCTCCAGAGGCAATCTGTTGTGTTAATGTCTATGTCAAGATAGACTCCTACGAAATTCTTCTTCGGTGTCGTTGACCAAATTGTCGACTAATGTTTCTGTCTGTCGTATACCCAGGACAAATCTGGACAATGGTGAGGCCGCCAACGTAATGCCGGTGAGTCCTTCTTTTCTTTTCACCTTTTCTCTCCCTTGTGTCTTGGGACATAAGCACGTTGTGCCCAGCGCTTTGCTGATTATTCGAAGATTTCATAGACAGAGATTTCAACAGCCACCGCAGCATTTTGATAAAGGTCCTTCTTGCTTTGCGTGTTTAAAGCAAAGCAACCATCAAAAGCCGCGGCTTCTGCTTCTATACTGTTAACGACCCGATCATTGACGCCCACAGACCATGCTTGTCATCATGCAGACGCAGCCAAAACAAACCGATAAAGTTATCTTGCACAGTTTGTTCTTTATCGATGATGGTTCATTCGACCATAGGTCAACCAACGCGATCTTGCAGATATCTCAGGTTGTGAGGTCCTGCTCTGTATCAAGTTCGGCATATTCTTTCGGAACACGTTCATTAGCTTTGCCATCAACTTTGCCTCCGCTCCATCTTTTGGTGCGGCTGGCTGGTCAGCCAACGGAATCTATCTAACGGTTTATCTGGGTCGGCAATATCAGTTCCTCATACAGTTCCAAAACACGATTCTTCCGAACAAAACTCCTTGCGATCAATCTTTCTTTACTTGGTGCGTTCCTCGAGTATTGTGCCGCCCTTACCCGTGGCACGGTTCGTCTGGAATATTCTTTGAGGTTCGACTCTTTTATTCAACGAAGCACTAACCGTCATATTGTAAATTTGGTCTGTGCCCCACTAAAAAGAATCTCTTGAATCATGCCCAGACTACAACTCTCCCTAATCAATTTCGGGGCCTCGTTCATGCAACAATGTGCGCTTATATTGTGTGCAGGCGTCTCCCATTGTTTTGTGGGCGGGGTTTTGGTATCTTGTCTGTGAGAAGAGATGGTGAAAGGGCTTGTGTCATTGGGGGTTTATCCATGCATTTGAGTATTGAACTTATTGTCTTCTTTTGTAGAAAGCACATATTCATGTGATTATTCATTCTGGTTTTGGGGATCTTGCTTTGGGATGGGATCACAGAAGTATGCAAGAGTAAAGATGAAAGACGAAGTTGAAGCAGGAGCAGAAGTAGAGACTGATTGTAAAGAGGAAGAGGAACAGGAGGAAGAGGGAATCGAAACAAGGACATTACTGATTGTTATATGAAGCCTCCTTCTTCGACAAGGAAAGACTACATAAACAATCTTTGTCAATCAGCATTAAGGCTTTCATCAAATTATTGTAGAGCATGTGTATCAAAGCCTAGGACTATCTCAAACGAGCGAAGTAATTAAAATACAAAACAATATCAGGCATAACGAGTGTTCCATAAAATTTCCCATGCAAAAGTTCCCAAATTCTCAATCCTTATCGCAGTGAGCATCAAAGGTGTTGTTGTAGTGGCGATAGGTCCAGGCCACAATGATTATCGGCGAAGACCAGCATCCCTCGTAACAGGAGAGATCGCCTAGTTGTCCTCCTCGCACTCACAATCCTCGTCGTCGTCGTCGTTGGAGTCAGGGGAGGCGTCAGTGTCAGCGGGCTGGCCGTCGTGCTGCTCCTGGCATTCCTTGGAACCGTTCTCGAAGGTGCACTCGATTGAAGCAGAGGTGCCGGAGACGGGGTGGCCGTTGATGGTGACCGAGGACGAGGAGTGACCGTTGGAGCTGGAGGAGGAAGAGCTGGAGGAAGAGCTAGAGGAAGAGCTACCCCAGCTGCTGGAGCTGTGGCTGCTGTAGCTGCCGGGGCCGCCGGAGGTAGGGGTGCCGGAAGAAGAGCCGCCAGCGCTGCCGGATGCACTGCCAGAGCCAGAGGCATCGCCAGACACGTCACCGGAGCCAGAAGCACCACCCTCAGCACCACCCTCAGCACCGCCAGAGACATCGCCGGAAGCACCACCCTCAGCACCACCCTCAGCGCCGCCAGAGACATCGCCAGAGGCACCGCCGGAAGCACCGCCAGAGGCACCGCCGGAAGCACCGCCAGAGGCACCGCCGGAAGCACCGCCAGAGGCTCCGCCGGAAGCACCACCTGAAGCACCACCCTCAACGCCGCCAGAGACATCGCCAGAGGCACCGCCGGAAGCACCGCCAGAGGCACCGCCAGAGGCACCGCCAGAGGCACCACCGGAAGCACCACCGGAAGCACCACCGGAAGCGCCGCCAGAGACATCGCCAGAGGCACCGCCGGAAGCACCACCCTCAGCGCCGCCAGAGACATCGCCAGAGGCACCACCGGAAGCACCACCCTCAGCGCCGCCAGAGACATCGCTGGAAGCACCACCGGAAGCACCACCCTCGGCGCCGCCGGAAGCGCCGCCGCTAGGGCTAGAAGAAGTATCGGGGGAGGAAGTATCAGGAGAAGAGCCAGTGGGCGAAGGGCTCTCGCCCTCGGTAGGGCTAACACCGGAGGGAGAAGGAGCAGAGGGAGTTCCGCTAGGAGAGGGGGCACCGCCGCTGGGCGAAGCACCACCACCAATTCCGGCACCAACATTGGCACCGGCGCTGCCGCTTCCACCAACGTCGGCTCCAACACCGGCGCCACCCTTGCCGCTGCCGCTGCCACCAATGCCAGCACCAACATCAGCACCGGCGCTGCCGCTTCCACCAACGTCGGCTCCAACACCGGCGCCACCCTTGCCGCTACCACCGGCGCCCACATCAGCGCCGACATCACCGCTGCCACCAACGTCAGCACCGACGCCGGCGCCACCGCTTCCTCCAAGACCGGCACCAACGTCAGCACCAGCACTGCCGCTGCCACCAACATCTGCGCCAACACCGGCACCGGCACCGCCGTTTCCACCAAGGTCAGCGCCAACATCTGCGCCAGCACTACCGCTGCCACCAACGTCAGCTCCAACGCCGGCACCGGCACCTCCGCTTCCACCAAGGCCAGCACCGACATTTGCGCCAGCACTGCCGCTGCCACCAACGTCAGCTCCGACACCAGCGCCAGCGCCGTCTTCGTCGCAGTCTTCACCGTCGGCTCCAGCGCCAGCACCGGCTCCAAGGCCAGCGCTGCCGTTCACATCAGCGTCGCCACCCACGTTAGCACCGCCCTTGCCACCGGCTCCGAGGCCAGCACCAAGGCCGGCACCGAGATGGGCACCGAGATCAGCATTGGCACCAGCACCGGCACCGCCGTGACCTCCGAGCAGGCCGGAAAGGAGACCGAAAGTACGAGCCTCCACGCGAGGAGCGGCTTCGTTTCCGGGGTGAGAAGAAGGAGGGAGGCTTCCGGTAGTCACAGACACCGGAACGGCCATAGTTGCGGCCGTGAGGGCCAGAGCACAGAAAGCGTAACGCATCTTGTCAAAAGAACGTGTGTGAAAGAATAAAAATAAAAATTAGGTATAAAGAGAATGTGTAAAGAGAGGCTTTTTTGGTTTTTTGTCTTTTTATCAAAAAAAGAGTGTAGCGATGTCCAGGCTGATGATGAATGAGAAACCCAATGTTCGGGGAAATTCTTGCTCCCTTATATACCCCTGATGCTGGCCATCAGGTGCGGTTCTCGATCTTTCATTACCCCATGGATCAAAGACCTCCGTTCTATTCTAGGCTCAGGACGGGCCAGAGCTGTCGGGGTTGCGGACGGTGATCTTCGTTTCAAACAGAAACAAGCTCTAGGGGAGACCAGGAGACGAGCGGATTATTGAAACGCACTTACCAAACCTTGACTCGCAAGGTTTGGCACACTTTCAGGTACCCGAGAGTCTCCAATCGCCAGCTCGGAGCAGTCAAACTTTGCTCTGGAAATAGCGCTGTCGACATTTCGGCCAACGATTATGAATTGCCTAGACCTTTGCTAGTCGGTCGACAGGCCTGGGTAGCGCAAAAACTGGCAAGTGACCACTCCGATACCGAAATTGGGACAATGGCTAGCTCGACCAGCGTCCGACTTGGGGCAAGGAAGCGGATATGGAATATCCCGGCCTTCTCGGAGACCGTCCCACGTTCAAGATCACCCTCTATCCTCGACTCTCGAACATCGTCCCGGTGCCAAGGCTCCGCATCTTGTCGTGAGACCGTGAAAGAACCAGTCACCTCTCTCCACTAGAATATAATTAGAAATGGAATGCGGTTTTAGCTTCGAGAATAGAGTTCTCATTGTGGGCCATGCTAGGGCTGGCGGGATCGCTGAAACGAACCTATGCGTGGTCTGAAACGCTTATTTTGGGTACGAGGGAGGGTTCGAACGACCGACGTGATTAGTCGCAGATCGTTGCCTCGACTCCGGGGGTTCCCGCGGACTCGCACAAACCAGGAGATCCTCGGATCCTAAGAATTGAGGATATAGCGTGATTCTCAGCATCACGGGGTCTGGGCCTAGGGAGTGTCGGCTGCGCTCGAAATGGTTAGTATTATCTCTGGTCGGTTTGATCTGGAATCCTCCTAGTGGTCTTTAGTGCCGATCCCAAAATTGAGACTGCTCCTATTCTTTAGTTCACAGGGAAAGCATTGACGGTGTAGGCTTCTCTGGTTGTTCTCTGTTCACGCGCTTTCTATTGACTTGCATTTTCTAAGCTGTCAATTGAAAATCTCCGAGTCAATTTGACGACTTGGGTTCCTTGTTCAAAGAAAGCATTATCGGAAGCAGGCATCCGCACGCTGCTGTCCTCCACTCTGCAGTCCGCATAAACTCCGGAGCATTGGTGGTTCGCAAGACCCACAACCCCTGGGAACCACGAAACAGGGTCGCAGAGCCCTGTTTTACGCTCGTCGGCCTCTATACCCGACCTAGTATCAACGGGGATGATCCTGCCCATGCAACGGCGAGAGACAAAGCGGATTGATGGTACCGAAGCCTCCCTACTGGCCAATGCCCGTCCCACGAGCTTCGAGAATTGACTCGTTCTTGCGGCTGAAGACGGCTAAGACCAAGGCGGTTCGAGTTCCCGCGACTAGCAGGTTAGAAAGAACCATGTTTACCGCTACCAAATAATGGGGTTATTTGGAAGATGCAAATATGGAAGGATGTTGTGATCCATGAAGGCCCTTCGATGGGTTCGTTGATGGAGGGAAGTTGAAAGTTGAAAGTTGGAAATTGCTTGGCTTCAGGGGCCAAAAGGAAGAACCTGTCGCTACTTTCGGCTTAGCGCCTGCCTGAGCGGTGTGGGGCCCTCTAAGCCCGTTGCGGACATCACATGCTCGGCCTCACCATCGCCCAATCGAGAAAACCCTCACGACTCAAGTCCTCCTGCAGTGTATCCTGTCGGTCTGATGAATCTAATGATTCGCCTACGCAGCTCTTATGAATTAGACACTCCTGCTACACACAAATTCACCGTATCTTCTGTCAACATTGCATTACCCCCTGCTCTGTCCATATCCCAGGTACTTAGGTTTCATGGCTTTCCTGTTGAGACAAGTCACATTTCTACCCCACGAGAGAAGAGCAGGTCGCTGCCACTTTTGCGCATTGACCATGGTATTGAGCCATTTTGGACCCCAGTCTAGCTATCTTCTCATGTCAACCGTCTCTCTTCTGCCGTCTTCCAAACAAAGCCAGATAGGAACTCGTCCGACCGCCAGAAATAGTAACGTTCTTGACACATTAAGAGTTTCAGGCGGTGCCTGAGTCCCATGATAACAGTGACTAATTGGAATGTCTTCTATTGGGCTTCATCCCCCTGGGACGGTATCTCTATCCGCTGTTGTCCGGTTCGGCAGATGGTCAGTGGCAAATGCTCTGGGAGTCACGGCCATTCGAATGAGAGCCAATGAGAGCCTAGTCGGCCATTGGCTAGCTCCTGCTACCTCAACCTTTGCTGTTTCGCGAGCTGGTTGTTCACATGGCTCAATGGCAAGACACAGCCATTATTCATGTTGTGCATCGTATGCGTAGCGTATGTCAGATCCCTGGTTGTGAACGTATCAATAATAGCCCCTTGAGCTGTTGATGGCATTGCTTACTTTGATTGAACGATACAAAATTATATGTAAAAACCAAAAAAAATTTATATTGCCTGGCTTGTCGTTCTTCGCTACGGTTCTGTTTTCGGTAGCGAAAAAGGACCTCGCTCTTCCCACAACGGCAACAAGTACCTAATGTTCATGATATTGCTATCGCCTGGCCTTTAGTTTGAAAGTAGAAGCTCTTAAACGGAACTTTATCAATACCAATATATCATTACGAAGTACAACGAGAATCATCCCTTCATTCCGTGAGCATGAGCTGCAGGAATTACCGAGCCCCTGTAGCAAGATATATATTCTGCGCTCTGAGCTAGTCGGCAGCAATCCCTTGTCCACAGTCACAAGAACTCATGTACTTTCAGTTCAACTTATTTCAACATGAAAACATGATTAATAATTAAGAGCTTTATATCTCCATCATCCGAATACGAGTAATCATTCAGCTCATTGTTCTGTATGGTGGGTTGGCTCGATGCCTGGACTTAATGGCTGTGTGCACCTGATTTTACATGAACTTTAACAGCATAGTTTCGACTGAAGACCAAAGATTCAGATGAACTTGAATTTAAAGAAATTCAAATGCATTACTTCCTAATACTAAAAAGTCCGGTTCGACTTGAGCTATTATCCCCTGGAGAGCCTAAAGTTTTGCCTTGCTCCCCTTTCCCGAGCCATCGGTCAACGGACATCCAGGTCACTACTTACCACTCCCCCTTTTTTCCATCATTTAGATATTCTTCGTTTATCCAACATACAATAGCAAAAGACCTTTCTGTTCGACAAACCCTTCGAGGAGCTTTATGACCCGAACCTATAACTAGGAAATATCGACCTACCCCGAAGGCATTTTATTCCCTCATAATCTAACGTTCAAACTCCCTCAACAGAGGATACGCAGCCAAAATTTCCGAACTCAATGCCATGATCACGTGCTAATATCCAAATTGCATGTTAGGAAACCTTCTTGTTCTCTATCTGCGACCTCGAGAAAATCAGCTATCCCTACGTATCCGAACTGCTTCCCCCACGAACTCCGTCCTGCCATCCCAACACACGTATCGTCTAGCCCATTCGACGTCGGAGAATCAATCGTCGGTGCGAAACATTCTGAGTGTCACAGACCAACTGCGCAAGGTGGGGATTGAAGATTCAGTCTGTGCGGTTCTCGGTGAAATTGATCAAGTTGAAGCAGAATGGATTGCCTACGCTTCTATACAGTCATGGGCCATTGCAAACAGCAATATCAGACTGTACTGATTTGTCCAATCCTTTCTCAGACACTAATTCCTTTAAGTATCTATAGATCATAACGTGCCCTTGGAGATAGATGGGAAGGTATTGGTAGTATGGTAGATTAGACCACACGGCCGTAATTCATTCGTTGACAAAAGAGGGAACATGTCATATGCTGAGCCTATTTCAGAGCTAAATATCAGCGTCTGTAGAGTCTCTAAGAACATTTCAAGAAACATGAAATGCTCCCCAACAAGAGATATCCTACAAAAGCCAAGGAATCCAAGGCCAAACGTTGGAAATTAGTGCCCAACTGCACTTTTCTGGATATACCCAGAACTGATTTTATTCTTATGGGTTGTCTACAGTCGACTACGAGACATATTGAACTTTTGAAAGTAACTTTGGAAATCGAAAACCTTTTCAAAATTGAGAGCTAAACGTCTGGGATGGCAATTGGTCACTTGATCTGAGACACAGCAGGCCGTATTGCAAGCGAACAAACATGTACCAAGCCCATAAACAAATGAGATACGAAACAGCAGATAAGATAGAAGCACAGTCACCTCCAATCCAATTATGTCCTTTTCATCAAGCCCGACAGAACATCAAGGGCTCAACAAGGACAACGGAACAGGGCGATACAATCGTGGAGAACATCCGTTGCCTGAAACATTTTCGTTAGTCGCGCCATGACCAAGAGGAAAAACGGGTAAGGGAAAGCCCACATGATAAGCTAGAAAGACGTGCGTTAACGCAAAGACGTCTCTAGACTCTTGAGATCGAATCACTCAAAAACATCTTCTTTGATCACGTTCTGATAGCCAGGATCTTCGACTTCATCCTCCTCTCTGCGAGATCTGTACATCTTCATCTGAAGATTAATGAAGAGTTGGCTTGCGAACCAAAGCAGGGCCCACTTCAAAATGATCCGAAGTCCGTCGGACAATGACATGGACTTGAGGGATTTGATTCGCTCGATCGTGAAAGCTATGCCCGTTGCACTCACGCTCCGATTGTTCAAGTACCTGATTTTATCGGATCCTCCGAAAAATGCGTCGACGTATCTATCAGCAATGATAAACGGGTAGCCTATAACGAGAACAGAGATAATGGTCAGAATGAACCGGCCTCTATTGGACGATGACATGCGTCGGAATTGCTCCATAATGGAATCCATTTCTCCTTTGATTTCGAGGTGGGTTTCGTAGGGATTTTGAGGATTTGGTTCTACTGATGGAGCGAGTGAAGGAATAGAGTGGTGATGGCGGTGAGGTAAAGAGGGAATCTTGGGGTATTCTAGAGAGGCATATATATGCCCAGTGAGTACTCATTCAGGAAATAAACATCTCCGGATTATGCCATTAGAATCACACAAAAGAGCCTTGGTAGCCGGGCTCTTCCAAGTCCGTCTATCTTTAGCTACAGCAAACGCTTCTTCCCAACCGAGCCACGAAGTGACTGCAGATGGTGGGTTTTTTCCATGTATATCAAGTATTCTACGACAAATTGAACGATTTATTCCTTTAAGGGCTGAACTATGACGTCAAATGTCAATATGGAATGGAAAATAGTTCATCTTGGCCTACAGCACGATCGAAGGGACAAATCAAGAAACAGCAACAGCCTTTCGAAGGTAAATAACCTACTCAAGCATATACTTCTCATCTACACACAAATCAGGTTAAAGAACTTTGAATATCATCTTTTGAATCCACCATCGTTTTCTAAAGATCCCAGCAGGCCTCAGCACGTCCTGACAAGATTCCATCCAAGACCAGATCATGAACCAGAAGCCGCACCAAGCCCATAAAGCTCACGGTTCTAACATACGCTCTATCTAACCTCTCTCCACAAAGGAAATTGATTATCAACAGGACTAATCCCGTTGAACATTCGCAAACTCACCAGCAAAAAGAGAAAACCGAGCAATACAATCATAAGCGGGGCTTCATTCAAAGCTCGTGGTACAGTGTCACGGAAATATCTCACATCTGCGATCAAATTATGAGCAGCTCAGAGAATCATCAAGCAAAATGCTGATCCCCAAATGCCTGTGAATAGGAAGTAGGCAAGAAAGAACCAGAATATCCAGCCGAGGTCGAACCACATGGTGATAGAAATGGTTTGATTTGGTGCCGGAGTTCTGCTTCAAGGGAGTCTGATGATGAGGTCGGATACTCAGAGGCGCCAGTAGACACAAGGGATTTAAAATGTTGTTTAAGCAATGTATGCGAGGAGCACGGGTTTATTCATACTGGAAATCATGTTCGATTTCGGCCTTCCCCCGAGCTCTTTGCTATAGTAGTCAATGTTACTAATGTAACGGATGTTCCCATGAATTATGTAGAGCTTCCATGCCCAGCAAAATTCTCTTCTTCCATCCCATTCTTAATAGACAGGTCCGATTATTTGCGTCCTTTCCAGAAACCATGGATGTTCGAGAGCAGAGCTCAAGAACTCAAGTACTGCCAGAGCCACGAGCCCAGTAACGAAAGGAGACATCCTCTTCAATATGCTGCATTCGCATACATCGGGACATTGACGAGGACCATCTTCTGCAGTCCATAAGAGCAAGGCCAAGCCTTGTTGGTTTTTAGAGTTGTTTTTTACTGTCGCTTGATGAAATAGGCCTTTGGGACAGCATAATGGCGTCTATCTTCGGGCCAGGATAAGGCGTACGTTTGCTTTGCCTTGATAACAGGATCTCGAGGCGGGAAGAGCCATGTATCGTGGCGTGTTCATCGCACTTGATATTGAAGGAGCCGAGGATGATCTTCTTGACTCCAGAAACCCAAGGAGAAGTATGAAGCCATTTGACTATTGCAGACGATGTGTGGCCCGTGGTATGTCAATCTTCCGCTTCTATCATCGTACCACCAAACAATAAGGTAGGCAACATTGAACCCGATGTTTGACATTCTGTACACGACATGGAACTGGCAAATATTAATCAAGACATTTCCCAAATTAGTCCTCCAAACGATACCGGATGCTTAAATCATCAGATGTCGCTGACATAAATCATTACTTCATTTCCACTCCATGCTAGAATTCGTCCTGCGATTACCAGCAAAATCCTCCTGCCTCGCCAGTGTTTTCCCGAGATATACATATTAGTGTGCAACCAACAGAGATGAACTCTAAGCTGCTTTAGGTGGTGAGCCAGCACGAACGGACAGCTCGGGCATCGAACTTCCCCACAATCCCAACGCATGACGTTTTTCTACCAGCTTCAGCACCTCGTACATGAACCTGCGCTCGGGCCCGCCGTCAGGGAAAGCTTCCCATCCCACGCGGACAGGGAAGGCTAAGCGGTTGATCATGTTTCCTGGCGCAGTGAGTATATACCATTCCAAACTCCGGCAGATGCCACATCCCAACCCATATTGCTCGACCGGGCCAACGCGATCCGGTCGGGTGTCCACGGAAGACAAGACAAGCCGCGCAGAATAATACAAGCACATGGTTTGGGCCAGGCGTAGGTTTGGATATGCGAATTTGGTGGGTTTGATTATGGCACCAGTGCGCAAATCCCGACAGTAGAAGGTGGGGAATTGATCATTGGGTTCCGTCTCAACTTCTTTCGGCGGACCATCAGGGTAGTTATCGACCATTGTGACCTTCCACTGCAGAAATCGAGAAGTCAAATCCGCAATGTTATTCCATAGCGTGGTCTGCTTAACCGCTGTTTCATGTGCGCCCATCATGACCCCCGACTGCAGGTCGGCTTGGAGGGAGTCATGTTGCGATAATAGGGCCGGTATCTCCACTGTCAGATCGAGGAGGTGATGAAGAATGTCCTTCTTAGTCGTACCAGCCGACCAGGGGACTGTCTTCCAATCTTCCTGAGCTAGAAAAGTTGGCAAGCGAGCGCCAAGGGCGGCTCCAACCTAAAACAATCTTGAGATTAACGGAAGGTCAAAGAAACTTGTAGGGAAGGAGAAACGTACCCAATACGGACGAAGCTCCGTGAATAGCAAGTGCTCAACACCGTAGATGTGGTTTTCAGGGCCTCGATGTTCAATCAAACGTACTGCGCCTTGAACGTGTGCCAAAAGTGATCCCTGAGTAGTACGCTCAACACTCTAGATATCCCGTCAGTATGAACGATGGTCAACATTGAAATGCCTAAGCAACATACTTCAAAGGCCATCAAAAGAATGACCGTCACCAGAGTAGATTCAGCCTTACTACGCTCCGGATCTTGTAGGGCTTCCTGAAGACTACGTAAAACACGGGGATAAGTGCGGAACCCCGAGGCCTCGATGCCCTTGTCTTGAATAGACCGACCGAAGAAAGCCACTGACACAGTTTCGAACGCGTCGGTGAGAATAGGCGAGAACATGCGAATTTCGGCCGCGCGTCGCAAGGCTCCTGCCTGGCCGGATTTGACCCCTACCTCTGGGCTGAAAGCGTCGACGAATCGCTCGATGAAGATATCGAGCATTGGCCGCGTCGAGCTCATACATATCATTGAACTGACAGACGAGCCGTCGGACTCCTCGGATGAGCTCCGATTAAAATCCGCTTGGCCAGACCGATTGCTGACATAGCCTTCGTCATCTACACCTTCATCGTAATTCTCACATGAGAGGCGTGGAACTAGGGACCCGTCGTGTCCTTCGGAGCAAGTCAGTGGATTCTGTTTGCCTCCGAGTATACTCCACATTGGCCCAAGCGCAACGCACCTTGTGTTCCTTCCCACGGACCGGTTGAAACAGCCTCTAATTCCCCACGAGAGGCACGAATATCCGCGATAAGGTGATCGACAACATTGAGCGGGGCGGAACGGACGGTGTCGAAGAGCTCCTGGAGCTCAGCAAGTCCCCGTTGGATTCGGTTACGGTGCTCTAGGAGAGGATGACGCCAAATTAGCTCATGAAATATTGTGACAAGCGGTTAGCTTATTCAATGTGGGAACCCTCACCGCGATTATTTAGTCGCACCGTTAACTCGCGGATCTCCGTCCGCAAATGACGTATCTCCTCGGCCTGGGTAATGGGCTGGAGATCCTCATCCGGCATCGATTCGAAGACACATTTCGACGGGTACCCATGGGCGCAGCATGCATGACAGGGTTTGACGCGGTCACACTATTTTCAGTGGTCAATTGAGGCTTTTCGGTTGGGCTCGCGCGCATGAAACCAATGAGATTTTGCGTCATTCATAATAAATAATTTAATTAACCTTCTACATTAATGCAACGTGGAAAGCACAGCTAGCAAACGCAAAGCAAGGAGAGTTGAAAATAATTTTTGAAAAAGACAATAAGGTGAAGTGGTTCCTGGCTGGGGATGACATCGCCAAGCTAAAGCAAGAAGGGAAAACAACGGATCGGGAACGCACCTTGACCTTGCGGGCCCGACAGACCTTGCAGGACCGCGTCTGACGAGAGGCTCGACTGGCATTGACGGGCGACTCCTTCTCTCCCGGTTCCTCGGGGAGCTGAGCTCGCGAATCGTAATGAACCATGGACACACAAGCGAGAATGAGAGAGGGTCCGATGCCAGGAATCCAGGATGGACTGGGAGAATGGCTTTGGTGTGGATGGGCCAACGGTACGGCAGGAACGAGACAAGCGAGATCAGGACGAGCATGTCCGAGATCCCCCCCTTTCGCTTACACCATCGACGAGCCATCGTCGCCGGTGGGAGGGATGGGCAATGGCCAATGACGAGGCACGCTGGAAGGCAAGGAGGAGCCGGTGTCATCCGTGTGGGTTCGGGCGGTGTCAAAGCGACTCTAGTGAGGCCAGGTGAGACGAACGACGATGGCACTATGCTGGCGTCTGTCACTGACAAAACAAATGAGATCGACGATGTAACTGTACTCCGCTCATTGTTTCTCCTCCAAACTCTGGCAATTGACGGATGGTGGGATGCAGGTTCGAGATGGAACTGGCAAGCTGCACCTGCTGCCTCTTGCGCTCACGGGATAAGAGAAACGCACCTGCCCGATCAGGAATGCCCCGCTAGTCCCACTCGGGCTAGTTTGTGGCCCTGGAACTTCGGTTATTCCGGACCCGCCGCGCTGCCTCGGCTTGTTGATCGATTGGCTCCACACCTGTTTACACCGTACTCCGGAGTACAATAGTTGCATCTTTGCCTACATTATATGCATGTTGATCGATCTTTCAAGTTGGCCACTTGCTGCCAAACTGTTCTTACTCTTGATGGCAGGCTGAATATACGTCTTCAGCAAGGACTTGGCAATCCGGTCTCGATATCGTAGAAATCAAATCAATAGATGGCCGTATTCGTTGCTCCGTAGCAGCACATGGGCTTGGAGCGATTTACTCCATGTTTTCTTCACTCTCACAGAAACAATCGCTACTTCACAGCTTGTTACGAGTCATGTCAACTACCCAACCATTCCGTACTCACCGCTACCCCCCGGTCTGCTTTTCTCTTTCCCAAGGAAATACGGCAACGTCCTTCGGTCACTTGCCCTTGAGAGACCACTTTTCGCTTGGACAACTTTCAACATGAACATTCAGCGCCGATTTCCTGGCGTGCACTGGATTTAGGGCGGGGGAATCTCATTTTTTTTACGTAGTCCATCCTTCTGTCGTTGTCAAAGTTCCAAAGTCAGGAGAATTTAAGCGTTAACAGTTCCAGAAAGAGTTCGAAATCTACCAAATCCTCTCGCAAAACTCGCCTTGCCCCTCGATTGTACAGTGCTTTCTGTTTACAGACAATGGCTTCTTCCTAGAGTATATGCGAGGTGTGACCCTTTGCCTGCGGTTGTTTTATCTACTAATGGATTACCTAGATGCATCACTTTCGTCTAGGATACAAAACAATTATACCCGCGATCAGCAAACCATGATAGTCACTACGGTCCATAGAAATAGAGCCTCTATCCCTATGAAAGGAATGGATGAACGACCTCGCTCAAGCCGTTGCTTTTCTAGAATCCCTTAATCTTGCCCACGGCGATTTACGTCCTGAGAATATCCTTCTTGATCGCGACCGACTCAAGTTGTCTGACTTTGATTGTACGGTGGCGATTGGAACAATCTACGAAGCTTACATGGCTCCGTACGGCAGAATACTCAACGGCAATGAGCCAGACCAAGGGGAGTGTGGAACTTCCGGCTTTCTGGGTCCTCGCACAGCTCAATTCGCCCTCGGATCGTTGTACTACCTGATAAACTATGGTTTTGAGGTTTATGGAGATCGCTGCCTTACGGAGAATCCTTACAACCACGGCCTCAATGCGGTGGACTTGCTGCAGAGCATGGAGTTTCCGACATTGAATGCCGATTCCTTGATTGACAATATCATTGATAGATGCTGGCATAGCAGGTAAGACACAATTAAGGAGTTAACGGCGCATGCGAAAGCGCTGTTGAGCGACAAGACGGATGTGAGGGAAAGCAACGAAGGCGGAAAGAATGAAAATGATAAAATAGCAACGGTCCTCCAGACATCTCTATTTCAAGGGATTCTTCATAGCCTCGGGGTGTGGTGGAGATCGCTCCTGGAGGGCATCCGCGGCAAAGCATCAATTGCTGGGCAGGGATACAGCAACACCCGTGATGACGTGGATCAAAACCGCTTGGAGCAGGGGTATCTCTCAAAAAAGGCATTCTGCAAGGATTTAGTGGAGCGTGACTTCTTCGGGAGCTTTCTTCAGACGAGCCTGAGCGACTTGGTTTCACTTTCGACTGGTACAGGTACAGTCTTCAGTGTGAATTGATAAACAGCTTTATGTATTCGGTCGTGTCATATGGCAAGAAGGTAATATACTTCTCAAAGGGCGGTTCAATTTGGCTTCAGGCGAAATAATCATGGATATTGTGGAAGATAAACTCCCTGGCACACGCCGCTCAATTTTCTCAAACCCGGCCAGAGAAGCAAATACTTTCCAATATATCCTTATCTCTAAGCAACGATTGATTCTTTGCGTGTGCATGAATGAGCCAAGTTTTTGCGTAGATGTTTCTTCTTAAATAAGCCCAAGCACTCTACTGATCTCCATGCGGGGTGGGATTCTTTAGGTTATCTGCTCGTTGATGAGACTTTTCTAGCCAACTTCAGTGACTACTGGTTCTATAAAATGGCAGTCTCTTGAATAGACCATTTTCTGCAATCATCTATCTGGGTAATTTCACTTCCACCCTCTATTACTTGGTTTACCTTGCAGATTTATGTAGGGATATAAGTGACTAAAGTCGGTTATATAGATTTGCCCTTCGGCAGCGTGCAGGATTTGGATTGGTCAGTTCCCAGAATTGTCCGCCCTGTTCTCGCCCTGGTGTCCGCCATGGTGCCCTACCATCATATATATTTGATCAGATTTGTTACACCTTGTGAAGCTTCATTTCCCGTGAAACTACAGGCACTATATAAACACCATCACTCCTATGCTTGGCATTCTCTTCCCTAGCTTTCCAATCCAAGCACCTAGATTCCAACTCTTAAGATCCATCAACTCAATTACTCTTTATCTTCCCAGCCGGCCTGGAATAAACCACCTACAACCAGACACAGAATGCCTTCCCCAATCGCCGCAGAAATTGCCGAACAAACCAGGTTCAAGAAGTCCCAGTACTGCCGTCTCGCCGACTACAACGACCTTGACAAGATGGACAACGTTATCGCTCCAGACGCAACCTCCTCATTCTAAAACGCCGACGGGTTTCTCGTTTGCCAATATGGGGGTGGAATATAAGTTCAACTCACGGGCCGAGTTCGCAGGGCACTTCAGCGAGATGTTTAAGACGATGCAGACGGTTCATCACGTCGACCCTGGGGAGCTGGATCAGGTTGCCCTGAACGAGGTGAAGGCTGCTTGGTCATTCATTTATCATTGTGGACCGAAGGGTACAGAGAGGGGGAGAGAGGAGACCGGGGGAGGGTACTACTATGAGACGTGGACGAGGGAGGAGGGCGAGACGGAGTGGTTGATGAAGGAGTTGAGGATGGAAAGGCTTTACTGGCATGTTGTTGGGGGTTGAAGCACTTGTTTTCCATCGTTGGATCACTATGGATTTGCGAAGTCTTAATGCTTATACAGTGAAGTAGATTGTTCTCATGATTCACATGATTTGGCGATGGCACTTGCCTGATTTGGAAAGGCTCGTGCCCGTTGCCTAAGGTGGTTATCTCCGCGTGTCAACATTGGAGACACAGCCTCGCCTTCACTCTTCACCATATTATCTGACCACACCATGAATTCTCAGGATTGCTCCACTACAGCACCCTCTCTATCCAGTTTGCCCATCGAGTGCAGACAAGCCATCTTGTGTGGTCTTTCAAGCGTAGCGACGCTCAAGGCAGCAATACTAACTCACCCCGCATTGTACTGGGCTTTTGCCGATCGCAGCGAATATATCCTCCGCCAGATTATATCACACTCGATTGAACCAGAACTACTGCACGATGCAGTTCTCGCATTCAATGCTCGAAGTGTGAAAGAGGACTGGATGCCCGAGGATGTCCTGGCGATCCTAGACCAATACCAGGCCCGTCAAATCCCGTCCTCATTTCGCTGGTCTATGCAGGCTGCGTCTGAAATGGAGGAGTTGTATCAATGCACCCAATTCTTCACCGCCGATTTCACCTCGTCTGCCTTATACAAAATACCCGCAGCCTCAACTCAGCCACTATCGCCCGACGAATGGCGCCGTGTGGCTAGGAGTTTCTACCAGCTGGAAATTCACCGGCTGCTCTTCCGCTACGGAAATTGGGAGGTTGACAAGCGGGAGCAATGGGACATGTACCACAGGCGCTTCTATGTTTGGGAGCTCGAGCAAATGGTCTGTGTCAGTGACTATTTATTCCGGAGACTTGCACCGTGTAAGTTGCACCATGGCCCCAAGCTGACGCCGTCTCCGCTTACCACCCCCTCTCAGCTTTCAATGAAATTGCGGCCCACGACATAGAATGGGCGTCTCGAGCGGTAGGCTATTCCATGGTCGAGCCTTGGGAAACAGCCGGTCAACCGACTATCATGGGCAAACTCGTACGTTGACCCTCTCATACTTTAATGGATCATGTTTCAACCATCTAATACTCGCTAGCTTTTGCAAAGCCTCATCCAACTGAAGAACGTCATCACGGCTCCAACAAACGATGAACAATATCGACTTCTGACACCCACCGTGACTGGCCACGTCGCCCATCTGCCTTACGACGAGATGCCTGTTCATAGAATCGGTTTGGATGGGACGACCTTGTTAGAAAATTACCGCCCTGAGGACATGCAACGATTCCCAATGCTGGGAGTCCTCGATCCAAACAGTGGCCCGTCACAAGCCTGGATCTGGTCTCATTTGAAAATGCCGGCACCAGACTTTGTCGGAGGCGTTGCGACGCGCGAGCTTCGTCGAGCAGGATACGTGATGTGGGATTCCTCTCGCCTGGAGACAATGGGGCTCTTGACCCATGACCCTTTTCGAATTCCCCCGCCACTGGATTTCATCTTTTGGGGGCAACCTCCGGAAGAGGTGATACAGTCAATCATGAAGCGATTCAAGCTCTATTTGATGGGCGCACGGGGATGGTGGGCGGAGGGCGACGAGTCACAACTTCGCTGGGGGAAGCCTTGTGGATTCGAAGACATTGATTCCGAGGTGAGATCATTTCGGGGTTCGATTACGCTATGAATATGAAGGCCTTTCTCTTATGAGGTCAACGGAGAAGCACAAGGCCAACCAGCTTCTCCAAGGACTTTTTGTTCTTTCAAGGTAAACATAGTACTAGGACTTCTATCTCTTGGCTGGTCATTTGCGGAGGTAGCGTACCTTACTAGCTTATAGATGCAGATGTCACTTCCCAGCCTGCCCAGCAACTTGGCACGTGGGGGTCTCGGATCCGAAAGGTAGAATATATACGAGGAACATGAAGTTTATTCCATAACTCCATCATGCAACGATCGGAGCATCGACGAGAACACCACCGGTAACAGCAGAGCTGACAAACCAAGCAATACGACCCAGCCGGAGATGGTGCGAGCCAAGCATTCCCAAGAGGGACGAGGAAATGCCTCGGGATGGAACAAAGCAGCCAGTCTTCAGCCGGCATGTAAACCTTGATACCCGCACGAAAGGGACACGGTCCAACCCATCAGACCATACACACCCCTGTGGACGCCACGCTCGGAGGACCTGCTCGACAGCGTAAGTCTAGACGATCGCGACGGTGTAGATCCCTTCCCTTTCCCCGCGGACATGCTCCGAACCCCAGACGGGTCACCCGCACGATGGATGAAGAAGAAAGCGCCCCGCGTGGGGGAAGCTGGTTGACGACTGGGACGGTGTCTCAGATTGGCTGCTAAGCTGTTTCTCCTCCCCGGACTTTTGCAATAACGTTGGGTGTGAACCCGGATGAGATCAGTCGTTCCGTGGTCCCTTTCGGCGAGTTGCTGGTTGGTTGCTCCCCCACGTTTTGATGTGCTGTAGCTACGGTGATTTCCCCGGTTCTTTCGTCAAGCATTGCCGTGTGCAACCGGCATTTTCTATATATAAAGTCGCTTCGGTCGCTCGCTGATCTATCTGCGAAAGTGTTAGATTTAACCGAGCTGTGAGTCTGCTTGGGAACGACGATTACTTTCTCACTTCCTTCGAGGATAATTCACCATGGGCGAAAATGTCACTACCGACTCGGAGGCCTTTGGCAAAAAAGCCAACATGACCCACGATGAAATCGCACAGATTGCGCAACTGACTGACGAAGAGAAGGTGATCGAGAAGCAACTCCGGCGTCGCATCGATAGTCTGATCATGCCGCTGGTGATCTTGGTCTATCTCATGAATTACATTGATCGGTACGTGGCGTGAATGGCCTTACCCCATTGCCAACTAGACTAATCCATCGCAGCAACAATTATGCCGCAGCTAAACTCCAAGGTCTGGAAGAAGACCTTAATCTGAACGACGCACAGTACCAAACCGGCCTGTCTATCCTCTTCGTTGCCTATATCCTCATGCAGGTCCCGTCCAACCTCCTCTTGAATTACATGGGTCGTCCATCGCTCTATCTCGGCTTCTTTACCACCGCCTGGGGCTTGGTGTCGACGCTGACCAGCCAGGTCAAGGGATACGGCGGTATCGTCGCTTGTCGGTTTATTCTGGGTTTAGTGGAAGCTCCCTTCTTCGCCGGTGTGTTATTCTATTTGTCCAAATGGTATACCAAGAAGGAACTGGCTCTGCGAATGAGTATCTTTTACTCCGGTTCCCTGCTCAGCGGCGCGTTCGGTAATCTCATCGCTGCCGGTATCTTGAACGGGCTGGACGGTCACCAGGGCATCTCCGCATGGCAATGGCTCTACATTATCGAAGGTGTCATCACCATCGCGATCGGCCTGACCGTGTCCGTCGTCCTGCCCGATTTCCCCAACACCTGGCGCCTCCTATCGCCGGAGATGAAGCACGTCGCGAACCGCCGGTTAGCCATCGAAGCAGCAGAAGCCGACGTCGATGAAGCCGGCAAAATGAGCCAGATCAAAGGCCTCAAGCTAGCCTTCTCGGACATCAAGACCTACGCGCTCGCCATCGCCTACATGGCCATCACCGGCGCCAGCGGCTTCCAGAACTTCTTCCCCACACTCACAGGCACTCTTGGCTACGGGGAGATCATTTCCTTGCTGCTCGTCGCCCCGCCCTACATCTTCATGGTGTTCTACAGCCTCACGCATTCCTACATGTCCGACCGCCTGGGAAACCGCTTCTGGTTCTTCGTTTACCCGATCCCCATCACGATTGTCGGCTTCGTCATCTTCATGACCACCAACAGCTTCGGCCCTCGCTATTTCTCCTTCTTCCTCATGATCTTCGTCTTCGCCCAGAACGGCACCGTCTACTCGTGGATCGCCAACGCCATTCCCCGGCCCCCGGCCAAGCGCGCTGCCGCTTACGCTTTCATCAACTCCGTCGGTAACTCCGCTAGTATCTGGACCCCCTATACCTATCGCAAGCAGGACGAGCCGCATTACCGTCCCGCCATGGGCGTCTGTATCGCGTTGCAGGGCCTCGGTGCGCTCATGGCTATCTTTATGTATTTTCATTTGAAGTCGCTGAACCAGCGGTTGGCAAGATTGGAGGATGAGGATGTCGTGTTGACGGATCGCGAGTTGCAACGCTTGCAAAGGACGGCGGACGTTGAGGGGATTGATATTGCGGCTGCGAGACAGCTGCAGAAGGGGTTCCGGTATATGATTTGATTTAATTGATTCGATTCGATGTGATGATGCGATGCGATCCTATATACTTCTTGAGTAGCAGTTAGTCCGCAAGTTCAACAATCAATCGATAAATCATTCATTCATTCAATCAGCCAGCCACCCATAGAGCACAAGTTGACGTCAACCCATTTCTTTTCTTGGTTCCGCTCCCTTCCCCTTTTCATTACACATTCTCCCTCGTAATCACCTATTCATACATGAAAGGGGGAGGGGAAGAGAGTCATCAGTAAATAGTGATGACATCAGACTCCGTCGACCGACCCACTTCAACTGCATTGCCTAATCAGTAAAATCACTGGATCAGTAACTAGTGACTACAGGTAACTAAGAGTCGCATCGATGCATCGGGACTCGGAACCAAATGATTGTGGCTCGGCTCGTTGGATCTATCCGTACAATTGCTTGTTCTAGCCGTTTCTTTTCTTTCTTTTTTTCTGGGCACTTCGTCGGGGTGATTGGATCAATTGGATTGGATTGGATTAGTAGATTGCATAGTATGTATTAGGTTGAGACTGACCTGAACCTGTTACCTAAGTTGTACATATCTAGGTAATGTGCTCATCTATCTGGCTAGGTAGTACGCGGTGTATAACCACTGAGAAGTTTAATTTCAGGCTCGGCACTTCGACGACGACATAGTTCTTCATTTGTTGGTGCCTCAGGACAGGCCCCGGTACGTAAGGTGGTGGATTGCGACCGTTGGAGCTTAACCGGACAGAAGAGGAGTTTGGGCGGGTATGACCTCAGAAGGGGTTTGAATGTGAAAATGCGTCAAGGGAACGAAGGGCGGGAGCTGATTCAGACACATTGGTCGGCAATGTAACATCACAGAGAATTTTTCATTCTAGCGGAAACTAAGGGAACTTAACCACCTAAAGAATTGACGACAGTACTACTGTGTGCTACTACTAACCTGTACTAGGTAGAGTAGACCACTGTCGAGGAATGAGGGGAAAGGGCAAGCGCTTATCTGCAGGATTTACGTAGACATCTTCTCATCTGATCACGTAGAACCAGTTACAGCAGGTAAACCGGTTTCCCCAGGAAATCCCTTTCTTTCTCATGAGCTTGTCGACTGATCTACAAGTGCCAGACAGGGTTGGTAGCTGGCATTCCCCTCCCCCCTACATACCTTTGCCGATCGACAGGAAACAAGATGCGGAGGGTAGAGCGAAAAGACTCACTCTCTGTGACTAGTCTCAGCTCCAGTCTCCCCAGTCCCCAGATGACGATGCTGGGGTGCAGTGATTGCCAGCCGCGATGCGGGGAGCCGAGCATTTGAATCCACAGTGGAGTATCTACGGCGACGGCGACGAAGTTAGCGTGCATCCTGTTTTCTGGTGATCGTCCAATCTCCTGATCACAACGAGACATCATCCCAGGATGTGACCGAGATGAACGAGTCAGCTCTTCACCCGTTACCCGGCCGAGCGAGGTGATTGAGTCGGCCGTGGCGAAGGATGCTTCGGGCTAGTACCTCAGGAGGGTGGCCAACGCCTCGAGAGTAGAAGCCTCCAGATCAGGCATCCGGCGACAGCAACTTACTGGATGCGTTGTCTGGATGATGCTGAAAAATAGAGCTATCCAGAACCGTTAACCAGAGTTAATAGGAACGGGGCAAGTCGCTCGAAGGGTGGCATTCCGCCTGCCGTCGCCTATGATCTCATCCCACATGGTTGGGAGGACAGGAGCAAGAGGGACTGATGGGACTCCCTTGCATGATTCGTTCCCTTGGAGGGGGCAGCTCCATGGTCTGCCTGTCTGCCTGTCCTTCTGCATCATCGCCGATGCGGAGAAGCTGAGCATGGCAGGCCATTGAGAGATCTGATTCGACCGTGGAGTGTTTGCCACGGAGGACTCTGATCCGTTGGACGTGACGGCGGTGATCTGCGATCCGTGGGAGGGGAGCTGCCCCCGCCGCTTTGGGCGACCGGCGTGTCACCTGACCTGGAGGATGGTGGTCGCGGCCGTCATATATAGTTGCCCTTGCTCGGGCTTCCTCTGTCGTCGGTAGATTCATCCGTTGGTTCTTTTTAGATCTGTGATTGACAAGATTAGCAAGAATTCTCATCCTTTATCTCTATCTCCATCTGTGGTATACCAAGCAAGCACCTGTTGCGCCTCATCCTATATATCCAACCAGCATCCATCATCCATCCTCTATCATGTCGCATCTCATCGAAGCCTCGCGTCCGCTGATGCGCGCTCGCAACAACTCCGTCACTCGCTCGTTCTCCATCGCCATCCCTGCCCGTAAAGCCGGCGAAGTACTATGGTCTCCCAAGCCGCGTGGTTTTCTCGCCGAGTACGTGCCCCTCCTCCCCTGCAAGCCATCAGCACCACCCGGTGTCAATGACGTCACCGAGCAGGGGTATACATTCCACGACATATCCATGCTAACCAAATTCACCACAGAGTGGACTCGACTCCGCGACGTGAACCCTCCCCCGGGAACCGGTACTCGTACACGCGCACGCAAGAGGCCGAAAAGCTAGGCTTTCTGAAGCGGAAGATGGCGGAGCAGCGTCAGCATCTAGACGAGATGGATCGCCATCTGTGAGTGCTTTGTTGCTTCCTCTACCAACCCTTCAATGCACCGGATCTATTCTCTATATATGTTTCTTGTCGATTGGGGTTGGCAAGAGGGCGCTGACCACCATCCGCAGCCAAGACTTGGCTCGAGGACAAGCCACGAAGAATTAGGCGATTGAGTTTGTTTGCGGAGTATAGTGTTCGGGGTTCGTTGATTGATTGATTGTTTCGCTCATTTCGTTGATCTCGTTTCTTTTCGCTCTTCTTACCAGGTTTGGTGTTGGTGATACCATCACACCACATCTACCTGCAACCATGACGCCAGGATGTCAAGTCCTCATTGACCCTGACTTACAACCCATCCTTACCCCCGCCAGATTGTCAAGCGGGACCTGATAGTGGCTGGAAGGGGGGATCCTGTTTTCGTTCGGCTAGAAAGATTTGTATATATATACCCCCTTGGGTGGGATCATTGAATGACCTACCATCTCATCTATTCTAGATATGTGATTTGATGAAATTATACAACAATTCCACTTCAAAGATGTTCACCTGTCATTTCATTTGTATTACTGATTTATTCATAGTAAGTGTTGGAGCTGAAAACGTCATTGTATAATCTCGGTGTATATAGATGGGACGCCTTATATCTGACACAAACATCCTACGTCGACTACGTGTCCTGTCCTGTTGCCATCTTGCTCTGACAGAGTACGATGTAGTCAATTTGCTAAGCATTTCGCTGTTGGCTTACCCCTTCAAGGTAAATTATGTATGCAACGTCTAGAAAGGTTCCGACCCCGACAATTATTCCCGTCGTCGCCGAAATCAATTAAATCCATGCAAGTTGATTATCACAGCTTTCATCTACTGACCCACCACACTAAACCCAGCCAGACTAACTTGACTGACCCCGGAACCAGATCAACCATCCGATCGGGGATTTTGATGAGCAGATTTCCGGCCTTTCAACTGGCAGAACGACATTTTTTTGAAACCCAGAAATGTAAATGCAGACTCCCTGTCCACAGCCTGACGCATTACGTGATCTGACGCCAACTCGCAAGACTAACCCAGAAAGGGAGACGGATGGCGCTCGGTCGGAATCGGGATTATCGGCGCAGAGCCGGCGTTTGGATTTTCGCCCTCTGTGGTTCCGTGGGGTCCGTCCGTGTTTGGGCCTTTGAGACGAGGGGAGTCGAGAGTCGAGACTGCTCCGTACCTAAGGTAGACAAGAACTGAGGAAAGGCTTCTGGAAGGATGGGTGGCTCACGCTGGTGCCTAAGGTAGGCTGTTTACTGTTTAGTGCGGCTGAGCTAGGTGCTTGTTCAGTCCCGGTTTGAAATATGACCTGGGATCGATTGCATCTTGATCTTCTAGACCGCCGAACCTATATGGATCGATAGATAACAACAGCGGTGACTCACGTTACACAAATTAGTGAGTTGGCGTCTAGAATTTGTTGTTGTTGTCTGGTACACAGACCAGGTTGACACGAGGTTGGATTCCACTTATGTCATGCCGAGAATATGACAAGTTAGTTGGTTATCCGGCCTGGCCAGGCTGGATTGATAATGTTGCCAGAGTTCGTTGATTTGTAAGGTGACAGCTATGGTGTCCAGGTGTACTGTTCATGATCGTCGAAGGACGGAAGTATGGCGGAGGCAAGACCCTAAAATCCGAGTCCGACAGTTATCAGATCTGTCAGATCGCGGTCAGGCTGCCACATGCGAAGACCCGGATATTCTTAGAGTCCAGCCAGGAAGAGGGAAGAAGGGAAGGAAGGAAATTGGAAAGCTAAAAACCGTCGGAACCTCCACTCGGTCAGGTGCCGCTGACTCATCGGAACTAGGCGACAGGTTTGCGGACCGTCATTGGTCACGAGATGCGCTTGGCCAATGAGTCAGCGGAAGACAGACTGAAGGCCGGTCGGAAGTTCTCTGGCCGAACGACCGACTCTCCACTTCTTTTTATTTTCCAGATCGTCCATCCCCACGAGGCCGTCCAACATGTCCAATCATCGGGCTGGCTCAGAACAAAAAATCTGACACGGGAGGCGCCAGGGGATCCTCATCAGCTTGGTCTGCCTTATTCTGTCTTGCTTTTCGATTGAGTCACTACTCAACAAGTAAATTCCGAGCATGGTCGGAGATGATTATCACCGGTCCCAGAGCTCCACTGCCCCGTCGACCGGTGCCGTTCTTTGTGTTTTGCTGTGCTTCGCCGGCGAGACTCGTCACTGCCCATGACACTAGATAACACTAACGAGAGGTTTGTCAATGGCCGGTGGATCTGCCTCGGAGTCGGGGCTCGGGCTGGCCCTGAAAACCGTGAAGTTTCAGACTTTCAGGGAGGACCCCCGACCCACCCTGGATGGAGGTGTCGCTGGTGCTTATATACCCATCCACGCCGCTCATCTCGCTAGCATGGAGTTCTCCTTTCCCCCTCTTAGATCTCTCTTGTCTCCAGAAAGCTAGCTCGCAGACTCCCGTTTTGCGACGCTCGTCGATCTAGCTAGCAGCCATGGAGGAGAAGGGCGAACACCTCCCCTACCCTCAGGCACCTGCCTCAGAGGGCCGAGATGATACCGATAGCACGGCCACCGTTCTTGGGGATGATCCCTCCCCCACCCCTCCCGTCGCCAATGTCAGCAAGGCCAACGGATGGAGCCTGATGCCCCGTGTCAAGGAGCAGCATGAACGCGAAATCGAGTCCGGATTTAAACGCCGCGAACTCGGCGTCACCTGGAAGAACCTCAACGTCGAAGTCGTCAGCGCCGAGGCCGCCGTCAACGAAAACTTCTTCTCGCAATTCAACGTCCCTCAGCACATCAAGGAATCACGCAACAAGCCCCCTCTTCGAAAGATCCTGGACAACAGCCATGGCTGCGTCAAGCCGGGCGAGATGTTGTTGGTCCTCGGCCGACCCGGCTCGGGCTGCACGACCTTGCTGAAGATGCTTTCCAACCGAACTCTTGGGTATCGCTCCGTGGAGGGTGATGTCCGTTATGGCTCGTTGACCGCCAAGGAGGCCGGCAACTACCGGGGTCAGCTGGTCATGAACACCGAAGAAGAGCTGTTTTTCCCTACCCTGACCGTTGGTCAAACCATGGACTTCGCTACCCGTCTAAAGATCCCGTTCAAGCTGCCCGCCGGCGTCGAATCTCCCGAAGCCTACCGCCAGGAAACAAAGGATTTCCTGCTCGAATCTATGGGAATTTCCCATACCAACGACACCAAGGTTGGCAACGAATATGTCCGGGGTGTGTCCGGTGGTGAACGGAAGCGTGTGTCTATCATTGAGTGTCTGGCCACGCGGGGTTCGGTGTTCTGCTGGGACAACTCCACTCGTGGTTTGGACGCCAGTACCGCCCTTGAGTGGACAAAGGCCATCCGTGCCATGACGGACGTTCTGGGCCTGTCTACCATCGTTACTCTGTACCAGGCCGGTAACGGTATCTATGACCTCTTCGATAAGGTGTTGGTCTTGGATGAGGGCAAGGAGGTCTACTACGGCCCCATGGCCCAGGCTCGGCCCTTCATGGAGGACCTCGGATTCATCTGCCGCGAGGGCTCCAACGCCGCCGATTTCCTCAGCGGTGTGACCGTCCCAACGGAGCGCAAGATCCGCCCCGGTTATGAGAACCGCTTCCCCCGGAACGCCGATGCCTTGAAGGCTGAATATGAAAAATCGCCTATTCACCAACAGATGGCGCTTGAATACGATTATCCCGACACCGACCTTGCGCGCGAGCGTACCGAGGATTTCAAAACCTCCGTCTCAGAAGAGAAGTCTAGCCGGCTCCCCAACAGCAGCGTGATGACGGTCGACTTCCTGTCCCAAGTCAAGGCTTGTATTGCTAGGCAGTACCAGATCCTGTGGGGTGACAAGGCCACCTTTATCATCAAGCAAGTTTCTACCTTGGCACAGGCTCTAATTTCCGGTTCCCTGTTCTACAATGCTCCGAACAACTCCGGAGGTCTGTTCGTCAAGTCCGGTGCCCTCTTCTTTTCGCTTCTCTACAACAGTCTGCTTTCCATGTCCGAAGTCACTGAATCGTTCAGTGGTCGCCCGGTCTTGATCAAACATAAAAGTTTCGCTTTCTTCCACCCTGCCGCCTTCTGTATTGCCCAAATTACTGCCGATATCCCCGTCCTCCTCTTCCAGATCAGTATCTTCTCGCTTGTTGTTTACTTCATGGTTGGGTTGGAGATGACGGCGGGCGCCTTTTTCACCTACTGGATTCTCGTGTTCACTACTACTATGGTAAGTTCCTGCACTTATACTTATGCACAGGGGTTCAGTGCTAATCATTCTATCTATAGGTCATGACAGCCTTGTTCCGCGCCGTGGGTGCTCTCTTCAGCACCTTTGACGGTGCCTCTAAGGTTTCCGGTTTCCTCATCTCCGCCCTGATCATGTACACTGGTTATATGATTCAGAAGCCCCAGATGCACCCCTGGTTTGTCTGGATCTACTGGATCAACCCACTCGCCTACGGTTTCGACGCCCTGCTATCCAGCGAGTTCCACGGCAAGGTCATTCCCTGCGTGGGCAACAACCTCATTCCCTTCGGACCTGGCTACGAAGATGCTGCCGGCCACCAGTCTTGCGCCGGTGTCGGTGGTGCCATCCAAGGACACACCGAAGTTACCGGTGACCAGTACCTGGCATCCCTGTCGTACAGTCACACCCATGTGTGGCGCAATTTCGGAATTCTCTGGGCCTGGTGGGCCCTGTTCGCGGCTGTGACCATTATTGCGACATCCCGCTGGAAGGCTGCCTCCGAGAGCGGAAGCTCCCTGCTTATTCCCCGGGAGCGTTTGGACAAGCACCGTCAAGTTGCCCAGGTGGATGAGGAATCCCAGGTCAACGAGAAAGCCAAGAAGCCCGTCGACAGCGGCTCCGAAGACAACGACCTTGACCAGCAGCTGGTCCGCAACACCTCTGTTTTCACCTGGAAGGACTTGACCTACACGGTCAAGACGCCCACTGGCGATCGCGTGCTCTTGGACAATGTCTATGGGTGGGTTAAGCCCGGCATGCTGGGCGCCCTGATGGGATCCTCCGGTGCCGGAAAAACTACTCTTTTGGACGTATTGGCTCAGCGCAAAACGGATGGTACTATTCGTGGCTCTGTCTTGGTCGATGGGCGGCCTCTACCCGTCTCGTTCCAGCGATCTGCCGGTTACTGCGAGCAGCTCGACGTGCACGAGCCTTTCGCGACTGTGCGTGAGGCGTTGGAATTCTCTGCTTTGCTCCGCCAGCCTCGCCATGTGCCCGAACAGGAGAAATTGAAGTATGTGGATACGATTATCGAACTTCTTGAACTGCACGACATTGCCGATACTCTGATCGGTCGTGTTGGCGCCGGGTTGAGTGTGGAACAGCGCAAGCGTGTCACTATCGGTGTGGAGTTGGTCTCTAAGCCTAGCATTCTCATCTTCTTGGACGAACCCACCTCTGGTCTCGATGGTCAGTCTGCCTACAACACGGTCCGATTCCTGCGGAAGCTTGCCGACGTCGGCCAGGCGGTTCTCGTCACTATTCACCAGCCCTCCGCCCAACTCTTTGCTGAATTCGACACCTTGCTTCTGCTCGCCAAGGGTGGTAAAATGGTGTATTTTGGTGACATCGGTGACAATGGTCACACTGTTCGAAACTACTTCGGCCGCTATGGCGCCCCTTGCCCTGATAATGTCAACCCCGCCGAGCATATGATTGACGTCGTCTCCGGTGCTCTTTCGCAAGGCCGTGATTGGCATCAGGTCTGGAAGGAATCTCCGGAACATGGTGACGCGGTGCGGCAACTTGACCAGATTGTCAGCGACGCGGCGGCCAAGCCCCCGGCCACCGCTGATGACGGTCATGAGTTCGCCATGCCTCTGTGGAAACAGACCAAAATCGTGACGCTGCGTATGTCCACCGCTCTATTCCGCAACGTGGACTACGTCAACAATAAGATCGCTCTACACATCGGTTCTGCTCTGTTCAACGGTTTCTCTTTCTGGATGATTGGCGACTCGGTCGGATCGATGCAGCTGCGCCTGTTCACTATTTTCAACTTCATCTTCGTGGCCCCTGGTGTCATCAACCAGCTGCAACCGCTCTTCCTGGAACGTCGTGACATCTACGAGGCGCGCGAGAAGAAGTCGAAGATGTACTCGTGGGTCGCGTTCGTGACCGCCTTAGTCGTGTCGGAAATCCCCTACCTCTGCCTCTGTGCCGTGTTCTACTTCGTTTGCTGGTACTACACCGTCGGCTTCCCGTCCGACTCGGACAAGGCCGGTGCTGTCTTCTTCGTCATGTTGATGTACGAGTTCGTGTACACCGGAATCGGCCAGTTTATCGCGGCCTACGCCCCGAACGCCGTTTTCGCCTCCCTGATCAACCCCGTCTTCATCGGTACGCTGGCCTCCTTCTGTGGTGTGTTGGTGCCGTACCAGCAAATCCAGGAATTCTGGCGTTACTGGATCTACTGGATGAACCCGTTCAACTACCTGATGGGCAGCATGTTGACCTTCACCATCTTCGACGTCGAGGTCAAGTGCAAGGACTCGGAATACGCGCTGTTCGACCCGCCCAATGGCACGACCTGCGGCGACTACCTGTCTACCTTCATGCAGGGCATCGGGTCGCGCATGAACCTGCTCGACCCCGAGGCTACCGAGGGCTGCCGCGTGTGCCAGTACTCGATGGGCAGCGACTATCTGACCACGGTCAACCTGAAAGATTACTACTACGGATGGCGCGACGCTGCCATTGTCGCTTTGTTTGCGCTCAGCTCGTACGCTCTGGTCTATGTGCTGATGAAGTTGCGGACCAAGGCCACGAAGCAGGCTGAGTAATCGGTCGGTTGATAACTTATCTTGCATCATACCTCTCTTCTTTTTATTTTTTTTCTTTCTCTGTCATTTATTTTGACTGAATTCCTGTTTTGCTTTCGATCTTTCCCTGTATAGCCTATTTTGCACCCATACTCTTCCCCCCTCTGTCTGATAGATGGCTATTTGGAGTTTGTGATTCCCCTAGATATGCGGAACGATAGAGATTACGGATGCGCATGGCTAGCATCTAATGTTAATAGACTTATATAACAATCAGTATTGAGTATTATAAAAGAACGTGCATATTTATTATTCATTGACCACTCTCATCCCTTGTTTTCATCTGTGTAGATCTAGACTCTTAAACCCAACCGAGGTCGGTCCCCAGAGAAGAGCAGAATATGGCACGATTATGAGGTGGGGTAATTGTCCTCTCCATCACTGGGAAGACGAGACGGTCCAGTCTATGCGCCCAGTTCCGCTGCCTAGACGCGGATGTCTCGATCGGGAAATCCCGAGGGGAACTCATCGGGTAAAGGGCCGGTTGAATTATGAAGATCAATTAATATTATGAATATTATTCCTGATTGTGTGGAGGGAGGGTGGCACATGGGGTTATTATTGGATAGCCATGGAGGGAGGGTGGTGTTGGGTGACGTGACGGGATGCGATGGGATGGATCATGGATCAATGATTCTGTACACGGTGTAGGTAGGTGTACACAGTAAGAACTCTGGCTAGGTCCCCCCAGGGGCTGATGTGAAATGTGAAGGTGAATCGACTCGGGATAATCCCTGCCGATCGGTTTCGGGATTGTCCATAGTAAGACGGATATATTTATCTTTGATGGACGTGCTCAATGCTCAAGGATAGTGGAACTGTGAGACTGTGAAACTTGTACTGTGCCGGATTGACGGCTGATCTTTGCTTCTTTCTTAGTTGTTAATTCTGTGCTACTGTGTCGGCGTACATCGTGGACATTCTAGTTGTACTCCGAAGTAGTTAGATTTATTCCACTCAGTACTGTGGACGCTGGATTCTGGATTCTGGATTCTGATTCTGGCCCGTTGATCATAGGATTTGACATGTGGAGAATAGACCACTTTTCTTTTCTTCAATGTCGAGATTTATTCGTCGAGATTAATTGATCAGGAAGCGTCAATGGACCCAATTTGGCACTACCTACGGTGTACTGGGAAGATGGTTGGAAGTTGGAAAACCGAAGTGGTTCTCACGGCGTCTCCACTCGGGCGACAGAGACCTTCCCTTCCGCTTTAGCACAGGCCGATTATATATAGCTTTGGCACGGCGCCAATCTCCTGCAATAGAGTGCGGCCGTTCCGGATGCTGAGTGTAAGATTTTCCAAGTTTCTGCAAGGGAAGGAATTCTTGTGTACACCGTAATGTAGTCAGTATCCAATTGCTGAAACAGGAAGACAATAACAATAGAAATAAAAATAAATAAACGAACGAAGCAGCCACATGGTGCGCCCCTTGAATGGCAAAAGACGAAAGTTCTTCCAGGTCCAAACTTTCGCGGAGTCTAGAAGCTGCGGTGCCGAGACAAGCGGCGCGCCACCGCCATGCATCCCTGGGAAGAGGACTCCGTATGGGCGCCACTGACGGGCGTGCAGAATGTGATATTCTCTGGTGTATCGAATAATTGATTTGAGATGGAGAGAGACGGATCGAGATCGGCTGTTGATGGATGGAGAGAGTACGAGTACTCTGGATACCTACAAGAGGAGGGAAAGGAAAGGAAAGGTCGGTTTGCCACCGGATCCACGCTGGTTGCGTGGATGCCTGAGTCAGCGGTGATGGTGAAGCCTGGGGTCCTCAGGCAGCATGTTTGATGGATTTGACTGATTTCCTCGGCTCTTTCTCCTTAACTCCCTTCCTTGTATTATTCTCTCTCTTCTCGTCTACGGTAATCTTCCATCCTCTATCCCATCAGAGTAATGCCATCCTCAATACCCCCCCCTGCTGGATGACGTCCCGGCGTCTCCCTGTCTCGCATCGGTAGCGCCATCTGCAAATCAAACCATCGTGATAGTGATGACCATCCATCCCCGATGGACACATCATGCCCGCTCCACTTGGTTCAACTAGTCGTCTCTTCGCAGGCGGGGATCTTTGCCAATCATCCTCTGTCCACTTGCCCACCGCAATGAGGTCATGGCTTCTCCTGGTGCACTCGAGGAGAGTCCCGGATGATCCCACAATCCGCCGGGACGAAGATTAAAACCCCTATCGGCCTATTCTCAGCCCGCTGGCTCTGTCAGACCTTTGATCTTCCTTTGAATTGCCCTCGCGTCTACGGATTGTCCTAGTCTATTCCCTAATCTTTTATCTTATTTCTATTTTTCTTTTTGTCGGCTCCTCCTCCCGTTCTAGACCGACTTATTTTTGGTTCGTCCCGTGGTCGCGCCGTTTTGGCACCTCTTCCTCTCGCTCCCCACCCATGGTCCGTTCGCTCGTCGCCTTTGTCTCGGTGCCATTGGCTTTCTTATTTTCCGGTTCTTCCTGTTCCTGATCCGTGTGAATTCTTCGTTTATTTTTTTCTTCAGTTTTTGGTTATCTTCTTCCCCTTTTGTCTGTGTCTTTCGGTGGTGGGCATTATCCTTTAGATTATTCGATCTGATATAATCTATTTCTTACTTTAAATTGTATCTTCCCTATCTCTGTGGCTGGCGCATTAGTGGGTCTGCAGCCGGCTTCACCTCATGTCGCATTCACGACAGGACAGCGCTTCTTATGGGCTCCTCGGCCATCGCAACAGCCACGAGGAAGACAATTCCCCAGACAATGGCCCGAGTCGCGAGGAGTCTCCTCATTTTGATTCCGAACGACCCGACAACCATCACGATGGCGCCCAGGACCAGAATGAATCGTCTCGCGCCGGCCGCGTGCGGTTCCGATCATTCAGCAACAACAATACCCACGACACGCTGAGTCCAATTGCTCGACCTCCCATGTCACGATTTAATTCCGACCAGTCTGTTCAGTCTATTGGATCCATTCTGCCCACAGCCGCCCGATCGACGGACATCTCGGATGCCTTTCGTTCCATTCCATTTGAATCTGAGCCCGCCGAGGAGGCACGGGAGCCCCAGCCTCGGTCGTCATTTCCGTCGGATACGTCGGATGAGTCCGAATTGAAGAGAGAGAAGGAGAATCAGGAGCACATGACGGCTAAAGAGCGATGGCATGCGGCCGGCAACTTGATCCGCCAGAAAACGACGAAGCTCGGCGAACGGCTGGGTCGGCCTCTCGACGAAGGTGATCCGTTGGGTGCTTCCTTGTTGCCGGATGACCTTGAGGGAGGCATGTCGCAGCGCGATATGTCGGAGAAAACGCGACACGTTATCGATATGCCCAGTGGCAGTGAGACGCCGCCGGCTCCCAGTGCAGAGGCTCACCGTCTCGTTCGCCGCATGACGCAGGGCCAGATGCGCCGACGACGCCCTCGATCAGCCTACATGCGGTCAGGTCAGAGCACGCCAGAAGGTCTCGGCCGTCCCGATTCGTGGTACGGTTCTCGGCCGCGGTCAATCAGCGGGGGTATTCTTTCGCAGCTGCTGAAGTTGCAGGCGGGCGGGAGCAAAGACAGCCTGTCGGTGACCGATTCTTCGGATAGCGAATCGCAGGCCTCCTCGGGAGCCGCGACGCCGAAGCGGGAGAAGTTGAAATGGTACAAGAAATCGCATCATCAATCGACCGCGTCCCTGGTGGAAGCGTCGATGAACCTGAGTCGGGCAAGTTTGCCCGCCGCGACGGACGCCATGTCGGCTGCGACGCCGAAGCGGGGCAAGAAGAAAGCGCATCATAAGACGCGCTTGGAGGACGAGATTCGCGTCACGGTGCATATCGCTGAGATTCTGGCGCGACAGCGATACATCATGCAGCTCTGCCGCGCCCTCATGCGATATGGTGCCCCCACCCACCGTCTGGAGGAGTATATGCAGATGACGGCGCGAGTGCTGGAGGTAGACGGGCAGTTCTTGTACCTGCCCGGGTGTATGATCATGTCGTTCGACGATCCCACCACGCGCACGGCCGAGGTCAAGCTGGTGCGTATGGTGCAAGGCGTGGATCTCGGTCGACTCGCCGAAACGCACAATGTTTACAAAAACGTGGTCCACGATTTGATTGGAGTGGAGGAGGCGATTCAGGAATTGGGTCATATCATGAAACGGCCGCCGCGATTTAACAAGTGGCTCATGATTCCGGCGTACGGGCTGGCCAGTACGGCCGTCGGCCCCTTCGCTTTTGATGCACGGCCGATCGACATGCCCATTTGCTTTTTCCTTGGATCCCTGGTCGGCCTTATGCAGCATGTCTTGGCTCCTCGGTCGGTCTTGTATTCTAACGTGTTTGAGGTCACGGCGGCCGTGCTGACCTCGTTCCTGGCTCGGGCTTTCGGTTCGATCAAGTCGCCCTGGAACGGCGAAGAGCAGCTGTTTTGCTTTTCGGCCTTGGCGCAGTCGTCGATCGCACTGATCCTGCCGGGATTCATGGTGTTGTGCAGTAGTCTGGAGCTGCAGTCGCATCAGATGATCGCGGGGTCGATCCGAATGGTTTACGCTATTATTTACTCGCTGTTCCTGGGTTACGGCATCACGGTGGGCACTACCATCTACGGGCTCATAGACGGAGCGGCGACGTCGGAAAAGACGTGCAAGCGCCTGGACGTGTACGGCAGCACGTACGTACAGCATTTCATCTTCATCCCGGTCTTTGTGATTTTCATCGCCATCATCAACCAAGCCAAGTGGAAGCAAATGCCGGTGATGATCGTGATCGCCATCTGCGGCTACGTCACCAACTTCTTCAGCACGACGCGGCTCGGCTCTCGGTCCGAGGTGGCCAACACCGTCGGCGCCTTTACGATTGGATTGCTCGGGAATCTGTACAGCCGGCTGTGGCACGGACATGCGGCCACGGCCATTCTCCCGGGTATTTTCGTACTAGTGCCTTCGGGTCTGGCGTCTAGTGGTTCGTTGATCGCGGGCATCAACTATGCTGATCAGGTGCGCGAGAACCTCAGCAAGGGCAATGGGTCGGCGGTGGACGAGACTAGCCAGGATACGTCGATTGCTAGTCTAGGCTTTGGAATGATCCAGGTCGCGATCGGCATTACAGTCGGACTGTTTATTTCTGCGCTAATCGTGTACCCGTTTGGGAAACGACGCAGTGGATTGTTCAGCTTTTAAAATTTCTTTCTTTTTTCTGTCAGGTGGGATTGTTGATATTAGCAGGCACGATGTTTAGATTTTGTTCTATATTAGATTGATTTGGCGGATAGCGATTGGCAGCGATTGATTTGGATCATCTGGATGATATGTACTGTATTATAGAACGCGTGTGTACGAAATATGAAGCACGATTTTGGGAACCCCTCGCCAATCACGTTGAGTAGATGTGCCAACACCCTATCTCCGAAGGATCAGATCCACTGTTGCAAAGGGCTGACCATCATCCAGGGTTAGATCCGTCAGAAGTCTGAGAGAGAATGGGCGCGGACGGCGATAAGTCCAATCTCCGCTGCATGTCGGACTTCAGTCCCTGCTGATATTCGAGAGCTACAGCGATATCTATATAAACATGAAGGCCGGACAGTCTAACAACAGAATGAATGTCGCCTTCACTGAATGCTCACCACTTTGCCTTTTCCAACAAAGCTATACAGACAGGCAGTCAGACATACATACATATTACCCTTATAAACCCAACCCACCATGTCCCACGAACCTGAACATGAAAATAAACAAGAACGAGGACGCATCTGGCTCATCACCGGCTCCTCCTCTGGCCTCGGCCTCCAACTCGCCCTCACAGCCTCATCGCACGGAGACACCGTAATCGCCCTGACCCGCAACCCAAGCAAACTAACCACCTCCCTCCCACACCCAAACCCACGCATCATCCCCTACCACTACGACCCCAACACCGCTACCTCCACCACCCTAACAACCCTCATAACCACCATAACCCGCACGCATGGACCAATCGACATCCTCATCAACAACGCCGGCTACATCCTAACCTCCACGATCTCCGCCGCCCCCACCGCGCAAATAACAGCCCAATTCAACGTCAACCTCTTCAGCCAGATCCAACTCGTCCAGGCCATCGCGCCCTCTATGCGCGCCCGTCGCAAAGGGACAATCGCCTGCATTGGCTCGATCGGCGCGTGGACGGGTTCTCCTGCTGCGGGGTTCTATTGTGCGAGTAAAGCGGCTGTTGCGATATATTCGGAGGCGTTGAAGGCGGAGATGGAGGAGTTTGGGGTTGAGGTGGTTTGTTTCGAGTTGGGGTTTTTTCGGACGGGGTTTTTGAGTGAGAGAAATTGTGTGCAGGGTAGTGGGATAGCTGAGGCGGGGAAGGAGGAGGAGGAGGAGGAGGAGGAGGAGGAGGAGGAGGCAACCTCAACGAGGGAGATGAGGGAGGCGTTGAAGGCTTATAATGGGAAACAGCCGGGTGACCCGGTGAAGGGGGCACTGGTTATGTATGAGGCGTTGACGAAGACGGGACGGTTCAAGGAGTTAAAGGAGAAGGGGGAGTCGTTGCCTGCGAGGTTGGCGGTTGGGAGGGATGCCATTGCCGCGATTGGGGAGAGTTTGAAGAGGGAGAGGGGGATGTTGGAGAGGTGGGGGGATGTTATTGGGGGGACGGATTGTGATGATGTTATTGTATAGGTGAATTGTCTAGATCATACTGGAAGTTGAGGAGATAAATGATTTCGGTCAGATTATACAGCTATATATAAACCCTGATCTTGACTATCCAGACCATCTATCCAAACCCAGTGCGCAGTTAGGAAGAGAACTGGCAAGTGCCCTGGGGCTGGGTCTGGGCCTGAGCCTGAGCCTGGGGGTACCAGGGCTTCCAGCCCTGGTGACGGTGACGCCAGCCACCGGTGGACTGGGCAGCCGCGGCAGTGGTCTCCTGCTGAGCGACGGCAGTAGGCTGGGTGGCGTCGACGGTGGCATCGACGGTGGGCTGAGCGGCCTTGACAGTAGTCTCCTGGGCAGCGGCGCTCTCTTGGACGACGCCGACGGTGGGCTGGGCAGCCTCGACGGTGGTCTGCTGGACGGCAGCGTTCTCCTGGGCGGCAGAGGTGGCCTCAATGGGCGAGACCTGTCCGACGCTGGTGTTCACCTCCTCGGCGGCGGCGGTGGTCTGGGCGGCCTTCGCCTTGGTCTGGAGGGTGGTGGCCTGGGACTTGACGGAGGTGGCGGCGGCAGAGGCGGCGGCCTTCTTGGTGGTGGACGAAGAGGAGGACGAGGAAGAAGAAGAAGAAGATCCGGACAAAGACAGACAGGCGAAGCTGAGCGACTTGGTGCTGGAGGTCGAGGAGGATCCACCCCAGGTGTTCACGGCCTGAGAAAGATCCCAGTCCATCTTGACGTAGGGCCAGCAGATGCGGCCATCGCTCATGGTGACCATGTCACCAGCGACGTAGGTGTCCTCGCTCTTCAGGGCGCTGCCGACCTTCTTGCCCTCGGAGTCGACCTGCTGGTAGAAAGTGCCGGCGAACTCGCCACGGCAGCCCATGGCGATGAAGTCACAGGTAGGGTTGGAGATCTCCTCCCAGGTGATGAGGGCGGCATCCTCGCTGAAGGTGGCGGCGTGGGCGTTGGAGCAGTCGTTGTCGCCTTCGGTCAACCAGGTGACCTGGCTGTCGCCGTCCTCAGAACCGACCTCGGAGGTAGCCTGCTTGCCGACCTTGGTGTACTTGTCGGAGAACAGAGCAATGGCGACGTTGCGGTTGTTGGTGCGGTTCTGGACGTTGGTGTATCCGGATCCCATCCACTCGTTCTCGGTCACGTCGACGGCGCCACGGGACACCCAGGAGAAGATGTAGCGGCCGGTGTCGGCGAAGCGGGCCAGCGCGCTGTAAGAGCCGGACATACCGCCCATAGCCTCACCACCGGCACCGTTGGTGGTGTTCTCGTTGGAGATCTTGACGCCGTCGGTGGTCATGCCCTGGGTCTTGGTGTTCAGCCAGATGGCACCCTGGTCCTCGGCACAGATACTGGCGAAGGGGGCCTCGTCGGCCTCCTCGAAGGCGATACCGGTGTTGTGGCTGCATCCCCAGGCGCTGCTGGCGCCGGAGATGGTCTTGAGCGTGCCGTCCTTAGAGACGTACTCGATGCTGTCACCAAAGTGGCCGGCGGCGTCACCTTCGTAATCGGTGACCACGATGTAGGCACCGTAGAGACCCGCCTTCTCAGAGTAGGTCAGGTCGCCGTTCATGTCGGGGGAGGCAGCCAGACCCTCAGAGGCGTGCACGTTGGGTCCGCCGAGCCAGGTCTTCCAAGTCTGCTTGCCTTCGGTGTAGCGGTAGAGCACGGCCACGGGGGTGTCGCTGGGGGGAGCGTTGGTGGTGCCAGAGGGCATGGCCTCGTTGGTGAGCAGAGCGAAACCGTCATCGTGGGCGACGAGACCACCAGCTGAATATATGTCAATACCTTCTTCAACCATAACCCGCCGGATGCTGCACGCTATGAAAATGAATGCTTACCCTCCTTTCCGCCCTCGACGGTCACCGCCGTTCCCGTTGCCTTGAAAGTGCTGGGATCCAGCTCTTGCACATGCACATCCGTCTCACTCTCATCCAGGTACGCCACGTAGGCGGACTTTCCGTTGGGCGAGACAGCGAAAGGCGTACGTCGGTGATGAGGATATCCAGTCCAGTAGGCGTCCTTAACTGGGTTAAAGGACTTGCTGAGGGTCAGCACATCCGGGTGCTTGGAAAGGTTGGATTCAGTCAAAGCTGCGGTCGCGCCCAGCGCGATCGACAGGATGGTAGAAGTAATGAATGCCCCGCGCATGGTGGGTGGTTAAGGAATGAAAGAACGAAAAGGAAAAAAGAACGAAAGGTAGGGTTGCAATTGGCAGTGTATGGTCTGCTGAAGAAGTGATTCTGGATCGACGAGATCGGCGTTTATATAGGGTCGGCAGTTACGGTAGGGAGGGCATGGTGCTCCGTTGTCACCCCGTGCTTAGTCTGTTTAGACTATTGTCCAGGCAGGTGGAAAATGGGCCGGTAGTTTACTAGGGGATGGGTCGATGAGGGACCCATAATCCATAATTCATGGATGGCCCAGAGGAAGTGGACATGTAGCAGGTAGGGCACTTCGGAACTCCGTATTTCTTGCTAGAAGAGGATCAAGTAAAGTGGTTTGATTCATGCCAAGCAGCGGAGAATTTTGGCAGCGTGTTTCACGATGGGCATGGCGAGACCCTTAATACATCGGGTTGATATGAAGGCAAGACAGCATGAGACAGAGCGCCTGGCTGAGCTAGTGGGTTTGTCTCACATCCCCACTCTTCGGCGGTTGATGGCCTGGGAATTGAAATACATTGGCCTCTCTTTAATTTAAGAAGCCATTTAGCTTCATTTGCGAGTCAAGGCACCGGTAGCTGTCAGTAGACTATGAGTGAGTCTGGATCCAGGCTGGACTCAAGACGATGGCGGAAACCCCCCTGCCTGATTCACGGATCCTGCGGGCTGACACAGGGCGAGCCCCTTAATTGAGTCCGATAGAGGGGTTTTTGGGATCAGCTTTCATATTTGGATGAAGATGGGAATGGAGATGAAAAGGAATAACTTCAAATCTCCGGAGACGCAAAGGAAGGCCAGGGCAGGCGGTGAGTCGAGCGGTGGCCGATATCGCCACGTCCACGTGACCGGCTTCGTCTCTCACTGTGGCCTCTCCCTCCCTCTCCATCTCATCCCACCTCATCCTCTCAGTCTATCCCTTTGACGCCGATACCCGTACACCCACCAACATGGCTGTCCAATTGCTTGATGGCGGTCTGGGCACGTCCCTCCAAGACCTCTACGGCGTGAAATTTGACTCCGCTTCCACCCCTCTTTGGTCCTCCCATATGATCGTCTCCGACCCCTCCACCCTCCTCTCCTGCCAGCGCGATTTCGTGGCCGCCAACATCAACGTCCTCTTGACCGCAACCTACCAAGTCTCTATTGAAGGGTTTGCGCGTACCAAAACCCTTGAACACCCCGACGGCATTCCCCGCCATGCTATCCCCACATTCCTGCGCACCGCAGTCGAAGTCGCCGAGAAAGCCAAGACCGATCGCACCGCAATTGCGCTGAGCCTGGGACCCTACGGCGCCTGCATGATTCCTGGCCAGGAGTATAGTGGAGCCTACGATGCCGAACACGATAGCGAGGAGGGTCTGTTTCGGTGGCATCTGGAGCGGTTGCAGATGTTTGCCGAGGCGGATTTGATTCCTCGCGTGCAGTATGTGACATTTGAGACCCTGCCGAGGCTAGATGAGATCCGGGCTGCCAGGCGAGCAGTTCGCGCGGCTGGCATCACGGCTCCGTTTTGGATTGCCTGCGTCTTTCCCGGCGAGGCGGACGCGCTGCCCGATGGGAGTAGCGTCCAGCAGGTCGTTCAGGCGGCATTAGGAGACATCGACGGTGGTGCGACACCCTGGGGTGTTGGTATCAATTGCACCAAGATCCACAAACTGGCCGGGTTGGTCGAGAAATTCGGAGACAGCGTCACAAAGATGCGCACTGCGGGCCAGATTCCGGATGCACCTAGTCTCGTGCTCTACCCGGATGGCACGAACGGGGAAGTTTACAACACTACGACGCAGGTTTGGGAAAAGAAGGAAAACGCCGGCCATGATTCGGTAAGTTTGCTCAAACCCCTCATTCTACACGTACTAACAACCGCAGCGTCCTTGGGAAGTACAGCTAGCGCAGATCGTGCGGGATGCTCGCGCCAAGGGCCAATTCAAATCCTACCTGGTGGGCGGATGCTGCAAGGCATCGCATTACGACATTAAAAAGCTGGGAGAGCAGCTCGGGACCGACTAGAAATGCATCTATATACAAAATGGGCTAGCATAGGTCAATATACAAAACTGGATCACTGCGATTGTGAGATCAGAAGAGCCAATTCACGAAACGTCCCCAGGCGCTAGTCGGTGGGTTGGTGTGTTCGACTATTTCGCCTTCCTGAAGTCGACCGGACCATAGATCGATGTTAATGGCGCGAACGAACTGTGATGGTCAGAATGGGAAAACGCTACTGCACGGAGAGGACGACGAACCTTGGTTTTATGAACGAGCTTCCAGCCAATTATGGGCACGATGAAGATGGGAATGCCAATGTAGGAAGCGAAGAAGTCGGCCGTGTTCCAATTTCCTTTCAGAAAAACTGGGAAGCCGGCGACCAGGGTGATGATCGTCGATCCAATGAACCCGAACCAGGCAGCATACGGCTGCAGCGGGGCCATCCAGGGCAGCGAGCTGCGGCTGACGCCCTGCGCCTTGAGTCCGGCGTAAAACCGGATGTAGCAGAAGCAGAGCGTCGCCCAGGCGATCAAACCGGCGACGGTGCTCAGATTCAGCAGCCAAGTGAACGCTTGCGAGGCGCCACCAGAGCCGAGACCTAAACCATGCTGATCAGCAACCAGAACTTTAAAATGAGAACTGTTAATCTACTTACTCAGGTATGCCAAGGGCCCGAACAACCAAGACGCGATGACCGCCAAATAGGGTACGCCATTCTTGGTGACCCGGCCAAACACTTGTGGGAGCTGACGATCCGTCGTCATGGCGAGGATCATACGCGAACCGACCCAGCAGTAGGAGTTACCGGCGGACCAGGCCGAAACAAGAATGCAGGCGTTGACGATGGACGGCAAGGCGCTGATGCCCGCCTGTCGGATGGCAATAACCCAGGGAGCACTGTTGGCGTTGTCGGAGCCCGAAACGAGTGACTGATTGCGGGGATCCACGATGAGGCCGATCAGCAGCGCGCCCAGGACGTAGAAGAACGCGATCCGGAAAGTGACGCGGCGCGCGGCCTTGGGAATGGCATAGTGCGGGTCGACCGATTCGGCGGCGGTGATGACAACCGTCTCGACACCGACGAAACTGAACGAGGCGTTTACAAACGACGAGAGGAAGCCGAGGAAATGACCCTTGGGGCCCGTGATGCCGTTGTAGTTCGTCCAGGGTCCTGGATTGTGCCAGTAGCGGAAGCCGATGCTCTCGTGGTTGGGACCGCCGCCGGAGGTGATGACGATGGACACAATCACCAGACCGAGGAAACAAAGCACCTTGATGGCACCTGCAACGACCTCAGTCTCGCCGTAGAAGCGCACGCTCATGAGGTTAATCGCTAGAATCAAGACCAGGCCGACGGTGATGACCACGGCGGGCGTGATGTCCGTCCAGAAGGACACGATGACGGCGGCAGCCGACACTTCCGAAGCGATGGCGATTGTATAGCAGTACCCATAGGAAATAGCCAGGGAGAAGCCGACAGCCGGGTCAATAAACCGAGTAGCCCAGTGTGGGAACGAGCCCGCGGTGGGCAGCAACGTAGCCAGCTCGGCGATGCTCTGCATCACACACCACAACACCAATCCAACCACCAGGTACGCCAGCAGCAGGCCAGCCGGACCCGCGGTGGCGTAGGCAGCGCCGGTTCCTACGAACAAACCTGTGCCAATGCCGCCGCAGAACCCGATCATGTTGACCTGGTAATTCTTCAGGCGTCGCTGCGTAGCACCGCGGCCACCCACGTTCAGTTGCTCCCCTTTCAACGCGGGGATATCATCGTCCGCGTAGGCCCCGCCATACGAAGGCTGGACCTGATCGTCAGTCTTCTCGGAGATCATGGTGTCCTGGCGGTGCTCATGCAAGCAAGCCGGTAACCTTTTCCGAGCGGAGGGGAGGAAATATCTGTCGGAAAGGGCAGCTCAAGGTTGTTGACAACTTGGCGGCGATCCCAGCACGGATTTTTCGACTTTTCTACAGCCGAGTTGCGACATCGGGATTCGCCATCGCATAACCGATGGAGTTTTCTCCACGCGGCGTGTTTTTCGGACACTGTCCGAGTCCTATCATGGGGGCGGATGAGGGCTCCACCCGATCCACAGTTGAGGTTTTCTGGAGCAGGCACAGATAAGGAGAGGATATACGGAGTATGATATCAGTGGGACTGCACAGCACGGAGGACAGCGGAAGACAACGGAAGCGAGAGTTGTTCGTAGACTGTACGGACCATGGAGTATAACTCATTTGGGCTCGACAGGGGATATCGAGGTAGCATCGCGATATCAACACCGCGGACTATACGCCGCTGACTAAGGCTATCTTGACCAGTCTCGTCGCGGGAAATCCTCGGAAACCTTCAGCCAAGGTGAACTAAAGGCATGGCAGACACTCATGGCATTCTAAGAATGCGGAGGTGGAGACAACTCTATACACCGAGTAAGCATGCTACCTGTGCAGAAGAGAAGCCATGACACCTATCAGGGTCACCATCCTCCGCAGTCTCATCGGCCAAACTCGCTTCGAGGACAACGCCTCAAGTGATTGAAGCCATGAGCAATGGATCTCTGCGACATCCTGGCGTTGTCACCAACAATACTCTATTCAAAGCAGCATGATTGGCCATGATGATAGAACGGTTACATCTCCCACTGCATGTGCAGAACACTGCATCCGCCGTGCATGACATGCATTATCACCAGTGGTAGCACCCGGAGAGTATCGTCGCGCCAATGGAGAGGCCCTGTTGACGCCACCGCATACCGCTGAAGAATCCCCTTTTCCCATCCACGTAACCCTAAGCCGGAGTCCGCAGGTTCCTCCTTGTCCCTCCCGTCAGTCAACACAACAACACCAACTTGATCTTCTAAATGTAACCATTGGAAACACCTCGGCTGGGTCTTATCTACCACGAGGTTAGGGGTGATGGTTCAACATCCAAGCGCCGTGTAACATTTCCCCCGCATATCCTTGTCGCGACTAGGATCAGTGACCAGCCTGATGCGATCATCTGCGTGCCGATCCCGACCACGCGGATGGCCCTCTCTCCCGCCAGTTACTCGGTACTTTGTGCAATCTTCACGGTCTAAGTTTGCATTTGCAATCAACGAGAGTTACGCTGCCTATCCATTCGTCCGCCACGTTCGTTCCCCTGACAGTTGCGCTCGCGACGGTGGGATTGTGATTCGATTTCAATGAGTTGGATTGGGTGTTTCCCCGGAGTGTTACATTCCTCGCCGACGATGATGGAATGTTATCGCTGGCCTTTCTCTGGAGGTGTGACTGAGGCGGATGATGGCGCTGTTGATTTTATTATTTGGTCTTGATGCTGTTATTCGAATTCAGTGTATTTAAGGGATGTGATTGCCTGCGGTATGAGAGATCCGATCCGATCTGATCAACCCAGAGCAGAGGAAATTATTTACCAAGAACCACCGCTGCCATGTCGCCTGTCAATGCCTTCAAGCTGCTTTCGATTGTCTTTCCGTTGCTGCAAGGGGTGCACGCGGGGCTGGACCTGAACGCTGCGAGCAATGTTGCTGTTTACTGGGGTGTGTCTTGACTCTTTGCTTGAACCTTTGTTTTAGAGATGCTGATGTATAACAGGTCAGAATTCCTACGGACAGTCGACTGGTGAATACGTGCAGCAGCGTCTGTCGTATTATTGTCAGAGTGAGTGATTCTCTGTTGCATGTCAATTCACACAATGGCTAACCTAATTCTCACAGACAGTAATATTGATGTATGTCATCCTCCATTTATGTCTGGGATCGCTCAAATCTAATAGCACAGGCCTTGCAAATCTCCTTTGTGACCCAGATCAACGGTCCAGGAGGAGTCCCTGCGGTCAACTTCGCCAATGCCGGGGACAACTGTACCACCTTTCCAGGGACTTCTCTCCTGAACTGTCCCCAGATCGCGTACGTTTCTCCTCACCTCCCCATTCCCCCGAAGCTGCACGACTAACCCTGAAATTGAACCAAAAGCGAGGACATCCAAACCTGCCAAAAAGCCGGCAAGACCATCCTCCTCTCCGTCGGCGGCGCCACCTACACCGAAGGCGGTTTCTCCAGCGAAGCAGCCGCTATCTCCGGTGCGCAACTCCTCTGGGAGACTTTCGGCCCCGTCAGCAACAGCGGCGCATCACGCCCCTTCGGCACCGCCGTGATCGACGGCTTCGATCTCGACTTCGAAGCCACCGTCAACAACATGCCCGCATTCGCCAACCACCTCCGTTCTCTGTACGCCAAAGACACCAGCAAATCCTACTACCTCACCGCCGCCCCGCAATGCCCGTACCCGGACCTCGCCAATAACCCGATGCTCAACGGCGCGGTCTCCTTCGACGCCATCTGGATCCAGTTCTATAACAACTACTGCGGTTTGCAGTCATACGTGCCTGGGTCCTCGACGCAGAATAACTTCAACTTCGCAACGTGGGATAACTGGGCGAAAAGCACCTCGCTGAACAAGAATGTGAAGGTCTTCCTGGGCGTCCCTGGGAATACAGGTGCTGCGGGTTCCGGGTACCAGCCGCTAGACAGGGTGAGGGAGATTGTTGGGTATGTGAAACAGTTTAGCAGTTTTGGAGGCGTGATGATTTGGGATGCGAGTCAGGTGTTTGCGAATGGAGGGTTCTTGGGTGGTGTGAAGGGGGCGTTGACGGGGTCTGTGGCGGAGACTGTTTCGCAGAGTACCCGCAAGGCCGAGGGTGAGGGGTTCCTGACGTTGGCGAGGGCTGAGAAGCCGTTGGGGACTGGCATTTGAGGATTATGGTCAAGTTCTATGAGGTAGGAAGGAGGGAGAGGGAGATATACATCTACGTGTAGATAGATGATGAGGAGGTTTAGGTACAGCCTTGAACTGAGCCGGTTCTAACAATGGTATACATTGGTAGCTGATCATGCACATACATATCAGGGTATGTAAAGCGTCAATGACATTGAGAAAGCCTAAACGTTCCGGTTTTCTTGTATGGATCATTAACTCGTAATGGAGCAGTCCAGAGCCAAGACTTTAAGGGATACTCCAGCTCGCAACGCTTGCTCCAATGCGATACCATGGCGTACTGTTTGGGCACCGGGTATTCGCGGCAACGAGGCTGCTCCAAGGGATTTATAGGTAACTATGCGTATACGCCGACGAAGGCTTTTGATTGAGCGGCAAACGTAAGCTGTACTCGACGCCTCGAGCAGCTTTTCTCGAATCTCCCTCTAGACCGTAGCGCTTGCCGACCAAATCAAATTACCTCTCCCGGCTGCCTTATTCAACTATAGCTGGCTCAAGAGCGGGTTCTCACTCCAACACTCCTGTTGGAATTGCTGGAGCAGGTCGTCCCACTGCTCCCAGTTTATGGGGCTGACGTCCAGCGCGGGCACTCCGCCCATGGCCACGAATTCCATCTCTTCTGCGCTGGTGCCTACCCCAATTCCAGTCCCAGGGCCTTGCTGCTGCTGGAACGGCGTGCTGGAAGATTGCAGTGGTGGACTGGTGGCATGGGTGTTCCCCGCGAGGGAGCATTCCCTGTCCAGAGTCTGTTGTGTGTTCTCTACATAATATAAGGCCCTGCTGCTAGGGGTTTCTTGCTGGTGCAACGGCACAGACAGTGGCGGAGGAGGAGCAGCTGCTACGCTCTGTGACTCCCCCAGGCCCAGCTGCAACCATGGCGCGACCAGGTCTGGACACGGCTGCGAGGGGATACCTCTCTGTTCACACGTAACGACGTGGCCTTTCCAGGCCTTGATGATCAGGTTGCGGATGGCAACGTGCAATGTGCTGCGGCGCGCGCGCGGGCCCATCTGGTGGTAGTGTCGGCCGCAGATGCTGTTAATAAGGGCCCAGGCATGGGCGACCTCGGCGCCTTCGACCCGGCGCCCGCGCAGCTCGGATAGCATGTAGATCAGGGCGTCCCACTGGATGTTGTAGTCAACATGCCAGAGGTATTTCTTGGTGGCGTGGTTGGTCTGCACGACATCGCAGTGCTCGGCGACCTGGACGCAGGTGGTGAAGATGCGGTCCTGCTCCGCCTCGGATAACTGGAGGGTGCGCTGTGTCAGGTTGGGTGCGGCGGCACCGTCACCGTCAGTGTCACCGACCCCGGCCATACTAGTACCGGTGTATTGTCGCGGGTGGTGCGCGGCGAGGCGAATCATGCATACCACCGACCGCGCCATCATGACGGTGATGAAGTGCAGTGGAATGGAGACATCACAGTGCCGGAGGAACTTGTTCTCGAATTTCTCCTCCAGCTCGTCGATGGCCGCATCCTTTTCCGATAACGGCACAGATGAAGAGCGAAGGAACCCCCAATGTCCATTAAACCCAGACCTCATCCCGGCGCGTTGGCGTAGCCATTGGCCAAACTCATGCCGGACGAGGCAGAATACCATCTCCGTCGGCCCGGTGTATTCCCGTGGCGGCTCCGTCATGTTCGGGTCTAGGTTACTGTCGTTGATGTTGAGAGGGGGTAGTGTGGTTTCGGATGTAGGAGGGGGTAAGAAGGCCGAGCCGCATCCCGAGAAATAACCAGCAGTGGCATCGAAGATAACGAGTTGGAGCCAGAGACGCCGCCGCATTTCTGTCTCGTAGGCGGACAGCCCGAGATGAGAGCCATCCTTGTGAAGGCCGATGCGCTGGGCGATGCGCATAGCTATGCCGCAGAAGGACCACAGTGTGTGCGGGTCGGACAGCAGGCGCAGAGAAAACTGTTGTTTTGTCAGTGGACGTGTATTTCCTGCACGCGCGCGGGTTCAGCAAGGAGAGTTGAATTATATTACCAGATATAGCAAAAAGGCCTGCAGCAACACCATGTTCGATGTCTTTAGCAGCCCGGCGTTGCGAAGGGCCGTTTCCGTACTGCGCTTGTACCTTGAGATCAGGGTGGCGCGCGACTCGCCATAGGAACTCTTTACCTCGTCCTCGCCCAGGGAAATGACTGAAATACAGTAGATGGAGAACATCAGCGCCTCCATCTCTTTACTGACTGCGTTCAGGTCTCCAGCGGCCTCCAAGATCTGCTGCTGCACGACTGGTGCATGGAGAATTTTGATGAGTGGATTAACGTTCTCGAGAAATGTCTGCCAGAGCTTGAATATATGCACCGGACTTGGATGGATGGAGCTGAGGTTGGTTCGTCCCGACGGACCGAAGATCAAACCTGATTCATCATCAAGGATTGGGGAATTGTCGTTTTGGCCTGACTTATCAGAGTCGGCAGAAGACGACGACATCTGTATGGCATCTTGCGCTTCCTGTAGCTGTCTTCATTGTCAGCATCATTTACAGTGCGGATGGCTTGCGGTGTGGAAATCACACCTCGTCGCGCACACCCGTCCATAGATTGCTTGCAGGTTACACCATCAGCGTTGGTCTATCCCACGGTGGAAAACCAACACACACCTATCAAGATATACCGAGCTTCCCCTTTTAGAAACCAACCTTCGCGACTCAGCATGGCTCAGATTGCTCGTGCGAGGAGCCGACAGAGGCCCCCTTGGATTAGCTAGCTCGGCAACAGAAGCTACCGGCGTTGAAATGACCCCATGGCCCGGCGAGGGCACTGCACGCGTAGGCGAGCAAGCCTCTGGATCGATACTGTTCTGTCTCAGCACTTCTTCATACCTTTCTAGACGCGCTCCCAGATTGGCTTCAGGATTGTTCCTCTTCCGCCGCCGAGGCGGTTGGGGAGAGCGGTAGACACACTGCACCCCATTTCTTGCGCACCCAGCACACGGTTGCTGCCTGCTACACTTGACTTTTCTCCGCTGACAGGTGACGCACGAGTGCGACTTCGGTGGATTCGGGCCCTGCGATGACGGCGTTGTTATTGTGGAGCCAGGGCCCAGTGGCTGGCTGTCCGCCATGGCGCGCGGTAATCGGCGTGCAGATTTGACTGAAAGTGACAGACAACCCTGAACCCAGTGAATTATGACAGCAGATCAAATCCCCGAAGGATGGCTTGATAGGGGATCACGATACCGAAATGGGTTGGAGATGCCAAATTCACTGGTCCCGTGATCAAATTCTCTGGATTAGTAACCATGTCTGATCACCTGACATTGTCTGTTCGCGAGGCATGGTTCTCTTCAACTTGAGGGTGCCCTGAAGAAATATCGATGGTAAATTCGAGAAATACCGGTAAGACACCCAGAACCTATGGATTCTAGACGAGCTACGATACCTATTGTGTCGACCAAAAATGGTTTAAATAAATCAACGTATGAGCCCCCCCATACGTATTCCGAGCCATCCAAAGAAAGCCATTCAAAACACTCAAAAATCTGCAGAAATAGAGACAACAGAGATTCCAAACTTAGAAACATAATTATACCCTAGCCTAGTAGGCTAAATCACAAGTCTCGCCTGCGAGGGGATCCTACTTCTTCATTTCAAGAAGGGTCTATCTATCTATTTATATAGATACTTATATATGTATATAGAATCAGCGGACAACGAAGAAAACAACCGATGATCACCGCGGATTTAATCGCTCACAGGCGGTCCGAACAGCCTTCTTCAGTCGACTGCGCAGGAACGCCTCCAGAGCCTGGTGCAGATGGCTTCTACTCTCCTCACTGACTGCGCCGCGCGACGTGTACTTTGTCGGGTAGTCTCCGCGGTAACAGTACGTGCGACTAAACACCTCCACAACTTCTTTCATCCTCATCAGCTCCGTCAGAATTAACTGCGCTACCATCCGATCCGAATGTTCGTGGTCAAGCGTATACATGCCAATCCGGATGGACGGGATAGACACTCTCTCGAAGGGGGACGGGGGCATGTCGTCGCGCAGCGTGCTGGTGACAGCTGAGGATCCTCGCGAGTGGGTGGCCGAACTGCCGTTACTGCTGCTGATGCTGTTGCTGCTGCCGCTACTATATTTGTTGTTGCTGGCGCTGCGGTCCAAGCTCGCTTGGTACCAGCACAGGATCTGAGAACACACCATCGTGATCAAGAGCACGAGATCGGACTTGGCAGCGCAGGAGCAATGGAGGATGGTGAGGAGGTTGTCTAGTGCCGCGTGGTTATCTTGGAGGATTGTGTCGAAACTCAGCGATTCGGTGCCATGACCCGCCATGGAGACTGGGGTGGTGGCAGCACCGGGGCTACTCAGCGAGGGACACGAGGCCATGGGCACGTCGAGTTTCTGGATGGTGGAAATGGCCAGGTTTGTGCAGTGGTGGTGATGGGCTCTAGGGCTGTCGCTGGGGGCCCCGGCCATCAGGCCTTGCGACAGCGGCGGCGGGGTTTCCTTGTCGTGGCGGAACAACCAAGGGAATTGAGATTCCGTATCGTCCAAGGTGTGATGCAGGTCGGGTCGTGGCATCGGGGGCATGGCTAGGGCATCTAGCAAGCCCGAGGCGTCTTCGTGGGAGGGCGACTGCTCGTCCAGCGTGGCGACTGAATCCTCCCAATTCAACAAACTGTCAACATCCGCGTGAAACATGCTCGAGGTGGAGAATACATAGCGATCGGGCTCCATCGATGATGTATTGCCGCTTTTGAAGTCGGTTATGTGCTCGATAGAATCCCCGCCGAACAACGCCGTATCTCTCGTCGCAGCAGCATTCATGGGGCCATTCGAAGTGTCGCGTCGCCGTGGCCGAGCATGGAATGCGTCCAGTGGCCGCTTGCGCGCCCGCTGCGATGGGCTGTAGATGCAATTGGCGCCTTGATAGATGCAGCGCTGGCACCGCGGCTGCTCCTTGCTGCAGCGAACCTTGGACTTGGCGCAATTGTCACAACTGGCTCGGATGCTCTCGACTCGCTTCGAGGGAAGAGCTTGCGGAGAAGCCGGGGAAGCGTTCCTCTCAGCACACGGAACGTCCATGGTTGCTGAGTGCGAGGGTTTGGTGGTTCTTTTATCGGCCTGGGCTGGAAGCTCCGGCTTATATGTTGCGTATCGATTGGCGACTGGAGAAGCATTTCACCGAAAAAAAAAACTTGTTATCGCCCTGCATCCACTGGTCCAAACCTACCTCGTCATGCTCGCCCCAGTGGAATCGAGATCGGAGCAGGCAAGCTAGGTGTACAACCTGGTAGGTCGCCACCAGAAAGATCGCTGCTCGAATGTGGTTGGTGGCACCAACGCATGTCTATATCATTACCAATGCTGGCTGCATCATAACCAATAGACTCGACACCCACTACACCACTAGACGGAGGGCGCTCTAGTGTAAATAGATGAGACATGCATGGACAGATCTATCTTGACACGAGCTTCTTCAGGGATCTAACTGGTCCGCCACTATCCCGCGCCTTATCTCGTGTATGTACTCTCATCCTTGCACGCGCTATGACTCATGGTCTCGGAAAAAGGCAATTCCTACCAGGGGCGGAGGAAATGGAGGGTCAACAAATCCTTTAAGTGCAGCTGAGCGCCCTAGGGGGGCATAGCTGATCATGCAGCCATTTGAACCGGGCACATTCTTCCCCGCGCGATGGCGTCTTGACGCTCATTATGACGGGTTCTGGCCGTCTATCTACGGAGAAGAGTATTCGAGGTATGCCTATTAATGAATATAGGAATTCATGCAGCTAGCATCTATTGCGTGGGTCGGGCCGCTTTAGTCGATCGACGCGAAGATAGCTTCTCAACTTCACCGTCTCTCCGGCAAAGAGGCCTGCCGTGGCAGCATCGTCTCCTCCAATTTGTAATGTCTGCTGGGTCTATTAAAGCTAACTCCTCACGAACCCCTGCAGGGACAATCAAGAGACCTAGCATCTGAATCGCCCGAGTGGAACGAAAGTCCAAAGCTCGTATTTAGGAGATTCAGCTCCTGTGGGGCGATGAGCAGCAAACGGAATCAGGGTTACATCCGAGGCGGCGGCGATCACCCAAGCAAACTTGGCTAGAATTTGTGTGGCGCCAATCGGGGGCTGAATCTGACGATGCATGCTCCGTTCACCACCCCCGCTCTTACGTGAGGTGATCCTATACTAACTACTCCTGGTGGGAGAATTCCTGGGCTCTGCCAATCGGTGCGGGGATCTCGGTGGATTTGGCGCGAAACAGAGAAGATCAGATTAACTAGCCGGTTAATTCACCATCGGATGGTCCAGGCGCATCGCCCCCAAGGAGGCCAATCGTATCCACCAATGTAACCCTAGAGACCAGTAGTAAAGAAGGCAAACCAGAATAAGCCTCAGCCGAGCGGGCCCGTGGTCGATCAACTGCGCGAGTTTCGATGGTGGACAGGACAAGATGAGAACTAGGACTGCAGTTGGAGCAAACAGCTCCGTTGAATTCTGAGACGGTATGGCGAAATGACGTGGCGAAATGAGGGTAGATAAGACATCATTCACGGGGCATATAGAGACTAGCTCCGACGCAGCTACTGGCTGACGGCATTCTTGTAGCAGCGCGTGGCGGTTTTTCTTTTGTTTTCCCCTCGTTTTTTGCCGTAACCGGGCAAAGCAACGAGTAGGATGCCTGCCAACAGCCGAGTCTGGGCCCATGAGGGCTGCAGAGGGTGGACTGGGTCACATAAGAATCCTGCAGGAGCATACTCTCTGGCCAACCCCGAAAGGTGAGGGGATATCCGCATTGGATTGGCCCTCCCTGATATTTCGAGCGCATGATACCTTTCCTGCACATGGTTAGCCATGTGCCGTCCAGACGATTGGTATTTGGTCCAGGTACGGTGGTCTGAACCAAGTTTACTCTGTGGCCGGCATAATCCGAATTCCCCGAATTGCAGATGTGACCAGGCTATTTCTAACATATTTTAAACTCCACTGTAATTTGAATACGAACTGATGACCTTCAGACTATTTCGAATGGCTGCATAGTAAAATCGGAGAATTCCTAATCTGAAGGCGTGAGAGTTTACATGGACAGATTTCATGGGCGTTCAGGAATGTCACATTGCCATGTCCTGTGCCCATGTCCACGCACGAAATATCCTGATTTTCTTCAGTTAATCAAACGATTTTTTTGGGGGGGGGGGGCTTGGTTTATTCCAAGCATTGGAAAATTTTCCACTACTTCAAAAAATTCGAGTATCCAAGTTCCTAAAACAGTGAGTAAAGTAGATTGAACAGTTAGACATAGCCAAAAATCAAAATCCCGCCGACATTAGGTATAGAGGTCATATATTCCCTGGCAGCATGTATTATCTCGATATTTCTCAATGACGTTACAGCCAGTTCGGTTGAATATTTCCCATGAACGTTCTCAATCAGGCCAAAGCCTGGGCAATGAACTCCGCCAACTTAGCACCATGTTCTCGTCTCTGCAGAGTTACTGGTAAGTGACAATGATTCTAACTGGTGACCATGATGAATACAAGAAATATGTTGACTTACCATCATCGAGAAATGATTCGACCCCTCCGTTCGATCTACAATGATTCTGCCACCGGGAAACAATGCCTCCCATCCGCTGGCCGAAAAGTCGGTGCGAGTCTCCGTCAAGAACTTCATGCCCTCGGTATCGTCCGGATGCGGAGGCATTTTGGGCACAATCTTCCCATCCATGACGCTCTCACACGCCCAGATGATCGACGTGCGCGGAGTCTTTCCGACTGGTAGAGGAGTAGCGAAATACTCGTGCAGCGTGTCGATCGTGGCATTGAAATGCGGGACCAGCCATGCTGGAGGTTTGGCGGCTGCAGACCCTGAGGTGGTGGTGGTCGGCTGACCAAACAGTTGTAGTTTGTTGCAGTAGTCGTAGAAATGCTGGGGAAGCTTGTCAAGACCCTTGGGCACGGGTGAATCGATCAGCAGGAGATTGTGCACTGTCTCCCCGGCGTTGATTAGCTTCTGCGCGGCGCGATAGGCGAGAATGCCCCCGGCGGACCAGCCACCGAGGTGGTACGGCCCGTGGGGTTGGCGGCGGCGGACTTCAATGATGTAGCTGTCGATAAGGGCGTCCAATGTGCACTTGAAAAGCTCCGGGATCTTGTAGTAGGGAGAGTTGAGGCCGATCACCGCCACGTTCGACCCCAGCCGTGGGATTCCAGAGTAAGACGTTGCCGAACCAGCGCCGTCGGGGAAAAGAAACAAGATCTTTTCGGCGAACTTCGGGATTCCCTGCAAGAGCACGGAGGTCGCTGCCGGCACGGCAGCTTGTTCCTCCTTCAGGTCAGCGGCATCCTGCTCGGAGTCCGAGCCCTGAGAGGTTGCCGAGGAGCGATTTCCAGAAGAGATGTCTTGATCCGACCGGTCGAGTTGTTCGGATGGAGTACGGCATGTGTATTCAGATTCAGAGGCTGCCGGCTTGAACAATGTCTTCAACTCTTGTACCGTCGGATAGTCGATAAAGACAGAGTCCATGTCGATGTCTAGATCCAGCTCCTCACGAAAGCGGCTGACGATGACAAGGGATAGAAGTGAGTCAATGCCAATGTCGGCAAATACGCAGTCATCCGTCAACTCCGAGACGGCCATACCGCTTTCTTCAGAGATGATACCAAGGGCGGCATCAAAGACTGCGCCGACGTACAGGCTGGCATCGGCGACGGGCTCCGTGGCGGATAACCCAGGTGCTTGCCCAAGAATCTTGGGCACCGCATCCCTGACGGGACGAGGCTGCTCAAATATGCTGTCTGAAGGGGCTGGACTTTCCGCTCCGCCGTATTCTCTGAGGAAGCTCTTCAGCTCCTTCACGGACGTGTACCTGGTAAAGATATCATCAAACTCCATGTCCAGATTGAGTTCCTCACGAAACCGGCTCGTGATGACCAAGGAGAGAAGGGAATCGATCCCAATGTCAGCGAAAACGGAGTCGTCTGTCAGATCACTCAGGGAGAGACCGCTTTCTTCTGAGATGATCTTCAAAGCCGGTTCGGCAAGTGAAGGCTTTGACTGGGTGGCGGGAGCTGGGCCATTGACTCCAGTGGCCTTGGTGCTGCCAGCAGGGACGGAGGGCAGGGAAGGCTTGGATACTGTTGCTACAGACCGTGCTAGTTCTGCGTTTCCCTTCTGTTGCGGCTGACCCCGAGGTGGTTTGACACCGTCGACGGTCAGGAAGAAGCGGAGGACCCTTCGTGGAACGCCTTGGAACTATGTCGATATTAACATGGAATCTTCGGCATTTTCGACGATGTTCATGGAAGATAAGACTTACCACAATGCCTTTGTAGCTGGCGACAACCCTCCAGCTTTCATCAAATACTGTCACATCCCCTTGATATTTTCTTGAATCCCTCTCGGACATTTGACAGAAGGTCGAATAGTTCTGGTCTTTACTGAGAGGCTCATAGACCTGCAAGGACTCCCATCCATGATTGACAAACACCTCCACATCTAGATCATTACTGTCGTTGCAGTTCATGACAAACCCACCAGCTTGGGTGAGACCGTCCAGGTAAGCTGGGTGGGTGTGAAACGTGCCCTCGGTCTCAACGCCCTTGAAACTCACCCGACTGGCGCACTCGTAAGTGTTGCTATCCATGACAACCTCATCAAGAGGCCGATAGTCCTTGTGGAATTGAGCGAGTGGACTGATCATCTTGTACACCATGGCTCGGTTGAACCGTTGCGTCGGGCCATTCTCCAGGTCCTTGCGCATACTCGCCATCCGTGCCTTTTTCTCGTGAGCCGTTTGTTCCAGCTGCTCCAATCGAGATCTATCGGTGAAGTGGATCTCGCAGTTGGCATGCTCCACAGTTGGTTGACCCTTCTTCTGCATGAGCTGTTAGAATGAAGATCCCTCCTTGACTCGTGCATCGGATGATCTTACGTCAAAAGAACAGAACCGGCCCTTCGCTCTCTTAGCTGCCCAGTCCACCGTCACAAATGTGCGCAGCGGTTGGGGGCCCTCCGGTTTGGCAATGAGGGCTTTCATGACAGTCATGTTCGAAACATCAACCAGGCATTCTTCCATCTCAGGGTGATAGCGCTGGAGCAGATATTTGCCAACGGTAAGCGCGATATCGGCGTAGACAGACTGCGATTAGTTAGATTTGTAATTATAGTCGCAGGAGAAAAGCCCGAAGAAACTTTGAATAAATAACCTACCGGTGTACACAGTGGAACCCCATCTACCTCATGACCTTGTACCAGAGGATTGAAATCAGCCCGTGCCATATCTGACTCTACGATGATGGCATCGATGCTTTCCTCCACCACATTGTGAATTGTCGTAGATGCGAGGGGTGCAACTGATGGGGCGACGAGAGGCGGGTCACCCTTGCGCAAGGACCAGTCATGGGTGTATTGCATCCAGTAATCCTTGAGGCTCCATTTGTATGCCGGCAGCTCCAAGACTTTGTGAGCCGCCGCAAAGTCCCGGTGATACTCGTGCCAGCGAAGATCAATGCCAGCACGATACAGAGACGAGAGCATATCGGTCAACGCTTTCCAATCATCTCTGTTGCGCTGGAGGGTCGCTACAGCGGCCACCGCAGGCCCGAGGGTCGCTTTCACCATTCCGGTGACGATGGAATGTGGTCCGATCTCGAGCACGAAGGACCCGTCCTTGACTGTTCCATTTGCCTTTGCGGACTGAAGAGCATCCGCGAAATTGACAGTCTCACGGCAATGGCGTCTGAGATACTCGGGTCCAACAATGCCGGCATCCTCAATCACGTTGGTCAAGAGGGGGGATATAACTGGGATCGCCGGCTGGTGGAACGTTGCTCCGCCTGCGACGTCTTCCAAATCGCCTAGGATGGGATCGACTTGAGAAGAGTGATAGGCGAAAGGCACGGAAAGTATTTTGGATTTCAAGCCTTTGCCGCTCAATATCTGTTGCAGCTCTTCGACCTGCTCGTTCGGCCCTGCAAGAACGGTCTCCTCTGGAGCATTGACGCATGCAATCTCATGAGTTGCGCCGACAAGAGCAGTTTGAACCTCCGACAGGCCGGCCTTGACGACCAACATGCTATGTGTGCCAAGGGTGCATCGCTCCTCCAGTAATTGCGCGCGCCTGCCCACCAGGAAAATGGTATCTGCGTCGGAGAGAACCTTGGCAACGTTCAGAGCGGCGTACTCCCCAAGGCTGTGGCCGACAACGGCATCTGGCGTGACATTCCACGATATCAAAAGCCTGGACAATGCAATTTGCATGCAGACGGTGGCTAACTGCACCGCTACTGGGGAGAACTGCTGGATGTCCCTCCCTGAATCATCCACGATGATATCCTTGAAACTTGAAAAGCCCAAGGCCTTGCTCAGCTCATCAAAGCGGGATATATCATCCTGAAACTGACGGAAGCTTCGGTAGAGCGTTCGGGCCATTCCAACATACTGCGCCCCCTGGCCTGTAAAGGCAAAGACCATTTTCGGAGGCGACTTCGGTCTCGTTGCGCCATCGCCGCGGGAGATTGCTGCTTCCAGATGATGTTTGATTTCCTCGGTTGTTGACCCAGCAAGCATGACTCGATGGAGATGGTGCATGCGCCTGGCGGTCGTAGTATACGACAGCTGGGACAGGAATAGTGGCTTTTCCTGCTGCCCTTCAAGGTACACCATCAGTGATTTCAGGTTCGCCGCCATGGAAGCTGCGGATCTGGCGGAAACGGCAATCAGATGGGTTGTCCGGGAATCTGTCCCCTCGATTTCGACTTCGTCAGGCTTGTCTTCAAGCAGCACCGCCGAGTTGCCTCCTGCGGCGCTGAAATTGTTCACGAATGCCCTGCGCGGCTCGTTACCATCGCGTGCCCAAGGAATCGGCTCCCTTGCAATGTGCACGTTTCTCGACTCCATGTCTGACGGGAACTTGGAATTGATCTTCGTTTTGATGCCGCAGTGGGGGGGTATGGTATTGTTCCGCATCATGAGCAGAACCTTGGTGAGGGCGCTTACGCCAGAGGCCGCCTCGCCATGTCCGATATTGGCTTTCACCGAGCCGAGATGAAGAGTCTGGTCGGGTTGCCGTTGGTGACGAGTATTCGTGGGAGCGAAGGTATCCAGGACGGACGACATCTCTCTGGCATCACCCGCTTGGGTACCGGTCCCATGCATCTCCACATAGCTGACGCTGTTAGGGTCAACTCCACAGCTATTCAAGATCTTTTGAAAGATGTCTCTCTGGGCTCCGACATGAGGACGCGTGATGGATTCTGCCTCCGCGGAATGGTTCGTGTACGTTCCGAGGATCAGGCCATGGATTGGGTCCTTGTCAGCCACTGCATCTTCAAGCCGCTTCAGGATGACGGTGCCAACTCCTTCGCCTCGACAGTATCCGTCGGCGCCATCATCAAACGTCTTGCAGTTGCCTGTCCGGGACAGAAAGTGTCCTCTGTCCAGACCGGCCGTAAAATCCGGGTTGGTCAAAACGTTGGTTCCACCGGCAATTGCAGTATCTATATCGCCTCGCCACAAGGCGTTGCAGGCCACATGGAGAGACGCCAAGCTCGACGAACAGGCCGTGTCCACGCTGTAACTTGGACCGCTAAACTTGAAGAAGTAGTTTAGCCGACCTGGGATGAATGCACGATTACCGCCCGGGATGAAGTAGGTGTCGATGTTCTGCGCGCTATTGGTTTCCATCCAATCGTTACTGGTCACGCCGTAGAAGACCCCCACGCGGTCCTTGCGAGTTGATGGCGTTGCGTCGGGGACAATGCCAGCTTGTTCGATGGCTTCATAAGCCGTCATCAAGGCGATCCTTTGTGCCGGGTCCACCTGTGGTGCTTCGCGGGGAGACATGTTGAAGAACGGGGCATCGAACGCGGCAGGAGATTCCAGCCAACAGCCGTACGGCGTCGCACTTGTGTTCTTCTTCTTTCCGGTCAGATCTACATGCGTCTGTGCACTCCAGTGAAGGTCGGGGACGACTTTATGCACGTCCAGTCCCTGGAAGATCAGATCCCAGAATTCTTCGTTGTTCTCGGCGCTGGGGTATCGGCCCGACATGCCAATGATGGCGATCTTTGAGCCACCTGTCGAACTGGGGGGCTGCATCTGGTCAGTCTCGGCGTGAGTCGTCCGAGGAACTCTCTCCGGGATGGCGCCATTGGACAATCCCGCTGTGGAGTTGAGAGAAACCCCGAGAGCAGTGTCAGCATTTGTGCCAACTGGGCTGATCGTGAACTGGGATGCACCACTTGAAGAGAGGACTGAGGCTACCCCCTGTGTGAGCTGGTCCCATTGGACAGGCTCCAAGAGGATCTGAACCAGCGCAGCCTCTAACCGACGTCGAAGGTTATCCCCTTCGATAAGTTTGCCGGTGGTGCTGGAAACGACTGGTAGAGCTGCACTATAACGGCCCCAAATATCTTCAGGCGTCATCGACAAGATGGCCTCAATGTCTGTCTTCGTGAACAAATGGGAGGCATGATATGGAGCAAAAACGGGAATTGTGCGTGGATGAACAGTCGTGAAGTTCTCTAGGTCACGGAGAAGACCGAGTACGCGAGGCGGTCCGCTGATTGTCAGCCAATTCTCGGCGTAGGCGCTGACATAGGGCTGGGAAGTAATGGGAAGGCGCTGTCTCTAAGTGTCAGCCAAACCCAACCATCCGGAAATAATATGCAACTTACGTGCGAATGGGAAATTTCCTGCAGCCGGTGCGAGACCTCCTGTTGCGAAAGGCCAACCAGCACTATGGACCAGTTTCCCTCGGACTGATCAACAGCCTTGGCGGCGTTCAACGCGCAAAGTCCTGTGCGAAGTGCCACGAGAACGGTCTGGACAGCAACTGGAAGAAGCTCCGAAACGGTGTTGCAGCAACTGACTGCGGCCGCAGCCAGCGCACCAGTGCATAGACCGGACACGCATGTCTCCGTTGGGGAAGGATAGGCCCGTCCGAATCCGTCATGCTCACTAGCCATGGTCAGACAATGGATTGGACAACTGCAGAGGGCGATCGAGTGGCCCATAATTGGGACGCAACGAACCTGATAAATTGAGCTAATTGGTAAATACAAGTCAAGGTCGTCTCGATGGGCTGATGGAGCTTTTCCTGTCGATTCCTCCACGCTAGAAGCTCTGCGATGCTCGAGAAGCGAGGATAGGTGTCTCTGTCTCGAGCGGGAAGCTGTGCAATTTCGGATCGAAGCGCGTGGTACGCTTGCTCAAAGAACGCCTCCAGCAATGGTGAGGTCTTAGAATGAAGGAGTGGCGGAAGTTTGGTGGAGACCTCAAACGTCTGGTCCCCGAAGAGATAGACGTGTAGTTGATCCACCATGTTGAATCCTATTCTCTGCCCACAAACCAGATGTAGAAATCGATGAGATAGAAGCTCCACGGAGTAAGAGAACCAATGCTTCTAATAATGCAATCTCTTCTTCAATGGCCATTGTCCCAGTGCAGCATTGGTGACCCTGATGTATTCGCAGCCAGGAGGACGCCATCGCGAAACCCCTGTATCAGCTACTCTCAGCCCTGATCGGTGCTCGGAAACCCGAGAATGGAGTAATACGGGTCTCTCAGGAGCCCGTTCAGGTTATCCCGAGTCCCAATGTGGAAACAATATCCTATAGTCCTCTAGGTCCGAGGCGAGCGAGATTCCCGATCCCCGAGAACCCTTGAAAGGCTGGCGGGCGTAATTTGTCATGTTTCGGGCCCGAACGTGATCATAGCCCGAGAATCACATTCCATTTTCTGACCTCGTCAACTGGAGACTTTTAGAGAAATGTATACAGTAAGACAAAATGAACGAGATTACAAATCCTTGCGCATGATACCGAAGCTCCATGGTTGCGTGCTGACGAGAGGAGGCCCCTTTTCACTAAAAGTAATCAATATAGCTCTTTTTCCCACGAACATTCTCAACAACTAGAAGAAGTGGCTTGATCGTGAATTCTACACCAAACCTTTCTTGCTAGACAGTTTTTCATTAGTCTACGGCCTTACGATCTTTGAGGATGTCCGAGAAAAGCCCGTCTGTTGCCGTTCTAGGCTTAGGTACGACCATCGCATCGCTTGACTGATCCCATGAGAACTTTGTATCTCGCCATGTTGTGATCCCAATGTGAATGATGTGGCTGACTTTTAGATGATGCAGGGGCCCTTGGTTTGGTGGCCATGAAGAATATGCTTGAGGAGGGATTCAATGTGACCGGCTTTGACAGAAACCCATACGTTGGCGGCCTCTGGCACTACAACGAGGGCTCTACCATCTCAGTGCTTCAAAGTCGGTCATGTACCAAAGATGTTGGATGTATCCGGCCAAGCTAACACATGAGTGTACTAGGTACCGTCTCCAATGGATCAAAGCATAGGGTATGTTCCATTGAGCTCTTTTCCGAATCGCATCAGACTAACATTAGTCGATTGCAGGGCTGCTTTACAGACTTTCCATTTCCAGACGGTATGGGTTGCATAAAGACTTCTCATTAGGGCAACACAAGAAACTGATTGGTAGCTCCTCTCAGGCACTCCTGATTTCCCTCACGCAACAGATATGGCCAAATACTTGGTTTCGTACGCCGAGCATTTTGGTCTTATGCCCCATGCGCGGCTTAGCACCAATATCCACCGTGCAGAGTTCTCAGACAAAACGAAAAAATGGGAGGTAGAAATCTCGCCAGTCGCTGGCGGATCCCGGGTGATCGAAAGTTTCGATAAAGTGATCTATGCCATGGGCCCAGATCAGGTTCCCAATATCCCCAAGGTGCCCGGGATCGCGAAATTTAGTGGGAATATCACCCACTCCATTGGATTCAAAGAGTACGGTTTTTCCTGGCCCATATTATCTGCAAGCTTCTTGCGGTCGATGTTCTGGAAGCTAAAGGCGTTCTCCCCAATCGTACAGACCAGAGGATTGGACCGGAAAGAGAGTCCTAGTAGTTGGATTCGGGAATACAGCAGCGGACATTGCGGGGGTCTTGGTGGGCGTTGCCAAGCACGTCTACCTATCGCACCGCGGCGGTGCTATCGTGGTACGTCTTGAGGACTGGTCTGAATGAAAGCGGAGCAACTTCCGGGAACTAACACCCTAAACAGCTCCCTCGATGGGTGGATGGGAAGCCGGTTGACCATGTCCGGACGTACCGGAAAGGGTTTCTGCTAGGCTTGCTCTCACGGTACGCCCCGGGCCTGTGGAAAAAGACCGTGGACAAAGTCATTTTAGGGCTACGCAACCGGCTCTACGACTTGGAGCCTGAATGGCGGCTAGACCCGGCACCATCCTTCAATCAGCAGAGGCCAATCGTCAGCGACAACCTGGTGGATAATCTTTCGAAAGGACACATTACGTCCGTGTATCCGATTGAGGAAGTCCTCGACGATACGACGGTCGAATTTAGTGACGGCACCAAGGTAGAAGTCGATGCCATCATCTGGTGCACTGGATATACTATCGATTACTCCATGCTTGGAAAAGCCAACCCTACAATTTACCATGAAACGGGGGGAATCCCAGTTGCCAATGGTCGGAAGATGCCCCGTCTCTACCAGAATGTCATTTCACTTGAGCATCCCGAGTCCCTCGCCTTCATGGGCAACCTGTCATTCATGAATCCGGCCTTCCTGATGTTTGATATTGCCAGCATGGCTCTCGCCCAGGTTTGGAAAGGGAGGTCACCTCTACCCTCGAAGGAGGAAATGAGGCGCTCAGTGGACGAACAGCACAAATGGATCGCAAGCCTCGCCAACAATGGCCCGGTGACGCCTGGCCTGGTCAGCGGGGTTGACTGGCTGGAGTGGGTCGACCAAGCGGCCGGTTTGGGGCTGCAAGCAAACCTCGGCTACGGCATGAAGGGCTGGTATTTCTGGCTTACCGATCATGAGCTCTGCAACATGGTTATGGATGGCCTGCTGCTGCCGTTTCATTATCGACTGTTCGATGCCGGCAAACGGAAGCCATGGAAGGAGGCTCGCGAATCGATCATCAAGGTCAATCGGGAGCTGAGAGAGAAAAATTGGTACCCGTAGTACCCTGCCTGGTGTTGGCATATGGTTGGCATGGGGCTGCCCTATTCGGAGGTTTAGTTTTGCTTTATTCTATAGAAAGATCGTGATTGGATCCTAAGTCTGTATTGTCCACTTGTAACATACTACTGAAATTTGTACGCGCCCAGACTCGTGGTGGCTAGTTGACGTTGAGTGACTATGTAAGATTAGTAGTATCAGTATAGCTTCAAAAAACCTATATGGGCCCCGGTGTTAGTGTTTACATTCTTCGAGGGATAGTCTTCCCGTTTCTAACTACTCATAAAAGGATAGGATAGACTGCCCTGCTGTTCAACTTCGGCCGGACCTATGAGAGGGCAAGTACGTTCGGTCCCGAAGCAGATCCTCGGTCCCGATAGCGCGATATGTCCTCGGGCCCGAGGATGGCCCCACTTTAGTATATTATTATCATTGAATCCATACCTTCACAGCACCTTCTCTTCACACAATCATCTTTACCATCTTTGCGCTTCTGTCCTTGTCAATATGACCGTGAGCACCGAAACACCACCAACTGCGGAAGCAAATCCGTCGACGAAGGCCTCCGATGGCGAGACCACGCAAAATGAGAATAATCACGCTTCAGGATCTCGTCTGGCGCTGATTATGACGGCAATTCTCTTGGCCATGTTCCTTGTTGCTCTGGTACCTAGCCCCAATACATTGCCAAATGATGCTCCTCTGACAAAACACCTTTACCTAGGACCGTACAATTATTGCAACCGCTGTTCCGCGTATCGCAAATCAGTTCCACGCCTTGAACGACATTGGCTGGTACGCGGGCGCCTACCTGATTACCAGCGCTGCCACTCAACTGCTGTGGGGGCGCATCTATACTTTCTACAACACCAAGCTCGTTTTCATTATTGCCGTCGTTATCTTCGAGGTTGGCTCTGCGCTTTGCGGTGGAGCTCCGAACTCGAACGCGTTTATTGTCGGCCGCGCAATCGCAGGGAGTGGCTCGGCGGGCATTTTCTCGGGGGCGACTGTCATCATCACCCAGATCATTCCTCTTGCGAAACGACCCATGTATATCGGCTTTATGGGCTCGACTTTTGGCGTTGCATCAATCGCTGGGCCCCTCGTGGGAGGTGCATTCACAGATAGAGTGACATGGAGATGGTGTTTTTATATTAAGTATGCATGTCTAGTCCCCAGACCCTCTCTTGCCCATATAGCTAACCTTTTGTCTAGTCTCCCCATTGGCGGGTTTACACTCGCGATTCTCGCCTTCTTCCTCCGCGTTCCCAAAGTCACGAACTCTGATCCGTTGTCTCGTCAGTTGATCCGTCTCGATCCTTTGGGCACGCTTGTGTTCTTGCCGGGAATCATCTGTTTCCTCCTCGCTCTCCAGTGGGGCGGGAACGACTATCCCTGGCAAAGTGGCCGGATCATCGCTCTGTTCGTGGTGGCTGGCGTTCTCATTATTGCGTTCGCGATCATCCAGGTCTGGCGGCAGGAAGATGCGACTATTCCACCGCGCATCATCCGCCAGCGCAGCGTCTTCTTTGGCGCTATTTTCGCACTCTGCATCGGAGGAGGCATGATTTCCATGCTCTACACGTTGGCTTTATGGTTTCAGGCCACTAAGGGAACCTCGGCGGTCCAGGCCGGCATTGACACTATCCCCGTCGTGCTGTCCCTGGTGGTCGGGTCCATTTTATCGGGTGTAATGATTTCCCGATTGGGTTATTACGTTCCTTTCATGTACCTCTCAAACGTGCTGACGTCTGTTGGGTCGGGCTTGATCACCACCTTCACATCATCCACGGGCCATTCGCAGTGGATTGGGTACCAGGTCCTGTATGGTCTGGGACTCGGTGTCGGCATGCAACAACCTAGCATGGCCGCGCAGACAGTGCTGCAGTGGAAAGACGTCTCCATCGGCGTGTCCATCATGTTCTTCATGCAATCGCTTGGCGGCTCGATCTTCAACTGCATCAGCCAGGCGCTGTTTACAAACTACATCCGGGCGCACCTCGCCGCGATTCCTGGCCTGGATGCGGAGAAAGTTCTGGCCACGGGTGCAGCAGAGTTGTCCAAGGTTATTCCTGCAGATAGATTACCGCAGGTGGTGGAAATTTATAATGAGGGCTTACGGAGGGCGTTCATCGTCGTGCTCGCCGTGTCCTGTCTGACCATTCTGCCCGCCCTTGGTATGGAGTGGCGATCGGTTAAGCAAAAGCGGGAACAGGCGAAGCAAGAACATCAGTCCGATACTAAAGATGATGCCTGAATGAATAGGTGTCGCATTTAAAGGGACACTTTGGTTACTAAAGGAATGAGCGGTGGCGGGACTAGTTAATGGTTGTTTTCAAAATTTCAAGGAACGGCGATACATTTCTGAGGGAAAGAAATAGCTCGTCTGGATCATAAAAGAAAGAAAAGGGATCGATTGAATTAATACCAGCATTATACCATGTTTATCATATGACTCTACATTTGATTTCCAAATACTGTGTGTCTGTCTATAGGTAGTTATAATGTAATGGACATTTTTATTTGATGTCTGTCAATATAGAATACGACGTGTTATTGTTACAGCCCATGGGTTTCTGGGTGCCTGAGCGTTATCCTTTCGCACAGATCTAGTCTAGGGACAAGTCTCTACTTTGCCTAGTCGACTCTCCAGTGCATACTATCCCTAGCTACCAATCTCCGAAATTCACGAATTGCCAAGAGCAAGCCACAGCCCGTATACAAATTACTGAACACTTAGAGTCAATCATGATGTTTATGTGTTTCTTCTTGTATAAATAACAAATTTTCAATAATTGCGACTAGCGCGCGCTTTAGATCGGTGGCCAGGGACAGTAATGAGCTAGTGCTTCAGTCCCGACCCGGAGCTGGGTTCGGACCTTCGGGAGCAATCAGTGGCTTCGGGCCCGAGAGGACATCAAAGTCGCAGCGCCACCCGAAAGATCCCAAGAATACATATTGCTTTGAAAACTACATGGGAGCAAAGGACCTTAGCATGCTAAGTACGGTCCTTCTTTTTCCTGTTAATTGCTGGGGATGCTTGCACCGCGCCCAATTCACGTCTCTCGCATTGCCACTACTCGCCGGTTGGTGACAGCCCGCTCCAGGTCGTTAAGTCCGCTCGGCCTACAACTACGGCCCCTTTGCCGCCAGCTCTCCATGTCCAGCCCCCTGCAAAGACAGCAACTGTGGGCGAATGCCCCGTTCGCTCTCATCACAGACACCGGCATAGATGCCCGGCCAGAAATCCCCCGAGACCATTATGCCTACGAGCTGGCTCGCATGATGGCGCACATCCACAACTTACTCCTCCGCGCCCTCAACGCCTCGTATAACCAGTGTCTGTCGGTCCGCCCGGACACCCCCGAAACGCGAGACTTCCTCGTCTTCAACCAGTGCCTGTACTCCATGCTGAAAAGCCACCATGACCAGGAAGAAGAGTCCCTGTTTCCGGCGTTCGGTCAAGTCACCGGCAATCCCGACGTGATGGCTGTCAACGTGCAGGAGCACAAACGCTTCGAGACGGAACTGCAGAATTTCCGCGATTATATTTTCGATACGGACCCGAAGGCCTACAGTGGGACGCAGCTGAAATCGCTCCTCGAGTGTCTCGGCCCGTTGGTTCAGGAGCACCTGCACCACGAGATCGCGACGCTGTTGGACCTCCATGTAGTGGACAGCAAGGCTCTCAAGGGTGTGTTTGGCATGGCCCAGAGGGGCTCATCGGGCGAACCCCACGATATTTTTAAGTACGTAGCGGTCCGATAGCTGCCATGCTGGAGAAATCTTGCTGATTGATTGCATTTTCGTCTAGGGACATCCCCTTCACCCTTACATGTGAAGACACTACGCTACAACTGGACGGCAAAGTGACGCCTCCCTTTCTCGGGAGCTTTGCCCGGCAGTTGCTCAAATGGACGGTGGGCTGGCGATACCCTGGTGTATGGCGATTTGCGCCAAGCGACTTCTTGGGAAACCCGCGTCCTCTGCTATTTCCAAACCCGTCGAATCCCTGATAGGTTGAGGGTAGAACTTTGGTTGTGTTCTCCAGCGTCCAGATTCATTTATAAACTGGTCATGGGTCTCCCTTAGATAATATAGCTGAAACTATACGACATAACTAATAGGGAGACGTTGAATTCAAAAATGAATTCTCTCCATCGGCTTGTTGCCTCATCTTCATAATACCGTTCTCCTACCAAGCACCAAATGCAAATCAATAGGCGCTGGGATGATTACCCAAATATCCGCCATCAGCCAACATCACAGAGCCGTTGCAGTACGCCCCCGCTTTGGAAGCCAGGTAGAGGATTGTTCCTCCAATCTCCTGGACATCACCAAATCGCTCTTCCGGTGCCATGGAAGCAGGCAATTTCCCCCCAGTGCTCTTGTAGAAGCCTTCCGTCATCTCTGTATGGAAATCTGCACATTCCAGTTAGCCTTCCACGGATAGATCAAGGATACACAATTCCTCTGGAGAAGTTGCTTACATCCGGGCGCAATGACATTCGCTCTGATCTTCCACGGAATCAGATAGGTCGACAGGTTCTTGGTCATCTGCGTCGTCCCTGCCTTGCTAGCTCCGTAGATAAATGCCGAATTGTCTCGTCCGAAACCCCCGACACTGCTGAGCATCACGACCTGGCTGCGCACGTAGTCCTTCCTCCCTTTCACTTTGGCCTGCTCGGCGCGCACCTTGTTGCCTTGGTCCAGCAGCTCCAGGAACGCAAACGACACTTGCAGGGGCGCGATCGTATTCGCCTCCAGGACCTTGGCGTAGTCCGCAAATGACTTGTCGAACCAGTACTCCCGCACCGCGGAGACGTCCCACTTTGAATTGGGGCGCGAGGCGTGTGGTCCGAGATTCGGCGTCGCAATGCCCGCGTTATTCACGAGGAGGTTTACGTAGCCGTCCTCGTTGGCGATGTAATCGACCGCATTTTGGAGGTCGTCCTTGGAGGTGATGTTGCATTGCACGGGGCAGATATTGCCGAATGTCTGGGATGGGGATGAGAGGAGTGTACATCGGTGAGAGAGGGCAAACGTTACTCACTGATTGCTTGGCTGCCTCTTGGAGGACTTCCAGCCGTCGTCCGAGAATGAATACTTTGGCACCGTTGGCTTCCAGCGCTTTCGCCATCATCAACCCCATTCCCGTTCCACCGCCGGTGATGACCGCGACACAGTCGCTGACGTCGAACAGCTCATTGTTCTGAAGGGGAACCTCGGAGGCTTTGAAAGTCATCTTTACCAAGGGGATACAATCGATGCAATGGTATGGCGTGGATAATACTGGTGGATAAGAACCGTAAACGCTCAGTGACCAGCGAGAGTGAGGTCGCCTCGATAGAGAGTATATGCATTGGCGAGGGACATATCATCTTACAGATCTGAAGTCGGTCCGACTACTCGAGGCACCAACAAAGCCCTGTGAATGATGTACTTGATTCGCGCTCTGCTGATCACGAAGCACCCGACTGTGCTCGGGTTGTCATCTCGGGCCCCGACACCCGACCGAATGTCTCGGGCCTCGGGAATCGTACTGCTTCAATGTATCCAACAGCCTGTAACTAGAAACGTAATGATCAAAAGATCTCTCTACGACGTGTATTATTTGGATAGCTTGTGTAATGAAGACAGCTTGCGTATTCTGTGTAGTCCACCCACGCCCACTACGTCCCAGCCACGTCAACGAACTCCTCCAGTCGCCTCACTAACTCCCCCACATTTACTCCCGAACTACTCGTTGCCCAGTGCACCAGCGAACCAAACCAAGACTGTTGTTGCCACTCCGTATCATCTCGAGGCGACCGTGGCGGCAGTAGAACTGTATCGAGTTTGTGAACCACGCCATCCATGACGACGAGGTCCGGCTGCGCTATTCTGACTTCGTTGTTGATTAAGGGGGAGGAGAAACGGGAGGAATCGCCCGCGTCGATAGAGATGCTGAGATTGTATCTCGGCACCAGCGTAGGGAGATCGAGCTGCATGGTTCGAGACTGTTAGCGCTTTCCGGACAGTCCCCCTAGGGGGAACGCCTTCGGACTCACTGTCGATCCCATCTGAAGCGGAATCTCTCCTTTTCCATTCTCTTGGAAATAGACGTCCGTAAACATCGTGCGGTTGGCCACGACGTGGTACTCGAGTAGAGCTTTCAGATATTGCCGTCCACCGGGACTGAACAGAAACTGTTTAGTCTTAGGCCCCAACTTGTCGAACGCTGCGTTGGACGGAGCGAACAGCGTCTGTCCCACATGGGTGGAGGTGTCGTTGATGGTCACCGCGACGTTGGTCAGGATGAGGCCCTCTCGCAACGTCGAAAAGTCGGGGTCGTCCCGGAGGAGGTCGGAGGTCGATTCTGGAAGCATAAGCACGCGGTCGACATGGTGGACGTAGCCGTTCACTCCAGCCTGTGAGCTGTCCGCGGCAGCAAAGCGTGCCCTATAGTTGAATGAGAAGCGGTCCGACAGTCTCTGAAGACTGATGCGCTGGCGGTATTTCTGGAAAATGTCCGCGAAAACAAACGACGGCGCTGTGTTCATGCGTGACAGCACATCCCGGCTGAACGCGCCCGGTCCGATGTGGTAGCCGACCAGGTACATCCAGTAGAAGGAGGGGAGGTTCCATTCAAACCTCTCGTGTTCGAATGCTTCGTTCGTGGGGACGAAGACGGTAAATTGAGCCTTGGGCGCATTCAAGCCCGCCACGATATGGGTAAACTCCCCCAAGATGTTTGCAAAGGTTGAGGTCCGGTTGTCGTTCCGGATCAACTCCCAGACAGTCATCGAGGGGGGGCTGTGGTCAATGGCAGTGGGTTCCGGTATGCGCAATGGTTGAACTCCCCCCTGTAGTAGATTCCTCATGAAGAACTGGATGCCTAACGCGATGGTCGCAACTACCACCGTCGCCCTCGTCACCCAGCGAACAATTTGTCTGCATCTTTTCCAATTCACTCTCATGCTGCCGTGCGGAAGGGCCGAGCAAGGGCAGCGATGCGGCAGGCCAATTCCACTGAGAACTATTTCCTGCAGGGCGGAACGCGGAGCTCACCCTTTGTCGTTGACGTAGCCTGGGTAAATAAAACTCGACGACCCTTCGGACTTAAGGACACGAGTGGTCCGTCCTCTTCAGGGTCTTTTTATCCCGATCAGCGGCGGAGGATGTCTAATCCTTGCTACCCCGACGGGGAGACGCCCACGGCCCCCGCCACGCTCGGGGAACGGAAACATGCTGGATTTACAATGGCGTTGTCTAATAATCGCCGGTGGAACCATGTTCCTTGAAGAACCGCCCCTCCCAGATCCAACTCGCATGGTTCAATTTCGTACACTATGAAGCTCTCATGTCGCTACCAGGCGGCCGTCTTGCTTCTTGCCCTGGCTGGGTTCGTCTCGGCCAAGGTGGTGAAAGAAGAGTTGACTCTGACATGGGAGTGGGGGGCCCCAAATGGACAGGCCAGGGAGATGATCATGATGAATGGGCAATTCCCGGGACCGACATTTACGTGGGATGAGGATGATGATGTTGAGGTGAGATCTGACGGTCTCGACTACCATGGGGACATCTATCGACAGTGATCATCTTCGTAGGTGATTGTACACAATCAAATGCCGTTCAATACCACAATCCACTGGCATGGACTTATGTATGCAGCCGTGAAGATCCTACCATGAGGTCTGGCCCTGACCATGCGCAGGATGCAGGATACGCCGTGGTCCGATGGTGTACCGGGCCTGACGCAAAAGCCCATCGAAGCGAATCAGTCGTTCATCTATCGCTTCAAAGCATCGCCACCGGGGACTCATTGGTGAGCAGTACTCTTCTCCTGGCGCCCCCTATCGTTTCAGCATAATCATGGCTAAATAGCTTCGCCGACCCTTTTTTAGGTGGCACTCCCACTCTCGCACCACATTGTTAGACGGGTTATATGGCGCGTTGTACATAAGGTTCGGGCACTTTCCAATTTTCATGGAGATATCTCGCTGATAAAACGAACTGACCCAAACCGACCAACCCAGCTCCCTGGGCGCTCATCAGTAACGATCCTCGGGATATTGAAGCAATGCAGAGGGCTGTCACCAATCCTCAGGTTATTGTGGTCTCTGACTGGACTCAGTTTAAGTCATGGGAATATATGGACGCCCAGGAAGCATCGGGATACGCCATCTTGTAAGCCGCATGCAATATCCTGCTCCCGAATGAGCCTCGTTTCACTAATCACTTTCCGTCCAGCTGCGTCGACAGCCTCCTTATCAACGGAAAGGGAAGTGTTTACTGCCCCGGTGAGGATTTCTTGGTCGAACATACGAGTACCTATATGAAGTGGGCGATTTACCCAGGCCATGTCAACGACAAAGGGTGAGCTTCCGCTTTCCACCCTATTCCTTTGCAGGAAATCGTGCTCAGAAGTATGATAGATGTCTGCCATTCGTGCGATCGACTGAAAATAAATACCTCGCCGATGGCCGACCGGAGGCAATCCCGCTGCATCTTCAACGGGGCTGCGTTCCGGCAACGGGCGACCAAGAGATCATCGAGGTGGATCCCGCGGCGGAATGGGTGAGCCTAAACTTTGTGGACGCGTCGACGTTCAAGACTCCTATTTTCTCCATCGACGCGCATCAGATGTGGGTGTACGAGGCGGACGGGCACTTCATCGAGCCTCGCCTGGTGGACACCGTCAAGTTCTACGCCGGCGAACGTTACTCGGTGATGGTCAAGTTGAACAAGGAACCACGAGACTACACGATCCGCGTGATGGACACCGGGTTGACTCAAATCATCGGCTCTTACGCCACCCTCAGATATAAGGGTGGTGGTCCCGACGACGCTGAAGAGACTCGGGGCATCATTAATTACGGGGGATTGAACACCACGGCGGTCGTGACTCTCGACCGAGACCATCTCCCACCGTATCCCCCCAACCCCCCGGCAGCACACTCCGACGCACAGCACCTATTAAACACGCATCGGTGGCACAACGCATGGCAATACACCATGACGGGTGGGGGGATGTACGCAGAGGACCGAAGCGCATACGCTCCGCTGTTATACCATCCGAACTCTGCCGACGCCATGCACGAGAGCCTGGTCATCCGGACCAAGAACGGCACTTGGGTGGACTTGGTGATCCAGGTCGGATCACTGCCCGAACAGCCCCAGGAGTTTCCGCACGTCATGCATAAACACACGGGCAAGACGTGGCAAATCGGGGCCGGCGAGGGCATCTGGAATTACACCTCGGTGGACGAGGCGATCCACGCCGAACCCACCAAATTCAATCTCAAGAACCCTAATTTCAGGGACACGTTCATCACCTCCTTTGACGGGCCGTCCTGGGTCGTGCTGCGATATCAAGTGACCAATCCCGGACCGTGGCTCATGCACTGCCATTTCGAAATTCATCTGGGCGGTGGTATGGCAGTTGCCATCTTGGATGGGGTAGATGCGTGGCCCGAGATCCCGCCAGAATACGCACCGGATCAGAATGGTTTCTACCTTGATGCGGACAAAGAGCCATGATCGTTTTTAGAAACGGCCTAAGGGGTGACATGGATACGGTGATCTTGAACCCTAACTCGGCTCACGATTTGTAATTCCTTACTACACGGACGTGGCATTGTACCAGAGCTAATATAGGTGGATATTATTGGAACATTTGCATGCTGCCCCTAGATCATTCGTCTCGGACCCTTTTCCTAGAACTCGGCCTGTCAGAGGCGCTCTATATGTACATACAACAGGAAGCGAAGTAGTAGACCATTCAGCAAAGTTGTACGCATTGTATACATACATCATGGGTTGCTAGGTGGATAGAGTGATAGCCTTATCATGTGTTGAACTAGACCCGCTTCTCGATAATTTTGGAAGAGTAACGATGCTACAGTAAAATCCCATCGAGGCCCTGTCCGCTTCTACCTTGTCACCGTGGAGACCGACATCGATATCCCACGTCAAGCTGGCCATAGGTAGCGAATCCGTCGGGCCTCTCCTGGATATCACGGGACACATACACTGTGCAAGATGACTTCTCTGACAAGCTCGAAGGCCGCTGTGCTTTGTCGCTGGGAAAGAAATCGGGGATTGTCTCGGGAGTTTGGCTTAGGCCCGATCGCGGGGAAGTTGGCTCGGGATTAGGTATCGATCGGTGGTCATCACCCGAGGAATAGTTATGCCCCGAGCCCCGTCCGGGCTTCCGAACACTCGGGCTAAGATCGGTATCGCAACAGGTTAGAAAGGCCGGAATTCAATACCCAAGGCATGTTCTAGGACTATGTCGGTTTGAGGGCGCTTCGTTCCCAAATGCAGCCAATAGACACAGCTTAAGCAGTAGAATTGAAGCGTATCGCATCTAGCAACGAATTATCGGGTCGGTCCAGTTGGAAATCATTCCTCTGCTGAACGAAGAGAGCCCATGTTGTGTGTCCAGAATACCTCGTAGTATAAAGCTACCGAAAAAATGAGGAATTAATCTTCTGCGGAGAACTTGCCCGAAGAATTGAATTACGGCGCACAATTTTTAACCTTTCGAACTGTTGCATTCTGCACGCAAAATGGCCCCAACAGGCGTGGCTGCTGAACCGGCGTCACCCGCACACCACGCCGACTCCCAGGAAGAGCTCCCCCGCCCATCTAATGGGACAACTTCGGAGTCCTTGCTGGAGACACTTTCTACCAAAATTCAGGACAATGCGGGTAGCATAAGTTCGTTCCTGCGTTGCAATGGCCACTCTTTACCGACGTTCAACGTGGACGCCCCTTCCACCACCTTGCCAGCCTCGGCTCCAACCGAGATCCACGCCGCAAGACAAGCCCTGATGGAGGCTGCTTTGCAGATGTTCCAGTTGGCGGCGGGTCCCAGCGAGTATCTGCCACACCTGGCGGTTGGCGTACGTATACTGCTTGCCTTTATTTGCGGATGATCGTCATTTGTTGAAACATGCTCGCTCACTCACATCAGTATCAATATGTCACATGTTTGCGATGGTTAACCCATTTTGGAATCTTCGCTCGAGTTCCTCTCACCGGTAGCGTCTCGTATAGCGAGGTCGCAGCGTCCGCGAATGTCTCTGAAAGCCAGTTGAAGACGGTGGCCCGGATGGCCATGACGAACCATGTCTTCTGTGAGCTGGAGCCGAATACCATCGCGCACACCGCGACCTCTGCCCTACTGGTGAGCAACCCGATGTTCCACGACTGGGCTTCGTTTATGTGTGAGGCATCGGTTCCGATGGCGTCGAGGTTGGTCGAAGCCTCCGAGAGGTGGCCGGGAAGCGTGGAAAAGAACCAGACGGCATACAACGTTGCGTTTGAGACTGATCTCCCTTTCTTCGACCACCTCGCCACTTTGCCGGAAAGATCAAAGCAATTCGCGAATTATATGAAGAACGTACAGAATAGCCAGGGCACGGCGATTCATCATCTTTTGCAGGGCTATGATTGGGCCGCCTTGGGTGAGGCAACAATCGTTGATGTCAGTACCTCCATTTCCGTGCTTATTCCCCTATGACAAATGACGGCAGTTGCTACTTCTGCTTGCCTCCTCCTCCTCCTTCTGACATTTACGTCCTGCTTCGTTGTCTCCTTCGTGCGACGGGGAAACTAAACAATTGAGAAGGTCGGGGGCTCCACTTGTGCCGCCAGTATTGCACTCGCCCGTGCATTTCCAGACCTCAAATTCATCGTGCAGGACCTGCCAGAAAACGCCGCAAACGCGCAAGCGGCACTTTCTGAGCAGCCGTCGAGCATTGCATCCCGGATCACCTTCCAGGCCCACAATTTCTTCGAAGACCAGCCTTACAAAGGCGCCAATGTCTATCTCCTGCGCATGATCCTGCACGACTGGCCCATGCGCGAAGCAACATCCATTCTCAAGCGCCTCCTCCCTGCGCTGAAGAAGTCCACGCGGATCATCATCATGGACACGGTCCTCCCGCGACCGGGCTCGATCCCGTCGGCAGAGGAGCGTCTGCTTCGCGCGAGAGACATGACGATGCTGCAGGCTTTCAACAGCCTGGAGCGAGATCTCGATGATTGGAAGGAATTGCTGAAGGGCGTCGACGAGAGACTCTCTCTCGTAAATGTGGTGCAACCGGTTGGGAGCGTGATGTCGGCTATGGAAGTTGCTTTCGAGGCGTGATTTTGAATTATTGATTGGAAAAGGATTTTCCTTTGCTGGTTGAACACTTGTCTGTTGCGTGTCAAGGCGTATATAGGTTGAACCTTGAGGCAACGAGTCTGCTTTATTCACTGTTGATCCCACAATATTTTCCACCGTTCCTGTACAGAATTCTCTCCACGCTTATTGTTTCGTTGAATCGCCACCTTGGACGTATTTCATACATTTTGGGTGGCAATCAAGCGACCTCGAGGTGGCACTGCTCACCTGCTAGAACGAGAACGGCAATATTCTTGCGTCCGTATTTCTTTTTGCTATTAAATATGGTTGGAAGCATGGAATATTTCTTCTACAGGGGCGGTTATCATGTGATCGGAGAGCCTTCCGAGGGGATTTGCACTGTTTGCATTTCCCCATGGCGTTATCGTCTTACATAATCCGGCTTATCGGCGATCCTTCTCAACGTCGATCAAAACAATCGAGTCATTCTTCCATCAACCACCATCCATCCTCGCAATAATGACCAGCTCTCTCATGACAGCGGCCCTCCTGGCTGGAGGCGTCTCTGCAGCTCAACTCCCTCTCATTCAGCCTTCCCAGATCCCTCAATCCCCTCAATTCCCGATTTCAGCGGGCGAGAAACCGCTAGTCAGCTCCGACGCCCTACAGGGGCAGATCGATCCGGCCAGACTACTTCAGCGAGCCAAGACCCTCTACCACATTGCTGAGCAAGGCATCGATGAATTCAACCACCCGACTCGAGTGATTGGCAGCAGAGGTATGCTCTAGACATTGTCCTCCGTCTCCTACCTCTCCATCCCTTTCATTCCCGTCCTAACACATACCAGGCCATCTCGCGACCTTGGACTACATCTACTCGACCATAATCGGCCTGGGCGATTACTATACCATCTCAAATCAATCTTTCCCCGCTGTCACGGGCAATGTTTTCGAATCACGCCTCGTGCTGGGTCATGAGGTGCCGGAATCGGCTCATCCGATGGGGCTGACGCCCGGTACAAATAACAAGCAGCCTGTTTACGGACCCCTGAAGCTTGTCGCCAACCACGGCTGTGAGAAGTCCGACTATCCAGACCTAACTGGTGCAATTGCCCTGGTCAGCCGCGGTACTTGTCCCTTCGGTACCAAGTCCGAGCTGTCCGGCCAGGCCGGCGCCGTCGCCGCCGTGGTATATAACAATGAAAAGGGCGACCTCAGCGGCACCCTGGGGACTCCATCGCCCGACCACGTCGCGACATTTGGGATCTCGGATGCCGATGCGGCGCCTTTTATTAAGCAGTTGAAGGAGGGCAAGAAGGTGGACTCGATTGCCTACATGGACGCTACTGTCGACACGATCTCCACCACCAACATCATCGCGCAGACTACGGGCGGAGATCCTGAAAACTGCGTCATGCTAGGCGGCCACAGTGACAGCGTGCTGGAGGGTCCCGGTATCAACGATGACGGGTCTGGATCGCTGACTCTGCTGGAAGTCGCGACGCACCTGAGCCGGTTCGACGTGAACAACTGCGTGCGGTTCGCTTGGTGGGCTGCTGAGGAAGAGGGCCTCCTTGGTTCGGACTACTACGTGTCGGTCCTGAACGAGACGGAGAACCAGAAGATCCGTCTATTCATGGACTACGACATGTTGGCGTCGCCCAACTTCGCCTATCAGGTGTACAACGCCACCAATGCCGTCAACCCGACCGGATCGGAGGAACTCCGCGATCTGTATACGGAATTCTACGAGGATCACGGCGTCAACTTCACCTACATTCCCTTCGACGGTCGCAGCGACTACGACGCGTTCATTCGCAACGGCATTCCTGGTGGCGGTATCGCGACGGGAGCCGAAGGAGTTAAGACCAAAGACGAGCAGGCGATGTTTGGTGGTGTCGCGGGCGACTGGTTCGATCCGTGCTATCATCAAATTTGTGACACGGTGGATAACTTGAATCTGACAGCTTGGGAGCTGAACACGAAGGTATGTTCTTGATTTCTTATCGTGTTAAACTGCAGCTCAGTACTAATGGCGTATGCACAGTTGGTCGCCCATACAGTGGCTACGTTCGCACGCTCCTTCGACGGCTTCCCTGAGCGGTCGAAAGTGGAGAGCACTTCTGTTGAGCGCGAGGAATTCAAGTACCATGGCCATAAGCTGCAGATGTAGTGGTCTATCCTAGTATTTTTCGGTTTTGTGATTTTATTTTCGGGACAGTCTAGATGGTATGTAGTATAGGGAACGTGTTTTTCCTTTTTATTATATTTGGCTGGTAATATATCTATATAAGAATTGAGATAATTGAATTGCTTACTATGGGATCATGCCTTGCGCTTTTGAAAAAGTGGTGGTCTTAACTCATACAGCTTACATTACTGAAGATTTCTGCAATATCAGAAATTGTCTACGCTGTAACCTACAGTTTGAGACATCCTCCTCAATCACAGTAAGCATATATTGAAAAATATCTTCGAGTATGGCTCCATGCCACATTGCGTTCACCCCAATCGAACAAGAAGAAGTCACACTACGAACAAGCACACAAGATGAATTACTTCCCCGCCACAAATGTCTGCTTCTCCTTCTTAATCCTCTTCACAACCTCAATATCCACCTTCAGCGTCTGAGCCACCACATCCGCCGGTGTTAGAGCAAGCCACTGCGCGAGCGAGATGTCGGCTACGCGATCACTCTTGTAGATCTCCACCCAGATGAGCTTCTCAGTGTCGGAGGTGTTTTCGATATAGTGGCCTACGGACTTTTCGTTATAATGTTCATCGTGCACAGATCTAGAATCAGAGAGGACAGAGAATGCAGAGAAAAGGAAGGGGAACGCACTAACCACTATCTTCTGGAAACACTCCCGTATCACCAGCCCGAAAGTCAAATGTCCTTGCCTTCGAGTCTCCGATGAAGACCGTCGCGCGCGCTTTGCCGCGATGGAAGTAGAGCCATTCTTCGGCCTGTTCATTCAGTCAGTCAACCATTGTCTGTTAGCACATCTGCCATACACAGCCTGAACACAAACCCGAAAAGAGTCACACCGCAAGGAAAGACATACATTAGGATGCCAGTGCAACTCCCTCAACCCCCTGGGCTCGAGCTCCACAACAGCCGCCGCGATAGTCTTCGAGATTGGAAAATTCCTCGAGTCGATCTTGCGCAGCACGCCGCCTGTCCCAGGAACTGGTTCCGACGGGTGGCTGTACGTGCGGTACACGTAGGAGCTGTTTCCCGTGAGTGTACCCTGCGGCGTGTCTGTCGCTTCTTCGCTGACTGTGCCGTTGAGGATGTAGGGGAATTTGGACGGTACAGTGTCGAAGACGGACGGGTCGACGCCGAAGTTTTTGGCGAGGATGTCTCGTGGTGTGTGTGTGATCCAGTCGTCGAGCATGAATGTTGTTCTTTGGGGGGTTTTTGTTAGTATTGAGTCTGGGTGTTCGGTGTTTGGTAGAAGGGAGTAAATCAAAAGGGTTTATAAAAAGAGAGGAAGGGAAGACGAACCCGACTTTCTCAAAATCCCCATCATCAAACACAAGCAAGTATTCGTTCTCCTCATCAAGACCCTGCACGTTATGCGCGACGCCCTTCGGAAAATACCAGATATCGCCCTGCTCGAGCTTCTGGGTCGTGAAGCCGCCATTTTCGTCGACGCCAGAAAGAAGCAGAGAGCCTGCGTATAGGAAACCCCATTCTGCCTATCGAGTTGTTATTTCTCGACCCCTTTCATTCAGTGGCAGCAGGTAAATTTAAACTGGACATACAGTACGATGCCAATGTAACTCTCTGATCGCCCCTTTCCTTAGATGTTGCTGCGCCCCTGCAATATCGTGACTGGTTGGTAGATCCTGGACTACTTGCTCGCGCGACCAACCTCCATTGAACATCTTGGTTTTGGAGTCCGAGAAGCTCCATTTCAGGTTCGGTACGAAGCCATTGTCGGTTGAGGGATAGCCGAAGTTGTCTGGGTTCTGGAGGTCCAGGGGCTCGTTGGTTCCGCCTGTTTGTTTTGCTTGAATTAGACGAGCATCACAAAGGCTCTGGGGAATGCATACCGAGGATAAAAGTGCCTTTTCTAGTGTCGTCTATAGGTTGACCGTCTGAAAAGCCGGAGCGCTTGTCATGGATAGTGGCTCCTATGATAGACGGGACGGAGGTAATTAGTTGAAATAGGAGGGTCAGTTTCATGATAATCACAGAGATGTTGAATGAGACAAGCTTGGGTCGGGACTCCCAGAGAAAATAGATAGCGAAGAGCGAGGCGAATGCATATATTATCAGATATGGTCTAGCCACGAAAACCTCGGCTATTCAATAGCACAACATCCCTTTGTTATCTGACGATAGCTCTATCAATCCGCTATAAGCAAGCCTGGCTCGTAAAGTTTAATAAACTCATACCGAAGCACCACGATCCATGCATACTAAGCACCAATCAAGACCAAATAAAGCGTAAGATCGGCATTCCGCGTATAACGACATTCTGCGCAGTGTCACGAAATCAAGGGTGTAGGGCATCCCTAGCGGGAGCACAGGGTCAGGAACAAAGCCAAAACTAAGCTTATCAGGGTCTAGATTCAGAATGGGGGCTTCTGAGAGCAGCACTATTTGGGATAAACAGCTAATATATTGACGAACACTTGATGGTGCCATTTCATCGGCATTGGTGTAACCCTGATTGGAATGTGAGGGTTCCCGCTTGTTTTGGGCATCTCGAGGCAGTGAGAAGCTTGATGTCCTTGGTTAATCCGCCATAAATTCAGGGTTGTTTCATGCAGGCTGTTGGGTGCATGTATTTTATCTGGCTAGATGAGTCCACACTGGTTGATCTGTCTTGGCCGTGGTTTGGATTCGTGCGTAGCCGGCTTTGACTGTCTATACTAGGTAGTAGAACGACACGTGGGCTCTAACGTAACGATACAATTGATTTAAATCCCGTTGTTCTCTTACTAGATAGCGTTGTAGGCCATATTTGGTTTTAAGCAGCATCATATTCGCCATCATCACCGACAGAAGACAACCGGCTTGGTCACAGACCAAGTATGCCATGAAGTTGTGACGAACTGCATATCGCGCTAATCCCATGTACCTTGCAGCTCTAGTTGATTCAAAGTACCATCACTCCTCTTTCTCCATAATCACGACATAATGTGGGTTGGGAAGCGCGACCCTTGACACCCCTTGCGGGGCCTATCACTCTCGAAAACTGCGATGAACGGCGGCTAAGACATCGAGGTCTCAATTCAATTGAAAGCATGCTTGGTATTCAACAGAAATCGAAAACAAAAACACAGCTTGCGTGATTGTATACAAAGATTTCGTGTTACGTAGGGGAGTCGACCTGCGAAGTGTATGCGTATGCAAGATGCAGAGCAGTCCTGAGGAAACAAGAGATACTCTAATGCCAAGAGACGAATATATAAACGAGGGTAATACCGGCCATGGCTCAGTATTTTGAATCAATAATCACTATCCACGGCGACAAATCCACAGTCCGATGATCGACGATTAAAAGCCGACGACCGACCAGCCTCCATTACCGCCAGCATGAAGTCTAGCATCGTTCACCTTACTTCCCTCGTCTCTATCGGACAATGCCTCTCCTTACCACCATTGATTCCCAGCATCCCGGGTGTAACCGAGCCACTGAATGACCTTTCGCCTCCACTTCCTATCTTACAAGTTCCGACACCTGCTTTGGACAGCCCCCCATTCACCCCAAGTGAGATCAAGCCCAAGAAGATCGGATACTTCTGGACTGGCTCGGGTGATAAAGAGCATAAGGGTGAATTTCCTGTCGCTGCTGCCTGGTGCTTTCTTCTGACTGAAGTATAGATTTCTTGGCTACGTACAGTCTGGATGATGTGAGTCTATTCAGCCATCTTGGCCGGACAAATATACTAAAGCCCACAGGACACATTTGGCACTCTCATTTGGATAACCGATGTCCCGTCGAGTGGCAACGATCCCCACCATTTAGGTCCCTCCCTTGATGGGAAGACTCTTGTTGGAGGCGGACTTCTCTCTCTACTCAAGACCCAGGTGAGTTCGTTTCTCAGTATCACCAACGGATCGCTGACCAAGGCCTTAGGATACCGCATTCTACTTCGACACCTCCAACCCCTACCGCCCCAAGTACAAGAAAAGCAACCGTGGCATCCTAGCCTCGATTGCCGATGAGATCCGTGCCAAACCCGAAGGCGGGTTCTACATCACTTACATGGGCTCTGCAGTCGGCACGTCTCCCGGTCGTCTAATTGAGACCGACGCCGAATTTAACATCATCCACGAATGGCCGGAGGATGTTGAAGGGACCCTTAACATTCTCGGAGAACAGTTCTCACCGCACGGATTGAGTATTGACTGGGAGAGAAAATTCATCCTGACCTCCGACTTCGTCGAGCCGATCAGTATCCTCAAGCCGAGTACGGGGATAAAGAGGGCGAATACGCTGCGTCTGTGGGATTTGGATTCGAAGAAGATTTTGAACACGATTACTATTCCTGACGTGAGTTGGCAGATCAAAGGGGTGTGTGAATGGAGGCTGACCTGTATAAAGGGCGGCGGTATCCAAGATGTCAAGTTCATCCCTGGCAACCCCGACGGTGCCGCTCTGGCCACGGCAGTCCATCTGGGCCAAGTTTGGATCATCTATCCCAGACAAGCAGACGAGAACGGAAGACCAGGCCGTGTAGAGCTTCTTTACGACCTGGGTCCTAAAGCACGCGACACGGTGGCTATCTAGTAAGCCATCCTCCCAGGATCATCCCGGTACTCTTTATACTAACAGAACCGCAGCACCGACATCACCCAAGATGGCCGCTTCTTCTACCTTACCCTCACCACTGCAAATCACGTTGCAGCTCTCGATATCAGTAATCTCAACAACGTCAAGCGTCTGGATGATCCGGATGAGGAACAGCCCACCGTTGGTCCTCATTATGTTAAGGTCACGCCGGACCAGAAACACCTTGTCGTTACGGATTACTTTGTCCAGACGGGTGATATCGGGCTGATTAACACGCCTGCTGACTTCAAGGCGCTGTATATTGACCTTAACGACGATGGAAGTCTGCAGTTCAATCGGTCAATTGACTTTAACAAGGAGTTTCCAGAGCGTGGAGGGGGAAAGCCACATTCGAGTGTGGTGTTTGATCTGACCGATCCGGAGAATCCTTACTATTATTAGTGTTTACATTCTTCTTCTCTCTTTTCTCTTGTTTATTCTTCTAACAGGGGAGGGTCTTTAAAATAATTGGCTTTCCCTTCGCTTTTCCTTCGGCTCTTTCACACAACTTATCTTACTGAATATCTTGTCATTGCCTCTTCTTCCTCTTCTATTTGTTCTTAGCTTCTCCGTGTTTTATTTCTACCTTTGTTATTAATTTTTAATTATTCCCAATATTTTACTTTTTCTTCGATTGTCATTTAATGACTGGGTGACAGTCAACGGAGTTACAAAAAAGCTCTTGCACTGTCGGGCACTATCTCTAACTGTATGCACTCCAAAGCATCATGCATACAATCTTTTACCCCTATTATATCTTAATCAATATACTTTGCTTTCACATGAACGTCGCGAAGCGTGCTTTCAAAGGTGTAACTAAATATATCGCTTTAGTAATCAGTAGTTGCCTGGGGCTTGAACAGATAGAGATGTACCCTAGTTCAAAACTCCGAATCTAAGTAATGAAGCATTACTAGTCTATAATATTGAAATATTCGTGAATTAGAATACAGATCTGCGTTGTCAGACAGTAGCATACACACCTAGTACTGCATTCGTTAGGCCGTGCATGGCTTCGGTAACTATTTCCATCCGAAGCAGCCCTCATGTACTTCATTGTACATCCCTGTCCGTCTCAGCTGCAGGTATTGCTTCCTCATTACTTCACTTATTAATCTCCTCAACTCCACCAGACAAAAGTACCGGAGTATCACCGAATCACGTGTGGAGGAGGCACAAAGAGGGGTTTGTCCATCCTTTTCCCCGGACCTTCACTTTTGCTTTCTCCCCTACAATCGAGTCAATTCCATCTATCAATATAGCATCAGACCCGATTTCTAAAAGCCCAGTTCAAAGCCAGAATGACCGTCCCCATCCACCCCGACCTCCCACTCCACCAACGCGCCGCCATCCGCCAAGGAACCGGCGAAACAGCCACCACATCCATCGAATCCATCCCCATCGACCAGCCCGGTCCCGGCCAAATCCTCGTCAAAATCACCTGGACCGGGCTATGCGGGTCCGACAAGTCGCTGCTCCACGACGAGTGGAAAGATTTCGGCGTCACCATGATGGAACAGACGAAGGGAATCGCAGGCCATGAAGGCGCCGGGGTCGTGGTCGCCGTGGGCGAAGGCATGCAGCGACGGTGGAAAGTGGGCGACCGCGCCGGCGTGAAGTGGATCGCTGCGACATGTGGGGAGTGCGAGTTCTGTCTGAATGGTGTCGATGAGGTTCATTGCGTCAATCAGATTAATAGCGGGTTTTCGGCCCCCGGCACGTTTCAGGAATATTGTCTTGCCGATGGTCGTTATAGTTCGAGGATTCCGGATGGGGTGGCGGATGAAGAGGCTGGGCCGATTATGTGTGGTGGGGTGACGGCTTATACGGCTTGTAAACGGTGGGCTTTTCTTCTCTGACCTCTCCCCGAGTTCTGGTTTGGCGAGAGTTGGATCTAGAGTTGCCACTTGCTAATTAAAGTATAGATCCGGCGTTAAACCCGGGCAGTGGATTGTTCTCCCCGGCGCAGGAGGCGGACTCGGCCATTTGGCAATCCAGTACGCACGAGCGATGGGAATGCGCGTGATTGCCATTGACGGAGGGGAGCAGAAGCGCGAGCTATGCGAAAAGCTCGGAGCGGAGGTATTCATTGACTTTACGAAGACAGCCGATATTGCGGTTGAGATCATGAAGATCACGACACATGGTGCGCAGGGCGTTATTGTCACTGCGGCTACTAAACAGGCGTATGCGACGGCACCTACGTTCCTGCGACCGAACGGAACGGTCGTCGTGGTTGGTTTGCCTAAAGATGCGTCAATTTTGGCGGGCGCGCCGCCGCTGTTGATGGCGCTGAAGAGGTTGAACATCGTTGGAAATATCACGGGCAGTTTGAAGGATGTGGAAGAGGCGCTGGACTTCACGGCGCGGGGGATCGTTCGTGTAAGTCTTCCTATCCTGTTGCGTTTTCCATCCTAACGATGTTAGCCGGTTCTGGCTAAGGGGAAATTGGAAGATCTGGGCTCGTGGCTTGAGAAGTTGAAGAATGGTCAATTGGCTGGTCGGGCGGTTTTGCAAGTTGCTGCATAAGAGCTGGCCTTCTATCAGTTTATCCAGGCGTTTGTTGGTCATAGGGTGGGAGACGGAGTTGCAAGGAGGTAGTGGTGTGATTTGTGTATGACGGGAGAAGGCTTAAGACGATTAGGAGTACTGGGTAACCTGTAGGATCAGTTAATTGTGTTGTTTTGAACTAGCAATGACAGTTTTGCGGTGAATACCTGGTGTCCTTAATTCCATGAACTCTGTGGTTGTTCAAGTCTCTTTCAGCTGGGCCCATCAACCTAATATGTGGATCTTACGTTTACTTTGACACTATTGTATAAGAGCATAATCACCTAGCTAGATCGAAAAATTCCTATTAGATTACAGTTCTCAGAAAAGGTATGCCGAGAGTGTAAATTCTAGCAGACATGTCACGTCAAAAGTGAGCAACCGGGATGCCCATGGTTCGTCTTGTAAGACACACAACTCTATTACAGCATCCAAACCTCGCCTTCCCCACAAGATTACTCATGCGGTAGATCAAAGGGCCAAATATCTCTAAGGTCCTTTACACTCCTTATCGGTTCGTCATCATCTGGATCTTCGTTTGTGAGCACGGCATTCAGCATCCTCTTGAACATAGCCTTGTTTTCTCTCTTTGCTGTTTCCCGGTTCTCTGGGGGAACCCATCCATCGGTTTCACAGCCAAGCAAGCCTGACAGATCATGCTTCAGGTTCTGGGCCGCCTCGAAACGCCTGTACTCTTTCTGATGCAAAGCAATTTCTTGGGTTGTCGGTAACGCGAATGAACACGAGCCAGAAAATCCAAGTTTTTCCCACTCTTTAGAGGTCTCGATAAGCTCATGCCGAAAGGCGACGGCGCCATCTTTCCATGTTCTGTAGCAGTACCGGAAAGGGCGAAACATGCCTTCATCCATTAACCTTGGTTGAGCGAGTTTTGTCATAAGAACTTGAGTAGAGGCTTCGTATGTCTTTGCACAGAGCTCGCTCTCATTTACTTCTTGAGTAGATGATGAAGGCGCATAAACTGCAAAGTCCGGAATTTCATCTGCATACCAGAAAGCCGGCTCTATGCTGGATGACTGCCAGTCAATAATACTAGTTACTATCGAAGGGTCATTCTCCGAGACAAATATGTTTCTTTTATGGAGATCAGGGTGGAACAAGGTCGGAGTAGCTGCGTCATAAACTCGACTATCCCTAGTCATCGCATCAAGCACCCGACGACCTTCCTCAAGAAGGTTCAAATGCGTCGGGATTGAGCCGTAATATGATGGTTGATTCGGAGGTTGGCAGTTCCTAGGGGGTACATTTGAAAGACCGGCGTCGATGAGACCATCGGAATATGCGCCAATAGTCAACCCTTAATGTTTAGTCTTAGCACTGATCTCCTAACGAATTGGGATATACTCACATGGGCCTCGATTAGGAGGTGCATATTGGTAGTATCTGCGATAACCACAATCCCCATATCTTGCTCCACAGTGAGTCCCAATGCAGAATTCGCCGTCTAGCTGTAGCCCGGAGAGAGACCCCAGCGGGGTAGTGGAAAAATAGAGGCTTCCGTATGCTGGAAAGTTGATGTCGGTCATCTCTCTGAGCTTCTTGTAAATGCCAGCTATGCATCTAACCTTCTGCTCGGCTGACATATAAGACCATTTTTGATGTAGTGAAACACCAGCTGCGTGTTCCATGATTATATACTCACTTCCAACACTGTTATCTGCGTCGTCGCTCCAGTCGAGGATTTTAGGGACCGGGATACTGGTATTCCTTTGCACTGTTCATCATAGATAATGAGCCAAAGCTAGATATCTCTGGGGCATTCATCCGCGTACAGTATTGGATCGTCGCCACTTCAGAAGCCGTGGCTAATTTCGCGGGACCAGCAAAGGTGAATGGCAGTCGCGCCACAATGCGTGAATTGTTGTCCATAGTGAAGATAAACACCCGGTTGAAGCCGCCCTCCTTTTTCTCGTATGTTCTGATCGAATTTGTACCTTTAGATAAGTTCACTATTTTTTGACAAAGACGCTCAAAATTAAAATCAATCTGGCGTATTTGACGTTCATGCTTATCGTTCCGAAGCCATCGACCGCTTGTGTATGAATGAGGATCCAACCCTGAGCCCGTGTTAGCCTCAATCTAAATAAACTATACAGGGTTCAATAGTCCATACTCGTAACTGACTTTCGGTTCAATGCTCGCCCCGAGAATGATTGTACGCGACTAATATTGGAGGAGAGGGAAATGATATGGGGAATGACGGAAGGCCAGATACGATGAGGTCGTGGAGGGTGGTAAGCTGCAAGCCGAGACACTTGCAGCGCCTGCAACACGCTCTTACGCCTCATTAGGCAAAGGCCTTATCGCTTGCAGATCATTTGAACTGTGAGTGTTACGGAATTCAGTTAATATAATCTCGGCAGACACTCGGTTCTCTGCTAGTGTGGAGTGGAGGAGGTGGGGCGGCCCGTGCCTAGCATGAGTAGCATCGATCCGAGAAACTAGACGGACATACAACGGAAAGTTATGCTATTGTCTGGTTCTAGAGCGAGAAAGCGAGGCTCCATAGCTGCATCTGCATTCCACAGTCCATCTTGAAAAGAACCTTCCAGTACGATTCGGACTTCGGCAGACATGTTGATCCCTCCCGACCCCCTGAGTCAGCCGTTCCTCCAAGTCAGGGGCGCAATCATCATCAATCATTATCATGCCCCGGACGCGTCCCCTTCTTGGAGAGGAAATCACCTACTCTCATGCCAAAGAGCGGGAGGTGAATATACTTCATCAGCGAGGTTATCCGGACCATCAGTCTCGCTTCTTCTCCCATCTCTACGCAAGACGCGATTGGATAAAAGCTGTTGTTCATCACCTGAATTTGCACTCAACGGGCGCGTGTCATATTCCGAAGCCAGAAGATTAGTACCGCGGTAGCTTCAATTTCTGTATTCCCATTATCATCTATGACTGGAAGCGCCGTCAACGGCCCGGAAACCGTGTCCTGCTCCGGTTTCCCTATAGAGTCGGGGAAGATTTCAGGCCGGGGAATGGAGACGAAAAGATTCAATGTGAAGCTGGTTCCTACGCATGGCTTCAACAAAATTGCCCAAATGTCCTAATTCCACGTCTATACGACTTTTTCCTGTCAACAGGCCGAACTGTACGTGCCCAAATGCCATCTTCTTCATACGACAAAGGTACCTAATTCTTGAAATCTAGTTTACACGGTTTGAGATTCTGCCTTTCCTAAACCGCTGCTTCGAGTCCCTACGCCGTTGGTTACTATCCTCTTTTCGCTTTCCGGTACCTGCAAATCATGTTCGTCATCCCATGCAAACGTCTCTCGACCGAGTCAGCAATGCGGGGTACTTGTTGATTGATTGTATCGAGGAAGCTCAGGGCACGATGCTCTCAAACACTAGGACGGAAAACCAACGTAACACGGAGTTGCGAAGGACATTCTTCCAAGAGTTGTCCAGGATCCTGCTCAGTCTGAGCAGAATACCTTTGCCCCGTATCGGCTCGTTTATCATCGACGGAGAAGGCTTCTTGACCTTAACCAATCGCCCCGTTCCAATGGATCGGAACCTGCGCCGCGGCCCCTTTGCCTTTATGCTGACTGACCTTCACCAAAGCAACATCTCTGTTGATGATAAGTGGCATATCACATGCCTAGTCGATCTTGAGTGGGCTTGTTCACGCCCTGTGCAAATGATTGAGCCTTCTTACTGGTTGATTAACCAAAGTGTGGACGAGATTGATGTCGAGGAGTTTGACAAGCTTCGAGAAGAGTTGATGGCTATTATGTGTGCTGAAGAAGCAGAACACTATAAAGAAGACATCTTAAGGGACGCAGAGGGAACGCCGCTACGAATATCCGAAATCATGGAGCAAGCTTGGAAGACAGGCACCATCTGGTACTCACTGGCACTTTCCAGTCTGACCGGTCTATTCAGACTGTTCTACGAGCGTATTCAGCCGCTTCTGTCCAATCATGGCTCAGATGACATTGGTGAAATCATGCCTTTTTACTGGGGCAAAAGCGTGGGGAAATTTGTGGCCACTAAACTCTCTGATAAGAGGAAGTATGATCAAGAGCTTCAGTTAGCCTTCTCCGAAAGTAGCGTTGAAGGTTAACTATGTGGCTAACAGCGCTCTATTTGGCAGGTTGATAACCTCACCATTCAACTCATCCCAATAGTGACTGTCCAATAGATAGCATTCCTCCACCCTCTCCGTTTTGGATGCAAGGTGGCATATCCTTCCCAAAAGCTTATTGATTAGATTTGTTTTGTGGTCTATCTCCACCCTCCTCACTTAGGTGCTGTTCGAGTGCTGCATCTAGCGCACTAAATGCTTTTTGGGCGTGGTTTTCTTCTCTCTTGCGTTGCGCTGCTCGACCTGAGGAACTGATTTGCTGGAGAGACTTGACGTCCGCTTTCACTCCAACGGTGGCCTCTTTAACTTTGATGCTGTCAGCCTCTTCACCTTGTTCAGGCATCGCAACTAAATTATTCAACCCGCCAGCAATATTCTAGTTCCCTATCAGCTTACTGTCCGCTTACTAGGTGGTTATGGGGAAAAGCTAAACGAATAGTCCTTGTGTCTTGAAGATCTGATGTGTCGAAATTTGGCCCCGGAAAGTCCGACGATACTCACAAGTTAGCTATATGACTTCAGAGCAGATCTTATTCTGCCTTGAAAGATTGATCTTTGCTATTGATCTTCCGACGCAAACGAGCCTTAACCTCTCACTTGCAGCGTCCTATCAGTTGCGGCGGGATGCGACAGCTGACATGGTAAATGCAGCAAGTACAGGGATTACACGAATCCGCTCTTGTTCATAAGTTTGACCTGGGGCGCACGGCTTACGGACAGCCAATGCAGAGTATCTATTATTTTCGCAAAACGATGGTGAAATACCTGTATGTGGCCTTTACTATATAACAAAGGAGGGTCGGCTGTGGAATGACATGTGCCCCTACCAACAGTATCTGCATAAAGCCTAGGCTAGTGACGAGGGGGTCCGAATGGATCCTCTTAAGGGAATCATCCGTAGACGCATACAACAATTTGTCGTAGAAAGGGAGCTTCCCTTGTCGGTGATATGGTCACGCAAGAATATTATTGCGTTGCCTTTGGCCCACTGTGAGCGAACGTTCCATATTTCTTTGCCAGCAATCATTGTTCATTTTACATTTTGCCCACTACAGAATGACTCAAGTCGCGAGACTTGATGTTAGTGAGATAGAATCGACCGGAAAGTATTTGCACTCATTTGGTGAAAGTTTCAAGGCCACCTGCGAGGACTTGTCACTGCCGATCAGGATAAGTTCTATCAAGCAGTTCGATTTCCTAGGTAAGTAGTTCTCTCAAACACTCGATGCTATGCTAACAGGACTTATTAAGATCAGCGTAATCTGGCTACCGATCTCAGATCAGCATTACGAACGTTTCTAAATGTGCGAAAACTTCCTACCGCCAACAGAAAGAAGAATCTCCTAGATGACATCTCGGGCCTTGACTCGTTCATACGCTCGGATGCGTTCGAGATCGGCCGATTTATACCACTGCTTCGAGCTATTTGGGTCCAAGATACGGACGAAGTTATTTGGGATAGAATTTATAGGCTTGATACTGAGACCATGCCACCTCCAAGGACCCCTTTGACTTTGACGGACCAGACGCCGTACTCGCATACCACGAGTAGCTTTGTAGATCCCTCCGAGCACCGCAAGTATACCGATTTTGTGCTAACACAAGAATTGGGCTCTGTATACATTGGTGTTCCGGGTTTCTTCAACAGCTTCTTTGGTTCTTTGGTGATGTTCCCGAACTTGGATCAACAGCAGTTACTATACTGGGGCGATGCAAACAGGCGCATCCTCCCCCTCACGATGGGACAGCCTGGAGAGACTGGCCCAGGGCTGCGCAAGAGGAAGAGATTCTCGAGTGGCTCGCTATGACATTTGATTCTATACAAACCTTCGCTTCGGAAAATAAGTCTGGCACGACAGCCCGTCGAACGATGATAGCCCAACCTTCACAGCCCTTCAGAGGATCAATAGCGAAACCCAAATTAGACATCGCTCTTATGAGGTGCAATGACACTTCCACTGACAACATGAAGTGGTCAGATGTTCTTATTCCAGGGAAATTGAAATTCAGCTCTAATCTCGACACAAATTCGAACACATGGCGCGATCCAGGTCGATACGTGAGAGGTTTTCAGCACGCAAGAGAGTCGACGGTTTGTATTGGGCTTTACGGTCTGTGGATCTGTGATGCGTCTGTGGAAATTTGACCGTCTAGGAGTTATAGCCTCCTCCCCGTTTGACATAAATACGGATCCGCTTCAGTTTATCTCGGCGATTCTCGGTTTCTTATGGGCCGATGATACGCAACTCGGCTTTGACTCCACCATTACCTCTGTGGATGGGGTTCGATCCATCCAGGTGGACCATGACGAACAGTCGAAGCGCTTGATCCTGGAAGGTCTTATTAATCCACCCTCAGGCATGGCTCGGAGAGGTACGACATGCTGGAAAGCTCATCTCGGCGATGATTCCAAAACAACTGTTGTTATAAAAGACTCGTGGCAGTTTCCGGAGCGAGAGGAAGAAGGAAAGATTCTAAAGGAGATTCGGGAGAAAGATGTTGTCAATGTTGCGAGGTATTTCTACCATGAAACTGTCATTGTGAATGGTAAGGTCAATGATATTCAAGACAACGTCCGTAGGGATCTTAACGTGACAAGGGCAACAAACTGGCGGCAGGCTGGCCCACAAGCGGTTGAAGGCAGAGATACAGGCCAGAACCCCATGAACAGGCAAACAATCCCGGGAAAAAGCGGTCCTTTAATCACACTGGTGCTCTGTTACCTCCGAAAAAAAGGGCTATGCTCAAGATCCTCTACTAGTAACGGTTCTCAGTCAGTTCAAAACCGTGTTCACCGTCATGTTTGTGTCCGTGACTACGGTCAGCCAATCTACAGGGCGACATCTTGTGCCGCTTTTCTGAATGTGCTGTACAACTGTATAGAAGGTAGGCTTTTCATCACGGAGAATCCTTTCGTTCACAAAGCCCATTTCTAACTTTCAACAAGGCTATGAGTCTTTGCATACAAAGTTAGCTATTCTCCAGGGCGATATTTCCCCTGGAAACCTGATGATCAACGAGGATGCAGAGAACTGCTCCTGGCCGGCTTTTCTCATTGACTTCGACCTTGCTATTAGAGAACACCAGGAGCCAGCTTTCAGGGAAAGAGGCAAGACTGGCACGAGACCATTTATGGCTATAGGGCTGCTCCTGGGTGAAAAGCATTCTTTTTGGCATGACCTCGAGTCCTTCTTCTGGGTTCTATTCTGGATATGCATTCATTATGACGGCCCAAACAGATGCCTTGGACCAACAGAGTTTGACTGCTGGAATTAAGACGACGACCAGAAGCTTGCCTACTCGAAACAGGGAATTATTACCGACGAGACGGATTTTGACTCTCTTATAAAAGCACATTTACCCCATTTTACCAGCCACTGGCCCCTTGTGCAAATAAGCTACGCACAGTCATGTTCCCTAGCGGGTCCAGAAGGAGAACAGGGGACAAAGGTCTTTACAAACAGATGAAAGCCGTTCTTCTAAATGCCATTTAGGATCCAGGTGAAAAGAATGCATATTGGAAGAGATATCCCACTTTTACGGAAATCTTTTCCAGATTGATCGCTGATTGGACCTTGGAAGCAAAAGGATGGTAAATGAGTCAATACGAAAATGAAATCACCTTGTGAATCATGCACTCGCTTGATATATGTGATACTGTCATTACATAGATCTAATACAGCCGAAAATTGTCTTCCCAGGGGCTTATGACGCTATTTCACCCGCCAGTATGCTTTATAGATCAACTAGTCCATCGATGGTATAATGAGAAAGTAGCTTGCGCTCACTTGCCTGGGCTATCTTCTTCTCGATGAAGGCATCCATTCGTGCACGCTCTTCCGCACTTAGGAGATCTATCCGATCTTCAAGCGTCGTGAATTGACCAAAAAACCCTGTGTCAATAAACTCCCAATATATCTCATCAAACAAGGTGCTATTCCTTGAAGCAAGGCATATCCAAAATAGCCCAGTTTCCAATGAGCTTTCCATTCCGGGGGAGAGTCGCTGAGATTCCAAAAATGATTCCTCTTGAATCTTCCTGGCCTCGCAATCCCGAAGTACTTCAAGAAACGTGCGAAATCTGGGCATATAGCGCACCAGGAATTGGTTGAGGTCAAGCTCCCAGTCCTCCGGGCGCTCTAGCAAGAGCCAACAAGGTGCAGCATACGTAAACTCAACCGGGGCCGCGTAAGTAAACTCCCAATCGACCACCCCAGCGACAACAAGCTTCGACGCATCAACGAGGACATTGCCAGGGCAGAGGCCATCACAGTAGAGACGGAACGGTCCCCTGCAGTGCTCGGTTGATATGTCACGCGAAATCTTACGGAAAAGACAGCGCGCGACGTATTTTTTTCGACAGTCCATTTCGTCTGAGACTGCGTCGTTGCGTTGATGTTCGAGATGGTAGAAATGCTGCTGAGCGAGCTCCTCGAAATAGTCGGCCGCATCAGTGAAACGTTGTAGCTTGAAGACGTTGAGTGGGATGTTGGAAAATTGAGCAATCCGGTTCATGTTGAAGGTGTACGGGCGCTTTGGCACAGTCCAACCACCAGATTCGTCCTGTTTAATGGCACCTATGTACGGGAATTCGGGCTTGGAAAGCTCTAACAGTATTTCGGCCATGCTAGAATAAGCTCTCCTTAGGACAGATGTCGAGATGCTCGGTTTCAATGTGGCTGCCTCCTGGGGCGAGTCCCTGAGGTATCCGCTCAGCGAATTCCCTTCAATATAAGACATGACAATGTACGGCCCAACGGCGCACTTGCCATGTCCTAGAAAATTTGGGACAGGAATCGCTGTGTGCTGAGCAATGTAGTTCATTACTACGACCTCATCCTCTGCCTTTTCCTTTCGAGCGATAACTCGGCCAAGTGCGGTAAATCGAACCACGACACGATGACCATTGTCGTAGGTGACTCGATAGCAAACATTGAAAGCGCCATTTGGGAGCCGCGAGGCTAATACAGGCGTACCAGGACAGTGACGAGAGGCAAGCTTGCCTGCCAATTGCTCTGGCGAGTTTCTGAGTAGGTTTTGGACCCACACTTGAAAAGTTCGGTCTAACTGCGCTTGTGCGAGGTTATCGCTGTCCATTTCGCCTGTATAACAGACTGGATTCTGGGAAAGGTGGGGGAAAACAAGCGCAGCCTTCCCCTTAAATGGCCTTGGCCATCCCGGGATCATGTGATATTGCTAGAAAGATAGATCGCTGATCGAGAAGCATAACAGGCCACTGATGCGTAGACAAACGGGGAAATATTTGATTCTGTCGCCTGATATTTAAGCCAACTATAACTTTCGGGCACAAGAAATTGAGATTCGGTCTCCAAGTATATCGGAAACGGTTTTATATATATGTCAGAGTTAACCGTTGCTCCCAGTTATGAGATGCGTTAATGTGATCAGCATTTCTCAATACATTCAAAGACAGGCGAATAGAGTAAGTACATCTTAGAACTGATCTATACCCTCTGTGCGCGTTTTATTTCTAGCAGAAGTTCAGAGACACAGAAACGTGAACAGCATTAGGTGTAGACACTTTGTTTTAGGAATATGATGCAATAATTCAAGGGTCTTTTCAACAATTGGCCGGATGGTGTAGTTGGTTATCACGTATCGTTAACACCGATAAGGTCCTGGGATCGAGCCCCAGTCTGGTCATTTCTTTTTGTTTTTGCACTTTGTTAGTGCCCGTAGGGAAAGGGATTACCCACTCGAGGAAGCGGTTTCCGATTCTCTCCGTACTACATTTCGCTCTCTTGTACTCCCTTGATTCTTCTTGCTCTCAACACTTACCGTACATTGAAATTCAATTGGAAAATCGCTGCGACAACTACTTCCTCAGTACTACTTCTCCGGTCAACACAATGGGATACAGTACACATAATCTCATTTTTAAAAGTCTACCTATGCAACTCAAACCGAGTTCGAGTTATCGGCACACGAAAACGCCGCCGACCCGCCGGACTCCTTGTACGAGTTCATGATGGCAACCACGGAGCCATAGGTACCAGCGACCATCAGGAACGAGCCGACGCAGATAACAAACACACTCCAACAAACCATGAGAACCCACCGTTTAGACCGGTCCTTCTTCCTGTGCCAGTTATCGTACAGCCACATGCAGCCCATGGGCTGGAAGCACATGAGCGTGCCCAGCAAGGCGCCGATCAACGACACCAGCGAGTCGAACACGGGGATCGCGCTGGCGATGATATACGCGATTATGGTGACACTGGCGGTGCATCCGAACCAGGTACACCAGTGGACCCAAGTGCTGGTGGTGAGATGTCTCGAGCCGCGGAGGAGGGTCAGGAAGATGTACTTTGCGGGGAGCTGTTGGAGGGTCAAACGAAAAGGGAAAGTGTTAGCCGGTTTAAAGTGTTCAGGCGCAACGGGGTCGGATCATACGTGTGTGACTATCGTCGTCGTGACAATTAACCCAGGCAGGGCGATTCCGTAGCAGATTTGCTTGACGAGGCCGCCGGCGGACCCGAGCGCTGGCGAAGAGACATACGAGCCGCAGTAGTAGTATAGCACGACACCGATGACGATGTATATGATTGTTACGCCGGACTGGCAGATGAGTAGCGCGGAGGTGTATTGGCGCGGGTTACGCATTTCAGACGCAATGGAGAAGAAGCCGGGGGTGCCGGAGAAGGCGAAGACGAGGGCAGAAACGGACGAGATGGCCTCGGTGAAGGATGGATTGCCGAAGACCTTGAAGTCGGAGACCCAGGGTTCGTCGGTTTTAGGTGCTGCGGCTGGGCGGTCTTGTACGCCGACGGCAATGGTGACGATCAGAACTGCAGGGGGAGAGAGGTATGCATGAGAGGATGGTTCTACAGGCCGTTGCGTCTACGGCAGCTGGAGGAGTCAGGAAGGGGGGGCAGGAATGCGATCGTACTTGCGGTGAGAATACTGGGGAGTCCGACCCATGCGAGCCAGGTTATACGTCCGAGGGTTCGGATGCTGCCCAGGGCAAAGCCTATAATGGCGGAGATGGCGACAAAGATGGCCGTACAGGCACCATGCGTTGAAACCGCGTTTAGACTGATTGAAATACCGAGTATTCCGGAGCCGGTGATGAAGATCCAGACTATTCAATGGTAAGTGAGGTTGCGTTGTCTTCTGGAATTGAGGATACATACAAAGACTGAATACAACTCCGAGGATTCCGCGGCCAACTGGCCCAAACATTAACGCTCCAGCATCATCGAGACTGTACACTTCACGGTGATTGACCTTAAAGGTACCAATCACGTACTCAGACCATGTGGTGATGGAGGCAATGACGACCAGGCAGATCACACCCGGTACCATGCCGAGGGTATCAAAAGCAGTGGGAATGGATAGAACCCCCAGGCCTATTTGGGTCTTCATCATGAGGACAATGGTCCCCAGAAAGCCCACCTAGATCATGATTAGAACACCGGAGGCAATTGAGTATAAAGACAGAGCGTTCCCTGTGCACACATTACGATAGTTAGGTCCTTCTTCTGTGATCTCGCCGAACACGGCATCGTGAGTAGCATCCTCATAACCAGGGATCTCGGGGTCCTCTTTCTTCGATTTAGACGGGTCTGTAGCAGTCATGGTGTCGGGTTAGGGAGGAATTGAGGTCAATTGAGACTTTTCTCGAAGAGGACAGTTGGAAAAGTGGATCGTTATATAGGCCCTCCTGGGGTCTCCTACCGGCGGGCAAACAGCCCGATGCGGTTTTCAGGAATTCCCCCGAGGAACACTCAGTCACTCACTCTCTCTGCTACCACTGTCTATTGCTACTGCTAGGCTGCTACTAACCCTCCATCGGGCTTAAGGTGCGGGGGTTTGAGTGGAGAAAATCTACCCCATATCCGCGGGTGGAGACAGTCTGTTTCACCCCGTTTCTGTTCACCGGCTATCCCATCTCCCGTCGCCGACTGCTGCCAGTTTTCCGGTGCGGAGATTCGTGCCGTCTGCCGTCATTTTGCAGGTGTCGGAAGTGACCGGGTTTCTAGAAATCGAAGCATAGAAGCCTATAGTGCGCCGATGTTGACAGCCCGCTCCGAAAAAATGCCGCAACGACAGGTTGAATCAAACCATGTGTTCCCTATGAAGATCCCCGACGTCATCAACGAGAGAAAACCTCACAAGAAGTCACCTGGGATCCCCGCGCCGCTAAAGCCGAAGGGGCAACGTTGGTGAGATCACCGGGAATGTTGGCCGGATATGGAATGTGGAGCGCCATTCACTCGCCTCCCACTGGTCAATGGCCGATTGTTTAGCTTGCCGGGTGGCTGAGGCTGCTGCGGCGCCTGCTGATCCAAAAAAGCAAGTTGGGCATAAGGCCCGGCAGGGGTCCTGACTGCATATCTGCCGATGGGCAAATCAGGCGTGACGTTTTGCTTGCTCATGCTTTTGAGTGGCTGAATATCTTGACCGTACTATGACTAAGTGCGTTGGCACGTTAGTCAATTGGCACTAGTTAAGTTAGTTACTACGACAGCGATGACTACATCACCCGAACTTCCTGTCATCTGAAAACAAGAAATGCCCTCATTGCGTTTCGAGTACAAACCAACAAGATCTTTGATCGACTATCCGGGCAAGAATGTGTCATTGAATGATATCAGGACAGGATCAGCATGCGGGAAACCGATAGGGAAACGCAAGATAAGTGACATGCTGATAATGCTGCATTATCTTGATCATAGTGGACCCGTCTGCATTATGGGATTCTGTACGGTTATCATTCCAAAAATATTGACAACATTACAAAATACAAATCCATTATGTGGACTGGTTGATAGAGCATTAGTGGCTAATTTCAAGAACTTAGTGTTTCGGAAACTAGTTTCATTTCCACAAGGGCTATCGTGCTCTCTTCATCCATTTGGGTTGGGCGTATTACTCAAATCGCCAGGGGCAGAGACGCGATACTGAGGTCCTTACGCACCACCAGGGCCACAGAAACGGCAATCATATGCGAGTGCCCTCTTGAGTCATGATCATCGAAGTTTCTGGGTGTCCTCGCACCATACAAGCTACGAAGTGTAAAACTTAAATACCAGATACCGGGCCAACCAAACTAACCATCGACTAGGTGGAATCCCTAAGCATTGCGTGCTCCCATGAATGGCTATCCGTGAATCACATTGTTAAAACTGCCTCATTGCTTAGACCGGGCTTACGCATGGAGCCCGCCACAAAACACACCGGCGCATGTCTATGCCGCGACATTAGCTTCACCGTGGAGGGCCAACCAACCGCAGTGTACTGCTGTTACTGTCGCCACTGCGCCCTCGGAGCGGGAGGTCCTTGTCAGATTGTGAGTCTAGACCATGCACGTATCGAGACGAGACCGATAGGGGATATTGGAATTCCTCCGGAGCGCTTATTCTTGCTGTTCCCGTTATAGACTGCGAGTTTCCCGACCGATCAATTCACCATATTCGATCCCCATGACCGCTTGGCTACGTTTAGTATACCAGATACCGCAAGTGGATACTCGAAAGACAAGTGTTTCTGCAAGCGATGTGGGTGTACGATTTATACGGTTCCCGGGGGCGAAGGACCTCGAATGTTCGTGATACGGCAGGTTTTGATCGAGAATGGGTAAGTAAGTACCACCACTTTTCGGTTTAGTTGACTGCGACGTAAACTATCAGAACAGGTTGGAGATATTCAAACCTACTATTGAATGCTTTACGGAGCAGTGCCCGAGTTTCTTTGCGAAAGGCTAGATATCCGGGTAGAATGTGAAGGCGCCCTGGGGTGGGCGCCGAGGGCGACAGTGGTATTAGAACATATTCGAAGATGTGTGGTAGGATCGAACTAGAGAGACGGAATGATGGGAGAGGAGATTTGGACCCAGTGTCTCAGTCAGCAGAGTTGGGCATATTTGGTCCGGGATCAATTATCTGGAAGCGGAAACTCGATCCGGAATATGCATGAAATATGCTTACCCCCAGACTCTTCCTATTTGCCACTACTATCGCCAAGATACAAGGCTCTCACGCCTAATTTCAGGAACCGTTTGACACTTCAGGTAAAACCAATCCTCGGTGTCGGTGCATGGCTGTTAGCCCGCCACCCCTTGCGCGTGGAGATCTCCATATCCAATCCCCAAGCCAAAACTGCATGATTATCGCAGTCCCGCCAGCTTCCGCTTCTCCAGGCTTATGTAATGGAAGTCATTTCTGATGGTTATCATTCGGGGATTTTATACTGGATTTGGCAAGAAAACCCATGGCGAATGAAACGGCTGGATTCGTATCGGTCTCAGAAGATTTTCTCCAAGTCACTAGTATCTTGAAGTCATCGTGCGGAGTCCTGCCGGAGAAGTCCACTCTCAGACCTCGTCGTGGGTGTCATTCTTTGCTTTCCGAGGATAACTGTGAGTTGGCCGTCGGGGTGGCGGCTGCCTACACTTTAAATCCTAGGCCTCGTCAGATTCACTCGTAATCCTTTCTAAGTATAAATGATTTAAACTACAAAATTATGTAGAGACAACGCCACTACAAGTAGATCGGAGCAAGGGGAAATCAATGTAATAGGCTCTGAAATAAGATAGCATGAAGTGTATACAGGGACGCTGAACTAGTGGCGAGACGGATGGAAGGATGGCTAGTTTAGTCCCCGGATTGTCTCATGGTTCTCATTCTCCTTGCCTGTTTTGGATAGCTGGTGCCAATCAAACGAGACGATAGATAACCTGACCTGCATTAGCGTCCGAGCTCCCTTGAACTAGCAAATCATAGAACGACCTTATCTTGAGAAGCTCGAACAAGTCTCAAGACTAAGCCCAAATCAGGTAGGAAAAGTGAGAACCCTTCGAAAATGGAAGCGGATGCGGGGTTAGGCAGCAACAAGATACGAGGTTATGTGGGGACAGCCCTAGCTTGATGGCTTGAAGGAACTATGGATCCGCCATTCATAGACAAGCTGTATCCTCACCTGCCAGCTTTTGGACGAGTCTGGTGGATCGAACAAAGGGCTTCGGTGCACGAAGGAGGCGACCAAATTGGCAAGAATCATGAGATGCGGTCTGGAACAGCACGAGAGGACCCAGAGATTGTGTAACAATGCTATCAAGATGGTCCACATGAGCCTATCTCCAAGGTTTCCCCGCGATGCTGCGGGATGGGCATAAAAAAGCGTCACTGCCACGGCTTTGAGAACCGTATCTTCAGATCCTCAATCACCCTCGAACACATTATCTTTGGTGTTTATCTCTCCTCCAGACATCACAATGTCTTCTATGCTTCACTATCTTCGCTTCGGCTCCAACAAAGGAGAGGAAGCAGCCCCGGCACCAGCAAAGGACGCCCCCGTCCGCGCTCTGCCCGCATCATGGTATACTTCGCCAGAGATGTACGACCTCGAGCGCCGCGCCATCTTCTCCAGGCGATGGATCTTCCTCACCCATAACTCCCGGATCAAGGAGGCTGGTGACTGGCTGCGCTATGAGATGGCGGGCTTCGACTTCTTCGTGATCCGTGACCGACAGGGAAACGTTAACGCGTTCCACAATGTCTGCCGCCACCGCGCTTATCCGGTGATCGAAGAGGAAGGCTCAGGAAACAAGAAGATCGTGGCCTGCCGGTACCACGGCTGGTCTTACGGCCTTAACGGCAAGCTGGCCAAAGCTCCCGGATACAAAGATCTTGACTTCGACAAGGACAAGAACAGCCTCTTTCCCATCCACGTCAAGGTGGATGTGAATGGTTTCATCTGGATCAACTTGGATGCGAAGGAGACACCTGAAGTTTCCTGGGAAGAACACTTCGACGGTGTCGACACGCAAGAGCGATACAAGCACTACAACTTTGACGACTACGACCTCGACCATACCTACAAGCTGGACGGCGACTACAACTGGAAGATCTTGTCGGATAACTTCAACGAATGTTACCACTGTCCTACCACGCACGCGGATATTCCCGAGTTCCTTAACCTTGATTCCTTCGGCAGCGACACCAAGGACGGACATATCCAGCACCACTGCGAATCCACGCCGCTGCAGATCGAAAAGGGTCTCTACACCGCAAGCACATACTACTTCCCTGCATCTGCCATGGTCGTGTCGTATGTTCCCCCTCCATTCCCCTCTTACCTTTTCCGCAGATTCTAACAAATTCTAGACCACACTTCATCATGATCCAGAAGTTCCTCCCCAAGGGCCCTAAGACCTCTTCCATGGACTACGAAGTCTACCGCAACCGCAACTCCTCCGATGAGGATTTCAAACTCATCAGCGACATGTATGCGCGCGTCATGGGAGAAGACAAGGTACTCTGCAACAACGCACAGAAGAACCTTGACCGCGGAGTATTCACCAACGGCCAACTGCACCCTACGTACGAGAAGGCGCCGCTTTTCTTCCAAAGCACAGTCCGCGAGGTCATCACGGAGCACTTCAACCGGGAGAAGAATGAGGGTCAGCAGGTTTGGCCCGCCAGACCGAAGTTGCCCTCTGACGCGAAGATCAGTGAGCAGGATGAGGAGATTTGCTCGGGTTTGGCCTGTGGAGCGCAGAAGGAGGTTCTGGCTTGGTAAGGGGTTTAGTGGGACTTAGGGTTTAGTTTCTGGCTATCTTTTCTCCGACGTTCTTTTTGCGAGTCCTGCGATTTCAGCTTTCTTTGGTTTTTGGGTCTTTCTTTCACACTGTGTAGTTAGATTTGGCGTCTTTCTTTTGATTTAGCACAGAGTTTCATTCATTAATAAGTTGCTCTTGAATTTCGAAGTCAACTCTACATTAGGGCTCTCAAGTTTACACGCAGTGACACTTTGTTTGACAACAAGCTATTGTCGTCTATATATGCAAATCTTACCTTCGTTTTCATCAACCGGGCAAGATGGCCGAGCGGTCTAAGGCGCTAGGGTCAGGTATCTGACCTCACTTATTCATACGAATATTCCTAGTCTCGAAAGGGGCGTGGGTTCGAATCCCACTCTTGTCATTACTTTTTCTTTCTTTTTATAAGTACCCATCGGCACGATCGAGGGCTGCCGAGCTCGAACCAAAATTTCAAGGCGGTTGGTTGTGACAATGAAGGGCGAACTTTTACGTCGCCGTCCATGCTTCTTGTAGGGTTTTCCTTTTTTTTATACTGCCGAACATAACGCTCGCCTTTACAGAACTTACACTAGATAAGGAAGAGGTTGTCAGATAGTCACACGCAGGCCAGGGCTATGCTAGTAACGCTGGAAAAGAGCACTATCAATTAGAAAAAATCCCCATTGATTGAGTGGCCACTCCGGGTTCCATTCCGACATTCCGAAAGGGATAATAGAGGCATATTCGGAGTACTCCGAGCGTTTCCCATCTACATAGGGCCGGAACTAAAAGTGAAAAATTAAATCGCGGTTTGAATAGACATCGGAATATATGCTGGCCAGATTCCTCATGCATGTCTATTCCGACTAATCATTCCGAGGCCGTGATGTTGCATATACTCCGTATGCACTGAAATGCAGCTGCAGGTCAAACTTGTAGACTCTAATGAACCCGTACACAGTTCTGGGAATTGAACTTTGTCCCCCAGATCGCAGACTATACCACCACACTGGCTTTCTTCTACATATTCACTCACCTTTATCGATGTCTCACCAACATTTCATTCCGAGCATGAGTTAAACCTCATAGCCATGGCCCCACACGGTGGCGTCATACCCGGATTCGCTCTCCACGCCTCACAATGTCTCAAGAAAAACCCAAACTGCTTAGAATTCAAATATACGCCAGAATAAACCATTCCAACTACATCACATCCCCAAAATCATAATGACGCTAGAACTCCTCCTCGTCACGGAAGCGGACACCGCGCGGATCCACGAGATCATATTCCAAGCATTCGAATCAGACCAACTCCACGTGCTCATGTTTCCACGAGAACACGCAGCCAGCTACGAGGCGTACATGCACGAGTCCCTACGCTCCAAACTACGCGACCCAGCCATCACGTCGCTCAAAGTCGTCGACAAGAGTTTATCCGGCGACGCGGCGATAGTCGGCTACGCGCGATGGAAGTTCCCAGTCGTCAAGGACCAGAACCAAGAATCCACGCCGCAGGAAAGCCAAAACAGCGGGCAACAGCCAAAATCGCCAACCGTGCCATTCCCCGCGCACGCAAACAAGCAACTAATGGACTTCTTCGGCAGCCAGATCACGAAACTTCGCGCGCAATTCGTTTACCCGACGCGCGATTTCGTGCTGGATTTCCTGGCGACGGATCCGGCGCATCAAGGCCGGGGCGTGGGCAAGATGATGCTGAAGTATGGACTCGATGAACTGGATCGGCGCGGGAATGGGGGAAAGGCGTATCTGGAGTCGACGGCGGTGGGGATGCCGGTTTATCGGAAGTTTGGGTTTGCGCCGTTGGGGGCGATTGAGATCCCGTTGGCGGAGTTTGGTATCGAGGATGGGGGTGTGTTTACGTCAGTTGTTATGGGGAGGGATGCGCAGGAAGCAGAGGAGGTGTCATGAGGTTCTTGTTATAGAAGTGTGCTTGCTACGGCTGTCTAGACGTGTTTGGTTTGGGTGTCACTGTATAGTTAAAGATACTAGAAGACTTGAGCTTAGCACTACACTAAAAGAAGAGATTTAAATCTATAAATATCCAAGATTCGTTACGCCTTGAGATAAGGAAAACGCGAGAGAATGAGCGAAAAAAGGACTGGAATAAATCAAAATCAACCCACATAAACAGGATACTCACTTCCATGCTTCCACGGAAACAGCTGCAGATTCTGAGCATTTAACAGATTGACATACTGCGCCAACGCACCCATTAAGGCGAGAAAATCCTCTCGAGCAGCCTGCTGATCTTCCATTTGCTCAACCGCATTTTTCAAAACAATCTCAATCTTTCTATTAACCGAACAGAGAGAATTTGCGCCAACATAGCCAACGAATTCCGTCGGCGTGGGGACAAACACTCTATACATGCTGATTAGGTGCTCCAGGTTGAAATGAGGCTGCGTCTCTGCCGTCTTGAGTATATTGTTGAGGATCCAATATCCAAGCGCTCGTATCTCGCTGTTAATGAAAACCATAGTTGCGAAGTACGAGTCTTTCGAACCAGCGTGCGACGTCGCCCGGCCTTGATGGATGATTTCAAGGTCGGAGGAGATTCCGGACCAGGAGGATTCCGTCTGTAATGGTTATTCTTTGATCTGTAAGGTAGTGTGAAGAGAAGGAGAGTTACCTCATCATGTATTTCACGCACCAGACTCTTGACTTCATCAGTCACGCCGGTCCGCTCCAACGCCAACGGAATATGTCCCTTTGGTTCCGCCTCGCTGGCATCCCAGACAATAGCCTCGATAGCGTCCGAAGCTTCATTACACGCCTGCCAGAGAAGCGACCCCGCTTTCTTCAGTTTTTCAATGTCCTCGGGAACGACATATCCGCAAGGCGCTGCGGGAAGGTCCTCTGTCAGAGTGCCATATTTGATAGCCAAGTGTTGAAACCCCGACAGAAAAACAGTTCCGTCGGGCTCAAGAGCTCTGTTAGGAACTTTGTGATCGGGATGGGTGTACTTTGTAACATGTTAGTCTTTGGAGCAAGTCATACACGTGGGGCACATACAATCAATGCTTCTGCGGGGACGAGATGATACAAATGGTCACCGGAAACTAGTGCATGGCTCTGGAGCGAGCGGTAGGGGAGTTTGTCGAAGAGTAACTTGACCAATGTAGGGTTCTTTTCTGTCATGACTGCTGTAATCACAATGTTGAATTTGGGCCATCGGATCTTGATACTCCGAGGCTGGTTAAGAGTTGCACCGACTGTCATGTTTGCGTATATAACTCAAGATGATTGTTGAGTTGATTGCATACAAATGGATATCAAGTGCCCTTTGCCTTTTATATACTTTTTTCCTGCGACAGTCTCGCCTACTGATTCCTTGTATAGCATCGCCCCTCGATCATAAATTCGGCTGTACTGAGCCCTCGGGATTATCTTTGACGGGCACTGAAGCCCTTTGAATAGAGAATCAGGGCAAAAGCTTTGGGATTCCTTGTATGGAGGAGTCTGTTCTCTAGAAATGATATAATTTCCACCAGTGATCCGGAATCATCTTGTATGACCATACCCCGAAACCCTCTTGTGCCTGGCCAATTTCCCGATTTGGTCCATCGTGTGTCTTGTGCGGCGAAATCATCGAAACCCTATCATGCCATGACGTAAATCACCAAATCTTGACGACCGGTTCAGGTCCAATATGGAATCATTCCCGAGCATCAGGCAGAGAAGGAAACTCGGTCTGATAGTATGTAAAGCCGGACCAGAACCTCTATCTAATCTAATCCCAACAACCCAACAACTACAATCACACCTTTTTTTCACAACAACAGAACGATGTCCAACGACCCTTTCCGAAAAACTTGCCTCGTCTCATATCCAGAACCTGCCGACCTTCCTCCCTTCCTCCGCGAGAAACTCAACGTCCTCCCCTTTCGCCGTAACATCATCCACACGATAACCCAGTCCCGCGGCCTTGCTCCTCACCTAATCAGCCTCGTCGGTGCCTGCTTCGACGGAAAACAACGCAGCCTGCCAGTACTAGACTGGCAACTGATTGTTCTGCGGGTCGCGACGGTCCTCGACTGCAAGTACGAGTGGGACGTGAACCTCCCTGTCTCGGAGGTCCATGGGATGCCGCAGGACAAGATCCAGAGGATCGGATGTCCTGCCTCGAGTGTAGTCAGTGGCAAGGGCCCTTGGACGGATCGCGAGAGAGTACTGTTACGGTTGGTGGACGAGCAGTTGGCAACGTATACGAATGCGGAGGAGACGGTTCGGGAGGCGTTGGGGTGTTTGAACGAGGGAGCACTGGTGGAGGTATTGATTGTTATCGGGCTTTATGCGATGTTGGCGCGGTTGATGAAGGGGCTGAGGGTTGATGATGATCCTGAGGTTCCAGGGCTGAAGGAGTTGATTGGGGGTGCTATTACGGCTACGAAGTGATGGGTTGAGGAAGACGATTACGATCATAGTTATTAGCCTGAGATATTTGGATTTAGTTGCACGCAGTTGGAAGGCATGATGTCAAGTCCTTTGAGTAGCAGGATGCGTGTGAACTCTAACTCTCAACTAAGCCTGGGCCAGGTATCGCTATACATCGGACGCTGCTTCAAGGCCTCAATCAATGCCGCAGACGTCATTAAAATCTGACTCTCATCAAAGGATTGAAAGGTAAGAGCTACATAATTGACTTAAGTAAGATCTTTCCTACGCCCTCTTCAATTCTGGAAATCCCTTCGCCGACTCCTTTCAGCAGCAGGTTTATTCCTAGATAAGCTTTGTGCTGAGTTTTAATGGCTTTTTGTCTAGGATCATTCTTTTGGAGGGTATGTATTAAAATTTCTTGAACTCATAGTATCTCGGCATCTAAGAGAGTTATCTCTTTTACAAGTTATATCTGAAGTAACTTGACTCAAAGACAAACACACGAAGTAGGGTTTTCGTACATTCAGGCAGTTGCCGGCATCAAGGCGGCACCGGGTCTATAAGCCTAGTTCATCGGGATCCCAGTTTGGAGCGAGGCAATACTCTTGGGACCCAGAACGTCCTCAAGTTTGAGCTAAGAATACACTAACTCATCCGATTTGCTCGTATCATGAGCAACATCATCTTGGATTGGATTTTTGTTCTTGCAGAACACTTTCAGCTCTTTGCATGCTACATCTCCATTCTTCTTCAAGTATTCTCGCATTACGTCGCCAGCGCTCATGACAATCCGACTCGCCAAGCTAGTTCCGCTGGATCCAAATCCCAATTGACGCGCATTTTGGGCCGAGCCTCGCGCAACGTGATGGATGAGGATAACGATGTTTGATATGAAGGACTCATCAGGCATGTAGGCCGACGTGAAATATTGAACAAATTTATGGTGCTCTTTGGCTTTGATCAATCGCAGTATTTCGACGGAGCGTTTATGCATGCCGAAATAGTTGTACAGGATGATGGGCTCCTCTTCGAATAGCTTGGCCTTCAGGAAGGCGAGAAGTCGCAGTATGTCGATGTTATGGGTCTTAGACCACAGTCGGGTTATGATGAGTTCTGGATCGGCTCTCTGAAGCTCCTTGCTGGACAATTCCAGCTTCGACTTTTGTGAAAGCTCGTCCAGGATCCTATCAATGCTTGTAATCCCGACATCTTCTTCAGGACCACTAACGTACTGGGGGAAGAACAAGGCCGAGACTGCAGTGGTGGGCTTGAGCACGCGGGGATTCTTGCCATCAGGCTTATGAAATGGTTTGCTCCGGGAATCACGCGCAAAATTGGCAGCAGATGAGATGCCCGTTGCCAACTCGAGCCTGTTCAGCGATTCACTGGCGTTCTTCGGCCGCGAGCCAATGAAAATATGAGACTCGCCATGGATCTTGATGAAAGAATCCATATCAGGCCACCTCAGATCTTTGTACATTGGATAACTTATGACAAGGTTGTGCAAGAAGGCCAGCTGTTGGACGTCGTACCATTGGGTGACGAGCTGCTGGCCAACAGATTGCATTCGAGTATTAAGATTGAACAGGATCAAGCCACAGAGAATAGCGTGCTGCGAGAAGAGTGCATGCTTTTCGGACGGGGAGCCGATACGGTCGAGACTAGACCGGGCACGAATATCTAGGAACAGATCTTGTATGATCCACGACTCGACGGTGGATCTTATATGTCGAATCTCCTCGTCACCCTCTTTTGGCCAGAATTTGGGCGGGGGATGCGTTTTAGACAGTTTCAGGTAATCATCGATAGTCTTCTGGATGCGAAGTCCAGACATTCGCAGGTCTCCAAATGCACCCAAGGTACTGCGTCGCATGATATGATGGACGTCCAGGAAGACCTGGGAGACGAAACAAAGCCACAGACCAACCTTTTTAGTCTTGGCAAACTCAATAAGGCCTCGAGTGATCGCGTCCTCAGTAGGCATATGGATTTTGAAAGTGTCAATCATGCAAAACTCTGGCAAAATCGAAAGAAGGATGATTTTGTCTTCGTTAAACTTCTGACCCAGAGACATTTGCTCTCTGTCCGCTTTCGGATCATAGCTGCCGAAGTAGCCTTTTTTAAAGACTGGCAGATGGTTGACCTGAAGGACCTCTGCGAAGGACTCAAGCAGGACCTTGGTTGGCACATAACACCAGTCGGCCATATCAGCCATGTTCTTGTTGTATGGCAGGCCGACCTCAGTGGATGGACCCGCGGAATTTCCGCGGGTCAAAACGGCGAGATTGTAGACAATATTCTGGACACTGTCCTCTTTCCCTGCGAGGGAATCACGCCACTCAGTCTCCACCTCCTGCACAAGATTTTGGGCAAGTTGCAAAGCACTGTCAGTCACGACGGCGGCATTCATAAGGTCGATTTTGTTATCTCGATACTCCGACCAGGTGATGGAAATGAATTTTCGCATATTGTTCAAGTCTTGGAGTAAGCAGAGGGTCTTGAAGAACAGCGGACCAAGATATGAGTCTTCTGCTGCCTCATTGTCGTCCTCTTCAATAACGTCCACCTTGACGATCTTCTTCGATTCTGCGGAGGTCGGTTGAGATTGCGCGGTATCCTGGGGTTCCTCCACCGTGAGAACAGCAAATTTGTTTAGGAACATGTCAGCAGCGGCATCGTCACTCTGGGCCTCAGTAGTCGGTAGTGGCTGCTTCGCGTCTGGCTTCGCGGGTTGGCTGGTCTTCCATTCAAGAGTCTCGCAGATTTGCTCCAGCGCAGTGATAAAATGAGCATGACGCTTGTTGTTCATGGAGTCGCCCTGACCCAAGAACCAGGAAGTGACCGATTTTCTCAACTTGATGGCACGTTTGGCGATGCTGAGAACCGACTGAGGTACAGCGAGAGCAGAACCGGCAACCACCTCGGCGAGCTTTTGCAGGTCTTTGGTAGTCGCACTATATTGGATTGGATCTGCATCTGAGCCATTGTTTTTGCCATTGCATTTACCCTTTCTCGCGGTAGGAACGGTAGCAGAGAGGGCAGGCGGTTGATAGCCACATTGGTCGGCAGTCTCCAGCAGCCATGTTGCAAATTTATTGGTATCTGATTTGTAGCGGGCGTAACTACTCTGCAAGAATCCAGGTAGCATATTGACGAATGTAGGCTAAATGAGGAATAGCCGCTGGCTGTGTGGATAGACTAGCCTTAGCCTTATGAGATGGAGGAAGCGGGATAGAGGTTGGCCCGAGAATGGCCTCTGGCTACAAACAAAACACACGTGACCAAATACTACCACTTAAAAGTAAGCGGTACCTCTGTAAGTAACTATACAGCGCTGCCCACAGCCCCGGAACTTCGGGACGAGACCCCGGAACTGCCGAAGTTTAGCCAGTCTTATGGACACCTGAAGTTGATGCCTGAGGAGTCTCCACTGGTTGGCCGTTCTGCCGTATACGGCAGGTTAGACCATCATGCACCTCATTTATATTGTCGGGTCTGCCAGATTATCTGTAAAAGAACCCACGATAACACAATAAACCTTCGCTCCATTTCCATAAAGCACCATGACAATTCCAAACTATGAGCACTTCTACTGGCGCGAGACTAGCCCCGGTCGATGGGAGCGCTACATAGACGAGGCCGAACAGTTTTACACTACGATGGCCAGAGTCTACGAGGGAAGCGGTCGCGTATTCTTCGCCATGACAGGCCACCTTTCACTGTCTGTTCCCGTCGAGAAAGATACCTCCTCTCTTGAAACTCAAGATCGAGTTTACAGTGCACTACGACGAGCATGGCTGCAACTGCGATATGATCATCCGACCATCGCGTCTTGGACTGAGTTCGATTCAGTCAGTCAGAAATGCAAGAAGGTCTATCAGGAGTTTAGCTCGGATCTCACGAAAGACATTTGGCTGGATCATACACTGCAGGTAGTCTCGACCGGAGTGACGGGGCAGGAGTGGTGTAATCAAGACCCTCCAGTTCCCAAAATGCCTACTATCTTTATGGTCATTCCGACTATTAACCCAGGCCAAGAAAATGGTTTCTTTCGCTGCGATCTGGTCCTCCGATGTCATCATGATGTTATCGATGGAATCGGGGCACTGCATTTGCTGGATAATCTGATCAAGAACGCGACGGACGCTTACGACCGGCTTTCGGCGCCCAGTAAGCTGGCATTTGGCGATGAGTCTAAGAACCTAAGTCCTCCACTGCGTGTGGCTGCTTCTATTCCAACGTCTCTGTCGTCTGAACAGAACGTACAATTCGACATACTCGCGGCGTATAATGCCTCGCTGCGGTCGGGTGTCGACATAGCTGCGTTGCCATTCACACGCGGCGCAAAAACGCCTGGAAAGCATCAGCGTGTAGCCTTAACACTTTCAGAGGACCAGACGCAGAGGATCCTGGCAGCATGTAAGAAGATGGCGGTTAGCGTTACTCATGCATACCATGCGGGGATTGCGATTATTGTTCGCGATTTGCAGGCGCGATCCGAAGAAGAGAGAGTCGTGCGGTATATCAATTACTGTCTCATTAACGAGCGAAGCCATTGCAAACCGCCATACAACACGCCAGCTCATGCGGCGTCGATCTATCACTCCGTCTCCGGTCGCAGCTTGATTGTGGACATGAACGTTCCCGCGATCGGCGATAAAAGTGATGCCAGGTCACAATCTCAAGAGACATCTGAGTTCAAGCATGTGGCATCTGAGATCAAACAGCACTATCTGGAAATCCGCGATGACACCGGTCATATCCCAAAGGTCCCTCATTACTGGGCAAAGGGCACTCCGCCATATCCGGACCCGGATGAATACCCAGCCCCTCCAGTCCCTGGGCCAAATGAATCACCGTCGGTGTCAATCTCAAGCATGGGAGTCATTGATAAGATCATTAGTCCAACTCGCGGCGTGTTTCAGCTAAGCGATCCGTGGGTCACTGGAGAAGAGCTGGGAACTGGACTTGGTGTTTTCCTGGGCACTTTTAGAGGCCAATTGGCGTTGAGTGCGGCATACAATGATGCGTGGCATGATAGAGAAGAAGCTTTGGATTTCTTGACTCGATGTAACGAGGTTGTTTGTGGGGGGCTTGGATTGTGAATCAATATGAAGCATCAAGCATTCAAGGTTTCATGTATAGTTATACGGCTGATATTCTGTAGACAAGAGTAGTTACTGCGAACTATCTTTCAAATATTCGCATCTCACGCTGTCTGGCTACGTGAGCGCTGTTCAAGATTATCAAACGGTTTAACTGAGTGAGGTCATTTGTATGTACATGCCTTTATATCTGTGGTCTATAGCTTCTGGCTTCCAAGAATGACAGGGCTCTTATATTTTCAATAATTGGCTTCATCATCATCATTCTCTTTGTCTTCTTCCTCTTCACTTTCCCCCTCCACCCATCTTATCTCATGCGGTCGGAGTTTTCTCATTTCCTCCTTGAGCAGTTTAATGATCTCTTGATTTCCCCAATATCGGGCTTCCTCAAGCGGCGGCTCTTCATGTTCATTCAACAAATATGGATCAGCACCTTGGTCCAAAAGCAGGGAAACAACCCTCTCTCTCGAAAATGGCTCCTCAATGTCGGCTTCAGGCATGCGAGAGGCTACATGTAAAGCAGATTCGTCATTGTGACCGTTAAGGGCATTGATGTCAACTCCGTGTTCCAGGAGCATCTTCACGATCTCTACGCTCCCGATATACGCCGCAGCATGCAGGGCCGTGCCGATATCCGACTGTTCGTTCGGATCGGCACCCCGTTCAAGAAAAAGCTTCAACATCGGTATGTTGTTCGCGACGATGATCTTGTATAGATGTGGTGTCGAGTTTTCGTACGGTCCTTGAAGCCTTGCGCCTTTATCGAGTAGAAATCTGACAATATTAACTCTTTGAGACTGGACGGCGCGTTTGATGACACCTCCCGTTTTGATGTCGGCGCCTGCGTCTAGGAGAAATTGAATTGTCTCGAGATTTGCGAGCAGTGCTGCCCATTCTAGGACGGTGTCGTCGGAAAACCAGCCGCTGGATGCGGAACCGGTCGCTTGTATGTTTGCGCCGTGGTCCAGAAGCAGTTGAGCCATCTCGATATGACTCGCTGCTGCTGCTTCGTGGAGTGCTGTGTATTCCCAAGCAAATTTAATACAAGCTCTGTCGTTCACTCTGGCTCCCATTGTCAGTAGGAGTCTAGCGGCATCTAAGTGATTGTATTTGGCCGCGTAGCATAGTGCTTGTGTGCTTGTTGCTTTCGGTATCTTTGCAAGCGTTGTGGCGTCTATCTTCTCCATCACTGATATCCGTCCCTGCTCGGCAGCCCATGCTAGCACTGACTTCTTAGAAGGAAGAAAGTGGGTGGCTATGCGGGAATAGACAAAACGCTCCAGTATTTGGGAGAAAAAAGATGATGTTTGTAGCCAGGCGCTTACATCGTTCAGATCCAGGAGTTCTGCTATCATAAGCACGATTTCATGGGGTAGACGGGTTATGGAAGCCCGAGTTTGCGCCATTACAGGTATTAACAGAAGTCACTCGAGAGATAAACATGTAAGGATTGGAAAGGAGGTCCCTTGCGCGAGTACAGATGCATCAAATATAAGAGTTGGCCTTTCCATGGTATAACGTGTGTATACTAGGCAACACAGTCAGCAGGCAACAGCCGAGTCCATGTCTACGCGGACGAGGGCTCTGCCATAATTTAGGGCTCAACGGTTGGAGAAAGGCTAGTGCTGAATGGTCCTCGTGCTTTGGTCATGGCAACGAAGAAGCCCGCCACAACATCTGCGGGTCACTGGACCAGCTAGCCCTAAAGAGGCAATGAAGGCGAACTTGTATCCAACAAATCCACCGCAGCCTTCGAAGAGACCGAGGCTAGCAGCCTGCGCCAAGACGAGCTAATTAAAATCCTGACATCCTTCAGTCTGCATTCAGGTCTGTGCGCTGAACAGCCTCCGAACTGTGATCTCACCCTTGGATCAACCCTTGAATATGCCGGGAACCTATCGGCTTGTGCCGCATTAATTGACAGGCCACACTGGGGCCTTTCCCCAGCTAATTCTTCAATTTTGAGAAGTGGCGGAAGCAGCTTCCGGAGATCTAACATAGAAGATGGTGAAGGATCATGACCCCTGTAAGCGCGGAAACTAACACAGGCCAAATGTTTCAAAGGTTCGGTCCATAAAATGTTAACCCACACGCAGGAAATTGTGTACAATCCCTGTTTTACATTGGTTTATGGTCATTGCCGTCTCTTCTATCCATCAGGCGAAAGGGCCATTGTGTGGGAGGATCCAACATGATCAGCCGATCTTACCTGCAGAACAAGCCAAGCAGAATTTCATGCTAGTTTATTGTCATCTCCGTTTCCTGCGTGGGTGCGGTGGATCGAAGATGGCACTAGTCATGCAAAACAGCGGCGTATTTTTGGCTACTGGCTTAGAACCCTGCAAAAATTTCCTTTTTCGTACTAAACGAGATTCATCGAAATGCGTTTAGATAGAAGTAAGCTACACTTTCCGAATTTCACCCCTCGCTCAGTGGCAAAATTATGCATTTCACCAACAGGTTTGACTTTCATATCTAGAGTTTCTCCACTGATTTGAACGGGGACCTCTGGTTCTTCGCATGGCCTACTCCAAGATCATCACATGACTACGTCTACGGAGTATATAGTGGCCCACAATCTCCTCCATGTTCTGAAATGCTTCCTGCATAGTTTAACTTTCTCCACAATAATTCACTCTTCATTCTTACATATTACCATTCTTAGTCGACAATAATGCCTCAATCTGTCCTCATCACCGGCTGCAGCGCCGGCGGGATCGGGTCCGCTTTAGTGGAAGAATTTCACGCGAAAGGATTACACGTCTATGCGACCGCGCGATCCAAGTCCAAGATGACACATCTCAAGCACCTAGGAAATGTCACGTTCCTCAAGTTGGACGTGACTTCTTCGTCGGATATTGAGGCCGCAGCGGAGTTCGTCCGAGATCATGCCGGAAAACTCGATATCCTAATCAACAACGCCGGTCAATCTATGGTCTATCCGGCACTGGATAGTAGCATTGAAAGTACGAAAAAACTGTTCGATGTCAACCTCTTTGGGCCGATGGCCGTAGCTCAAGCTTTTGCTCCGTTGGTAATTACCGCCAAGGGCACGGTGGTTAATGTTTGCTCGATGTCGGGAGTTGCAAATGCGCCGTGGCTGAGTTAGTCCCATTTATCTACGCTTTTGGATCACCGTTCCTTCAAGTAGCTAATAATGAAATCAGGTGTGTACAACGCCTCCAAAGCCGGCCTACAGTCATGGAGTGAGACCCTTCGGCTAGAGCTCAACCCTTTCGACGTGCAAGTGATTTCACTGGTAACCGGCTCCGTCGCCACGAATCTTCTAACCCACGACAATATCCGCCTGCCTGATGACTCACTGTACCTGAAAGCGACCGAGCAGATCCAGCTGCGTGGGATGGGCCAGGACGTGCAGTCGAAAGATTCTCCCGCTGAGTTCGCAAGCAAACTTGTCAGCGATGTTCTCGGTGGTGCTACAGGGCTGGTGTGGCGTGGGAGAATGGCATCGATGATTTGTTTTCTATCCAAGCTGGCGCCTATGTGGTTCATGGTAAGCGGATTTCATTCTTCCCTCAGGTCGACGACTTTGGCAGTGCTGACGATACGATATTTTCTAGGACCTTGCCTTAACTCTCCGTACGGGGCTTGAGCATGTAACCAATCGCGGTGTGAATTGAATTCGACTTTCAACATGAATCACTTCTTGTACTGTATTGGCAGACTTTATTAGGATACCCACAATTTTGCTATGTTTACCAACGCTTAACAATTAAAGACCTTTATAGCAAATTCCAAACGCACATCATGAAACAAATCAATGCCTTATTACAGAGCGAACTATGTAGGCCGTTTTTAAATGGAAGCAAAATAACAATTCAAAAACCCCGAACGCGTAGCTGCCAAGTACGAATGTGGAACCTATTCTACGGAGTACCAGGTAGACCCTGCCCCCAATAATTGAATAGAAGGGCCTAGTCCGAATAGCGTATAGTAAAGTCTTTCCAGAGGTTAAGCGGGAAACCTTCCCGTTTGCTTTCCCTTCCTCCTACCTCGAAGTCCCCGGGTTTCTAGTGCAGCAATCAATGTGAGAATGACGGTTTCTCCGAACCTTCGAACAAGAGGCAGTCGAAAGCCCAAGACATCGAAGCAAGACAGAGTTTGTCCAATATGTTCCAAGGAGTTCAACAAAGCCGAACATTTGTCCCGACATTATAGGTCCCACACCAAGGAGAGGCCATTCCAGTGCTCGGGCTGTGGACGTGTCTATACCAGGCAGTGAGTAGCGATTGATGCATTAACGGTGAGGCACAGTATACTGTATACTAACTTGGTAGGGATACATTGCTACGACATGAGAGGACTAATTGTTCTCGAAACAAAACAAGCGAACATAGATTACCCGACTACGCAACTAATGATCAGAATGCTTTGGGCCATCCTATGCCACGGTCGCCCGAGACCACCAACTGCGATGCAGGGGAAGGAGACCCGTCTTATGTTTTTGACCGAAGTATTCAAGCGGTCTTTGCTCCTGTCGGGAGGACCGATGGTGGCAACCAGCCAGGGGCCATCAACGCCGCCTCTCCCCTACCAGAAAATTACAGTGGCAACGTGCAGCAGCACCTAGAAAATCAACCTCTTGCCATATCAGACGCCGAATTCGAAACCGGGTGGGCTTCTTGGCTGTTATGCGACGACTTTGATCTAGATGCCGTCAACTCGTCTTTACTTCAAGCTACTGCAGAAGGTACACAGCGGCTGAATATTGGATATCGACAAATAAGCACACAACCCATGGAAGAAATTTCTACGCAGAGCGGCGACTCTGTCAGAAGAATGTGGCACACATACTGTGAGCTGAATACTGCTAGAATCAGCCCAGATCCCAGTCTGGAAAATGGTCGGATTGACGAATGTTATCGTGAAGAGCTCGCTGAACGTCTTAAGCCGCGAGTCCAGACAGGAATTCTTCCTTCGACCACCTTCATAGTACGCCATACCTTGATCTACCTCTCTAATCCGCAGGAAATGATATTAATAAATAATTGTCATTCCTCACGTAGGATCTCTTTCTGCGCGCCTACTTTAGACATTTTCAACCTATCTTTCCCATTGTTCACGAGCCGACTTTCCACCCCAGCAGGCGCAATGCCGTTCTTCTATTGTCCATCTGCTCAGTCGGAAGCTTGTTTCTTGGCTCCCCTCGAGCGACAGAACATGGAATTAGTATGTTTGAAAGACTACAGAAAGCGAATGTTTCCTCGGTATAGTTAGCTCCGCTCGAACCCCAGAAGTCATCAAAGTGCTAATCCTGGAATCCAGTGGGAGGTGCATATTGCCAGTCCTCCAGAGGCGCGTATAGCAGCTATACAGTCAGCACTTATTGGTCAGGCATTTGGCTTTCTTGTTGCGGTATGTACATCTTCCTGAAAAGCACCATTCAGTCTTCTGCTCGACTGACTTCCTCTTCCCAGAGACCTAAAGACCTTGCAGGTATCGACTTCTTTCATGGAGGTATCGCTGCGGTAAGCTCTTGCTATGTATATCAAACATTAAACGACAAGCATTGCTGAATCTTGCTCAGTGGGGTCGCAGAGGAGTTGTGCCTCGCATAGATCAATCTCCATGCGATCCTACCAACTTAGTCGGTGATGCTTTAGAAGCCGCATGGAAGGAATGGGTAATTGTGGAGACAAAGAAACGGTGAGATTATCACCAGGGTATTGCTGCATATACCATTTATTAATTTTCAACAGTATCGGACTAGCAATCGCAATCCAGGACGCCGAGCTAGCGAAACTTCATCACCATGAATCTATATTACGCCATGGCTGCCAACGTTTGCCAAATACATATTCAGACCACCTATTCGATGCGCCAAGCCCAACTGCTTGGAAACGTCTAATGATCCAAGAAAGCTACCACATCAACAGTCAGCTCCCTGCATTCAGCGACTCACCAGACCTTTGTGGCACAACACAGATCCCCAAAGGGTTCAGTAGCTTCGAACAGTGTGCTATGCTGGAGTCACTCAGTGTTCTTGCCTGTGAATCTCACCAGCCCACCGTTTTCGTGTCAAATATGGCAGAGAAATGCGAAGAATTGCTGGTTGAGTGGTACCAGTCTTGGGAATCAGCTAAGGCCTCGAGTATGATCTGGACTTCCCCATTGATCATTCTTTGGCACTCTAGTTTTATTATGCTATACGCAAACCTGGATGTTCTAGAGCGCGCTTGTGGTCGAGACGGTGATGGGATAGATGTCAATGCCCTTCGATACGCTCAGCAATGGGCCGTATCAAACGAGGCCAAGCGGTGTCTCCTGCATGCAATATATATTCTAAGACAACTTGAGTCGATCACGATCGGAAGCGCATCTCCTATCCATCTACCCCTGTGTCTTTATCAATGTGGAATCATATGGTACTGCTTTGGAAAGTTCAGCGAGAACGGTGGCTTCTTCGCAAAAGACGCGGAGGGTCAACTCCGGCATCCTGAATTTCAGTTGCTTAGGACGGGCGAGAATGAGGCTTTGAACGAGGAACATAAAAACTGGCAGAAGGAGTGGGATCCTTTAGATCAAGTATTCAGCTGCGTTGACGTGCTGCGGCGTGTTCCCCACTGGAGGTTGCCTCAGAATCTTGCGTCGACTTTGCTGGCACTTATAGAGAGAGAACAGGGCATATTTTGAGGCCTCGTGAGCTGTTGTTACACCATGAATCGATGAATTGCCTCATTAAAGAGCGAAAAGATTTGGCGTATGTTTGAAAGATGCAGAAATGAGGACACTTTTCTCCGTTTCCTCAAACCCATATTCGGGATAAATGCGAGGATTTCTTTATCTTTTGGCTACTAAAAAATAATACAGCCTCTATTTACAGGGATTTCTTCTCCCCAGCGTGCGGGATTTCTTCGAAGGCCCCATCGTACGATAGTTGCCGCTTGCTGACAGTGGGGAAGATTGGATTGTCACCACATCCCATGTCTCGGGATTAAATGCGGGACAGTTTGAAAGTGCAAGCATGGCAATGATAATAGATAAGAGAGCCCGGGGGTCCTCGTCGTGCCTCTTTATTCTCGCTCGCACATTCCTAGGAGCGAATCAGCCAAAATGCCGACCGGCAAGGCATGGGAGACCACAGACATCATCATCTGCGGCTGCGGCCCAACAGGAGCAATGCTCGCAGGCTACTTGAACAGAATGGGCGTTCACAATATCGTCTTGGAGAAGGCAGCCCAGATTACCACTGATCCGAGGGGGATTGCTCTTGACGATGATGGGATAAGGTACCTGCAGGGTTTAGGTCTTTATCAACATGTCTTTGGTGATATGGGATCTTGTATGTGGATCTGTTCATTCTTTCGATCACAGTACTAATATTTATGCATCTTTCAATTCTAGGCATGGAAAAAATTAACTTCATTGGAGGAGAGCATAAAGACTTAAGCACGAAACCACTATTTTATCTTGATACTGCATCGGTGAGCGGTTACACTTTCGTGTCCACCTAAAAAATTCCTTTTTCGTAACGTGTGATTTTGCAGACGAAGGGATATACCGGACACGTTTGGATGATTACCCACAAGCAGCCTACTCTTGAAAAGCATCTACGATCCGTCATTCAAGGATCACAGTTTTCCACGTTGAGGACCGGTTGCACGTTGGGCTCAATCCGAGAAGATGAGGAATGGGTATATGCCTCCTATCTTGATCCGAACGGAAACGAACGATATGTACGAGCGCGTTTCCTTGTCGGGGCCGACGGTAAGACGGGATTTGTCCGAAAGCATTACTTGGAGTCTCGGGGTGTTAAGATGGAGTGGGCTGAACAGTAAGTTAAGACGATGAAATGTTGCTTCTAACTTACTCGTACGGAAATTGATTGACTCTCAACGCAGAAGTCATTATGAAGAGACCTGGGTTGCGCTGAATTGGGAAATCCGTCTACCCACGAGAGAAACGCATCCTGAATACCCATTATGGAAACAAGGTTACACATCAGAGGAGGTTTATGATCTCTTCTTTCCCCGGGACTTTCGGTTCCTTTGTAATCCTTCTCGGGCTGCTGTGTGCACGCGCTTCGGACAGCACAAGGACAGGCTGTGGCGATTTGAATTTGTTGTTCAACCTGGAGAGGATCCAGAGGAAATGGCACAGGAGCATAGGGTTAAAGAAGTAATTCTGCCTTATCTGCGGCACCACGGTAGTCGACATGGGTAAGTCTCTAGCCCTTTTTTTGTTTATCACTGTTAGCCGTCTGATATCGCTAAACAACGAGCTGTTGACCAGATTGGCTGAGGACGTCGAGTTCCCGGAGGACTGTATTCGTATTCTTCGCTCGAGACCCTTCCGGTTTGCTGCTCGGAAATGCAACAAATGGGCCCTCGGTCGAGTCATGCTATGCGGCGATGCTGCACATGTCTTCCCTCCATGTGAGTTGACCCTAGAAATCAGCGATACCCTTTGAACTATTCCACATCCGTGTACTTGATTGATCTGATGCATTCCTTTCTAGTCGCCGGCCAAGGCATCGCATCTGGTTTCCGCGATGCCATCGGTCTCGCCTGGCGTCTTGCCATAATCATGCGGTCTCAGCCAGCTCAGGTTAATTTTGAAAAACACCTAACGGCATGGTACACCGAGCGTCAACAGCAATTCCAAACATCGCTAAACAACACCCTACGGAACGGCCAGCTCGTCAGCAGCAAGAACCCGGTGCAGAACTTCATCCGTGATTGGGCTCTCTGGGGTATGCGGTTTTTTCCGAATCTCGAGTATCGTTTGCAACTTGGTCCGAGGCTTGAGGGTCCGGTGCAATATGCTCATGTGGATGGGATGCCGTTTCTTCCTGGCTTTAACGGTGGAGTGTATTTTGCTCAGATATACTGCGTGAAGCTTGGGGCTCGCTGTCCGGACGTGCTTTTCACGGATGATGTAATTTTTGCCCAGGGGAAAGAAAGGTTGTTTCAGATCGTAGTTTTGCTAGGCTCGCCGGCAGATCTTTCGTCGGCCATGGCAGACATCGAGGGAATTGACCAACTTAGTGGTGGCCATTTGGACGCAAAAGAGTCGACAGTATTGGTCTCTGCGTCCACCAACCACTCATCTGAGCGCTGTACCATGGGAGACCTTACCGTCTATCGAGCCGCCACCGCAGACGAATTTGCCCAGTCTAAGCTGTGCTCTGGAAGACCGACACCTCGCCATTATGATGCCTCTCAGATGTGGCGGATGTTCCAGGCGAAGCGCTATTTGATTGTGAGGCCAGATCGCTTTGTCTACGCGGCCTGTGCCACGAGGACTGAATTGGAGCAAGCTGCAAGGGGAATTGTTGAGCTGTTTCCCTTGGAATGAATGCATGTAGCATTGCATGGCTAGGTCATTCACGAGGATTCTTAGTAACACTGCTTGCTGTATAAATCTATTTCAGAAATCTCACATCTATTGAAATTCCACCAATGATCACATATATTCAACTGTGCGAATCCCAGTACCCCAACTATGAGGTGATACTAGTTGGAAAGCATGAAAAAGATATTAGTGTACACAGCTCACGCGTGTTGAAAAAATATCTCGCGTGAGTTGACCCCACTTTTTTCCCGCTTGAACTCACGCGATTTCATGCTTATTAAGCAGAACAACTCGCGCGAGATTATAAAATTACATTGTATCCCGCTTTCATTCCATTTCCTTAATTATTTTAGTTCCTCCTTTACCTAATCGCCTTCCAAGCGCTTATCAAGTGATTTCAAAAACAAAATGGAC